>OX457025.1:7052432-7193079 GCA_949752745.1 Protula sp. h YS-2021
TTTCTTCTTAAATGCTGTCTAAATTGTAATAAACCGAGACGATTCTCCCCATTACTTTTCTTCATTATCCACACCTCAAGTAAATTCACTTCCACAAGCTTTAAACGAATCGGTCCACGAGGTCTAGTTTTCCTTTTTCATTTTCCTGCTGTTGTGAGGGCATGTTTTAATAACATCGACGCACTTACTGATGGCATCCTCAGTCGAGAAAATAGTGCGTCTTTTCTCTTTT
The DNA here is from genome assembly GCA_949752745.1 of Protula sp. h YS-2021. Classification (NCBI taxonomy): domain Eukaryota; kingdom Metazoa; phylum Annelida; class Polychaeta; order Sabellida; family Serpulidae; genus Protula; species Protula sp. h YS-2021. Next base: position 7,052,665 of record OX457025.1, read on the forward strand.
TGGGAGTCTGAGTTTTCTTTTGACTCTTCAGTTGGCCGGTGGGCGGCAACATAAACAGGCACAACGTCTCGTTTCTGGACCACGTCAAATATTCCTACTCTGAAATATAGCACTGACAAGAGTTTACTGAAATAATAGTCCTAAGATATTTTACGTTCTGAAGTTAATCAAAATTTATTTTCTTACACATATCATAGTTTTTTGTAAGAGAAATACTTTTTAGTCTAAACTAATATAAGCTATATTTAAGCTGTAAATTTGGATTTTATCTCTAATTTATCGAAATTATTTATCATTTCATTTTGAATGAACTTATACTTTGCAGTAGTACTTAATCTTTTCAGGCATGACTCCAAAGTATTGCTTGCATTTTTCGCAGGAACACTTGATCTACAGTTTTTGACAAATATTCAGGTATGGCGACTTCTTTTCAATCGGAACAAAATGCAAACTTGTAAATACAAACAATATTAGAGTTGGAGTCTGGGGTAAATTTATGTTTCCACCCTGATATAAAAGAAATGGAAACAAGTTCATATCATGTTAGACAGATGAAATATACTTTACGTTGGCACTATTATTTAATATTTTAATATGTAGCATCCCAGTTTTTAAACAATACAAAAAGGGATTTTTCATTCTTTCGTAAATGAATTAGACCTTGCCGGAGCCCAAGATTGTAAAACTGGATGTGCCACAACAAACTATTCATTATTCTAAATTCAACCACAAAGGTTCCAATATGAAACTGGATATATCTCAAATCTTATCTTCACAACTGTACTGTGTGTAGATATTTTTAAGCGCAACATTCGAAAAATGTGCATGAATGTATATTTCAATGATAAGCCTTGTTTTGCTCCAGCTGTTATAGTTCCAAATAAATGCTGCCACCTTTGGTCAAAATAAACGTGTCATTAGGACATTGAATTAGAGTAAGATTGCTGGTCATTCATTCAGTATTGTGAGCGATAATAGAACACACAGCACAGACGACTTGTGGCATGAACCAAATCGCACTTTAGGTGTTTCGAATAAAATGCGCAAGAATTTTGAATTTCGACTGCAAGGAAACCGGGTAAAAATCAAAGAAATGGTACAAAAATATCTAAGAAATATCGCAAAAGAGCTTATACTTGGAACATAAATAAATTGAAAGTATCTGCTAAAACCTTTAATAAATTTGGAAAATAGCATATGGGTTGTTAAAAACCCTGTTACTCATTGGTGCAAGAGAAATTTGACATTTAGGCGAAATCTCTATCATTTCTTTCATTTTGTACTCGGTTATTTTTATTCTAAACACAGAATTTTTGCGCATATTTACTGGGAATGCCCAGAGTGTAATTTGACCTATAAAAGATGACTTGAGTTGGCAAACAAGTTAACTCCGAATCAGAATAAGCGGATTAGTACTTAGACTTTTGCCGAAAACTTTTAGCGTTTCGACTGAATTCAGTTGGGATAAGGATAAAGAATTGATAGCAAAAAAAAAAAAAAGAACTGGCAAAAATCATCAAAATTCAATTTTGCCAGAAACATATTCACATGTTGAATTTGAAAGTGTTTGTATAATATGTAAAATAGCTTTTAAAAGATCACATGATGACTAAAAACAAAAAAAAATGCTGGAAGACAATTGGAATTTTGAAGTTTTTTCCTAATAATTTCTTCATATTTTATCCCAAAAAAATTGCAGTCGAAGTGACACTTCCATCGAAAAGATCCGAAAATACGAATTTGCTTATAAGGCAAATCACACTTTGGTCGTTCTTAGTAGAATGCGCAAAAATTCTACGTTTTGATTATTAATTAACTGGGTAAAAATGGCAGGAGTAATAGAAAAAATTCGCATAAAAGTTTAAGAGCAATCATTCTTTTTAGCAACTATTCGCAGTCTTGAATGGCCGTAGCCGACCACTCCAAAAGAACAGCGAGAGTCACCTTTAACAACCCTTATGCTATTTTAAAAACTTTTTAAAAAGTTTTCATAAATAGTTTTATTTCCTTTTATGTTCCGAGTATGAGCTGTTTTGCGATACACTCCTATCATTTCTTTCATGTTTTATGTTTTCGATTCACTTGCAGTCGAAATGCAGTGTGAATAAACGGACTGTATAGATTTTAAGAGATCATAGAATTTTTCAATTCGAAAGTGTGTTGTTGACAGAAAATTAGAATTTTGATTTTTTCCCTTATCGTTTCTTTATAATTTCACCCAAAAATATTGCAGTTGAAAGGTCATATTCATCGGAAATATCCGGTTTAGTAAAGACACCTTGGAAGAGCTTCCAATATTACAAAATCAATGAGCAGTTTAATTTTGCTTCGTATCACTTAGCAAGCACACGAAACGTTTTTTTATGAAACGTTGCCAGTATTACCTCCAAAATTAGCCTGTGTATAAAACGTAAAAATATGACAATATACGTCAAATTTTTTTCAATATATGTATGTAAACGAATATCAGTCACTTCGGAAGAACTGTGGTTACTCCCGTTTTATTTTCTTTTAAGGAAAGCGTTACAAAGAAGTTGTAATCATTGCTGTTGTACTTTGAAGGTCTTTAGCAAATGGCCGTAAAGACTTGGGGATCGTTGAGTCTCGCACAAGATGGTAACAGAGGAACCTCAAAACGAGCGCATTTGACTTGTATATCGTTATGTAACGAGGAATTGAAACGGTACACTGAACCCCAGGAACGGGCTGCTTCGTGGAGCTATAAGAGTACGTTAGGTAGCTTGTAATCCGTCCGCACGGTATCCACAGTAGGTATCAAGGAAACGCTAAGTTCCCAGATGCGGATGCCAAAAGTATACCAAGCTGCTTGAGTAATAATTCTGAGCAACTTTAGTACTGATACCTATTTTAGTGTCTGGAGTGTTGGCTCACTACATAGTCAGTCATCGTGAGGTATAGGTTTGCGAGCTTTGTTCGGTCTGCTGTGTATAACACCTATTTCAGCGTAGACCCATTGGCGATTCCGAGAAAATAGTACTCAAAAAAGAGGAGAACTACTTTTTAAAATGTTTTGAACAACCAACCTCTCTCGGCTCGGTGTTGTGTATAATACCTTGTTATTCTGCACCCTCACTGGGGATTCCGCGAAACTAATAATGGTAAAAGTGCTGAACTACTTTTTCAAATATCAATCCGCTCTGCGTTTATACATAATAGATAGATTTCATCAGGGGTCAGCTGTGTTACAACAACGGTTTGGTGTTGTCCATTCATCTGTCCATCGCCGGCTTAGCCCCCACCCTGATGATCCGTTTCTTATGATATATGCAGTGTTGCCACGTCATCCTTTTTTAAAGAATTATCTTTTGTTTTTAAAAAAACCCGATTTTATCCTTTTTTATCCTTAAAAACTTCTTTTATACTTTTAAAAAAATTTCATCCTTTTTCATAATTTTTTTCACGTTTCATCCTTTTTTATTTTGAAACTTTTTAATTTTTTTTTCGTTCAAAATAATTTTTCCTAATTAGTTATATATATTTTTTTAGCTAGAATTTTTTCTCACTCTAGTCATTACCCTTAATTAGGCCATAATATTAACTGCGATGAAGGGACCCTGACCCATCGTTGTCAGCGATGAGGGGACCAGTGTTGTCAGCGTTGTCAGCAATGTAAGACAAAACATAACGAGATGTTTAAGGAAAGAAAATTGATGAGGGGACGCTGACCCATCGTTGTCAGCGATGAGGGGACCCTGGCCATCGTTGTCAGCAATGTAAGATAAAATATAACGAGATGTTTAAGGAAAGAAAATTGATATTTCAGGAGAAAATCCAGCAAATACTGGAGACGGAACGGCGGACAGACAGTCAGGCGGGGACGACAAACAGAACTCCGGATCTAATGACGGTAAAACTTGGGACTGTTCTGGAGAGCTAAAGGGCTCTTTGTGCTATTACAAAATGGGAGTGAATTTTTTCGAAAAAGCGTGTCCTTCCATCTTTGCTTCTATGTAGCACTCCAACCCCCTTCGAACATCCTCCCCCATCCCCATTCCCCACAGATCTGCGAAATTCCTGTATGGTAATTTCCAATGTGCCATTCAATATAATGACAATCGTTCTACATCAGAACTCCGGAAAGATGTCAACCTTTTGGACTGGTCAAAGTGGTTTTTATTCCGGGTTGGTGTTATATTCTAGGTTCTTTACAACTGAAGTAAAATGATATGCAGCTCGGTAAAAATGGTCTTATTTCTTTGCCTTTTTGCTCGTTACGCGCTCATATTAGTGTGTTTGTGGTTGTAGTGGTCATAATGGCCTCTGTTGGCGCTGCTGTTTTGTTATTGATCGCTGTCATTGTGATCACATTTTTCGTCAGGCGTCGCTTGAGGTCAGTACACTAAATGCCTTACTTTTGAACAAATATTTTCTCCTTAGATTGTCAAATAATAATAATAATTATTATAAAAAAGTTAATATATTCATTTATACATGACGAGGTTTTATATGCCGATGTCGGATAGAGAAAATAAAACTTTTTTCAGAAAAAAAACTTGCATAGCATTGAATTGTTAATGGCTACAAAATTATTCCAGGTCCGATCAAAAAGTCGAACAGTTTATTACAATATATTCTGACGTCGCCTAAACGTTTGGTGGGTTTTATGGTGACGTGGTATTCACAGTTGGGCGATAATAGCATATTCTGTATGATTTCAAGAAGGACACAACTCAGCCCATGCAAGCGCGTCAGCCAAAGTTTGGATGCGCCGCCAGCAACGCTTACCAGAGGTCGCTCAAGAAGAGCGGTAAAGGACTAGACAACCCAGGCTACGGCCACCACAAGCCCGTGCCGCCCCCTCGCGACAAGCAGTTCACGTCACGAACGCCGCTCTCCATCCCGAACTACAGCGAGGTGTGTCATTCCAGTGGTTACATGACGCCCATTTCAGAAGTCGGCGAGGAGAACATTTATGAGTTAATCGTTGACGAGACGAAAGCGGATGGGAAAGCGAATGGAACGGCAGCACCAGATGGCATTACTGTGAACGGCTTGAATCAGACACAAGGTGTCAAGGGTTCGCCGTTTTTAAATCAATTAGCGACGAATTAGAATGGATCTGTTCCAAAAGGATATGAGGAAAATGAATATGTGGACATGCTTCGAGGATAGCGTAAGGACTGCGTGACATGTGTGCTTACTTCACGTCTGTATGCGGTACATGTGTACACGTTATGTGTGTATGCGTCATGTCTGTATGCGTCACGTGTATAAAAGGCACGAGTGCATACGCTAACAGTCTATGCAGCATATGTGTATACAGCACGTGTGTGTACGGCACGTCTGTGTACGGTACTTGCGTATTTGACACGTGTCTATACAGCACGTGTCTATTCGACACTTGTGCATACGTTACGTTGTATATACGGCACGTACGTGCACGTCACATGCTTATATGACACTTATGTGTATTACATCTGTTTATATACCACGCGTGTACACGTCACGTATATAGACAGCACGTATACTGTTATCTACAAATGAAATGTGTAAGGCCTATAAGTGTGACACGTGTAGACAATTTGATTGACGTGTATGCACGTGTGACTACGCCGACAGGGATACAAATGCACGCGAATAATTAGATCGGTTAAGCCGGCCCGTTTTCAAAATAAAGGGTTTTAATTGGTCAGCGGTTCCGTCAACAAAACCCACGTGAATACCCTTATTCGGAGTTTCTCCACGTGTAAGTACTTTGTCTTTTGTAATTTGCTAATTTCAAAACTAATGGGGGTCGATTCAAAACACAGAAGCAGCGAAGTACACAGAAGTACACACAAACACTAGCATTAAAAAAGAGTCTTTTAGGTAAAATATTGGAAACGTTAAGTATTAGGGCTTCATGTTAAGGCCGTTTGCTTCATGCCCTACACAACAGCAGAATAAAGAATCCTCTTTATTCACGCGTAAAATACTGGATTTCTTTCTGGAATGCGGCACTGCGTGCTTGCATCTACCAACAGTGAACAAAGTGTTGCCGGGTGTGACTCGCTGGATGTCACTTGCCGGGTGTGACTTGCCGGGTGTGACTTGCCGGGTTTGACATGCCGGGTGTGACATGCCGGGTGTGACTTGCCTGGTGTGACTTCCAGGTGTGACTTGCCTGGTGTGACTTCCAGGTGTGACTTGCCGGGTGTGACTCGCCAAGTGTGATTTGCTGGATGTCACTTCTCAGGTGTGACTTGAAGGATGTGACTTCCCGGTGTGACTTGCCGGGTGTGACTTGCCGGGTGTGACTTGCCAGGTGTGACATGCCGGGTGTGACTTTCCTGGTGTGACTTCCAGGTGTGACTTGCCTGGTGTGACTTTCAGGTGTGACTTGCAGGGTGTGACTCGCCAGGTGTAACTTGCCGGATGTGACTTGCCAGGTGTCACTTGCCTGTTGTGACTTGCTGGATGTGACTTGCCAGGTATCACTTGCCTGGTGTGATTTGCCGGGTGTGACTTGCCGGGTGTCCCAAAACTTCGAAAATCAGCTCAGAATAACTGTATCTCTAACCACTTTTTCGAGATAGTAGTGAACTTTCGGCTTTTGGCCTTGATCGTGACCGAGAAGGTCAAGATCGCCGAAATGCCTGTTATGTAACGTTCTTTAGGTCCAATGAGCCGAGAATGAGTTCAAAATCGCTCTTTCTCCAAGCGTTTTCGAGTTGGCCAATCGTTAACGTTACACAAGCTCACGTGACCTTTGATCTTTGCCCTCAACATCTAGATTTACTATGCATAGTTACTCCCTTCTGAGTACGTTTTATATGTTCAGAGTAGGATTTGATCGCTTTTAATGGCCACTTTTCCTGATTAATAGGTGCTTTTGGAAAATATTTTGGCCTCATTTTGAGCTTGACTTTTGGGGTCAGGTCAGAAATATTTGCGGTTTCACTGAGAACTGATGATTTTCTTTGACCTTGACCTTGACCGTTGAGGAAAAATCTGTGAATTCACCGAAACCTTGTCATTCTTTACACGTGTACCATATTTTGTCTTCCTCCGTCACACAGTGTAGGAGGAGTTTTCTGCAAAGAAAGGCAGAAACTTCCAGAAACACTGCACACTTATAACCCAGTTACAAACGAAGTTTGCAACTGGGAACAAGCAACATAATTCTTAACATTATGCAGCTGCTGATATTTGTTCAGTAAAAGTAACTATTTCTTTGGTATCGCTGTTAAGGTAATAACAATAAACTAGCTCAGACATGGTGGAAAAGAAAGAGAGCACAAATATCACATCAAACAACTGAAAGTCGCTCACACGGGTGAAAGTAACGGGAACCTTACCCGCCACCTCTCTAACCATACAAACTAATTGATCTTCTCTGTTGATGTAGACAATGCTGTGATTCTTCGAACTGGCTGTATATCTACATGCAAATTGCATTACTGAATAAAAAACAATCAACTTTTTGTTTTCCCTTTTGGATTTCCCATCAATTTCGATAGTACCAAGAACACAGCGAACTAGAGCCCCCCCTGCCCGACCCTTAACTGTAAAGATACAAGGGTTAACATGCATCAACAAGGCTCAGTTTTAGTCAAGTGAATAAGTATTGTTGCTACAGCAGTAGGTGTACAATATAATTTAAATTGTTCAAAAGACGAGAGCTGTTGAATAACACAGAGAAAAAAACGTAGATTTAAAATAATTTACGACAAAGGAGAATTTAAAACACTCTTGCACAGAATTGTTCGGAATTATGACGTAACTTTTACAGTTATTTTGGTTAGATGTTTTGTTGAAAGTGGCACAAAACTGTACAGTAAGCAGCAAAAAGCCGTAGTCAGTGCCAGGATTGACTTAATCAGATGAAATGAACTTCTTAATGTTATTTCTAGCTGAATTGTTAACACTTTAGTTAACCCTTGTGAAAAGAAACACGGAGGTTCACTTTCTGCAGGAGCTCTCTAATCACCACTTTTCTATCTCTAAAAATAAAAGCTGAAATAAAACCAAGTGACTCTCAGGTGTTATGTTTTTATCTTGTGTTTTTCTTGAGATACATAGAAGGCGGAGGTGTTTCCACTTTTAAAAATCCCGTCTCAGACTCAAAATAATGAGTCAAGCCTTCTGAATACGAACACGGAGGGGATGTTAACTTCCTCTACAGGGTCTATAATTAACTCTTTTGCATTCTCAACAATAAAAAGTTACTGCAAAGTAATATACTGAACTCTTAATAAGAAAGACGCATAAGAAGAAAGAAATGCGTGGAATTTTGTATTACGTCAAACACGTGCAGCTCTCTCTGGGGCGTTGTATACACGGTGCTGTTTCACTAGCATTAAAATACAAGCCTTTGCGTTCGATATGGTACTTAAGGGCTTGATATGGCACTAAAGGGTTTGGTATGGCACTAAAGACTTTGGTGTGGCACTTAAAGGCTGATATGGTACCTAAGGGTTTGATATGGCACTAAAGGGTTTGATATGGTACTAAAGGATTTGATGTGGCACTAAAAAGTTTAATATGGCACTTGAGGTTTTGATATGGCACTAAAGGGTTTGATATGACACGTAAAGGCTTGATGTGCACTTGATGTTACTGAAGACAGGGTGGCGAAAGACTTTGAGCTTTTTTAACAGAAGTCAGCAGACGCCGGACAACAAAATGATGCGATAAATATTCTAAGAAAAAGGATGTTCTCTCTTTATTTCACTAGTCGTGATCATTTTTGAACTTCAAGTGACTGAATGACCATTATTAATACTGACACCAGGCTATTTTGCCATTGACAATTAGATACAATAACTGAATCTTCAAAGGTATTTTTATATAATAACTGAATAAGTAAAGCATGAAAAAGCAAATGTTATACCACATTTAATAAAATACACACATTGCTGCACGCGTAGAGAATTTCATTTTACGCTGTCCACTGGTGCTGTATGTGTCCGAGGCAGAATTCAAAGAAATGAGTATAACATGAGGCAACTGACAAAAATTTTAATTAATTTATAAACAAAAACTGATTGTCAGTGACATACATCCGTGTTTGTTATATACATATCACCTTTATGCATTTGTAGCTTTTTAATTTTTAATCAAAGCTTGATAGTATAACATCGAAATAAAAAATATCAAAAATTATTAAACCAAATGCAACTTAACTAATAATGATATCTATTTGTTCAAGCGCAAATTTTCACGTCAGTTACCCCACCAGAAAGAGTAACTGATGGTGCCACTTGATTTTGTTTGATATTCACAAGCAATGATATTGAACTTAAATTTTTGCTTAGTATGAATTATGAAGGCGGAAAACGTTAGGCTTTGAGCAGACAGTTTAGTCTTTTTCCCAAATAGAACATTGACTTCAGTTAAAGCAAACAACCTTACAATATAGAAATGGCTATTATAAAAAAAGACAATGCCTATTGTAAATCAGTTCTATAATTAAATATCACTTTCACTTAATGCCTCGACAAGACGATATCATTTAAACACTGTGCGGTGCACGGGATAGATAATATCACTTTCATATTATGCGGCCCACGAGATAGATAATATCATTCACTTTATGCATTCCACGGGATAGCTACACCTTAAATGTACAGCTGTAATTCGGACAAATCATAATGCCTTTTTATCGCTGCCAATTAATGCATTTTTGAATCCCGCTAGTATTCCTCCAAACCAGTACATGTTTAGAGCGTCCAGTGTCAAAGTCAGTATGAAGATTATGTGCCTATAAACAGACCTATACTTAGTAAATAAATTTAGATTTATGTTGCTATAAAGAGATTAGGCAAGGGAAAAGCAAATAGGGAAAGTATTGGTGTACATTAAATACAAGCTTTATGGTACCACTTTAATAAACAATCTTCAACTTCATTTCCATGATGTGAACATGTGCTGTGACTGTATTATGTTATGTTTTCGCATTGACAGCCTGGATTATAACAACAGGTCTCTTTTCTCGTAGCCTTACTTACCAACAATATCCTGTTTCCACGGAACTGTATTTGACGGAAAATCCCCAAATGTAAAGTGGTACTATTGGTATTATTCGGAAACAAATAAATGTGAGAGAAAATAATGTTCCACAAATTTTGTAAAACAGTGAAGATGCATCAAACTGCAATACGTCTGAAACCCATCTGCAACAAACGAATATTAAAAAACTTGATTTACGACGGGTAAACCTTATACTGAGTTCTCTACGAAATGAATTTCCTTTGCAACAACACATTTCTACTCTGAATAGTCTAATCTATAAGGCCTCAGGCAAGATATGCTCATATTGCAGTTTGTATTCTTTTTATATAAGGTTCATGAAAAGGACAACTTTATGAAATTCTTATTTTGCGTTAAATAATTAACTCTTCTTGACTAGAAAGCGAAACACACACTGATTAAAGTGGAGATATTAAGGGAAAAAATTGTAATTAAGCAATTTGTGTATCTATTGTGACATACCGCAATCAATGCCTGCTAAGACAACATGACTTGACGTTGGCTACATGACATGACGTTGCCTACATGACATGACGTTGACTACATGACATGATGTTGCTAACATGACATGCCGTTGCCTACATGACATGATGTTACCTAAACGATGTGTCGTCAGCAAAATGTCATGACCACACCTACGTGACATGCTGCTAGCAACATGACATGACATTTCTGCATGACATGACGTGATCTACGTGTCATGCCGTTAGCAACACGCCATGGCTTGACCGATATGACATGACGTCATCAACACTTGTTCTCTTTGAAATCAGTAAAATTTATGAATAGAAATGAACATTTCTCTTCACTGAATAAAGGTTTTCCTAATTACTTTGTTTGGTTTGTATATTTTACTTACAGAAGATTATAAAACGGTGTGGAAAGTTCGACCATCAACTTGAAATTGATCAACCAGTTATAGCAACCATAAACCTGTAAGGTGTCTGAACAATAGTAAGTCTATATCAGAAGCACGCTTTATATTTTACAATTTCAGATTTACGCACGTGCTCACAGTTTCCATTCTTAGACGCAATTGGTGGCATATGTGCTTCCGTACGTGCCCCCTTCCCCGCCCCCTTCCCGCCCCCCACCCACCCACAAAAAAAGACATGGAATTCTGTGAGTGCTGTGTGTCAATTTCGGTGAGGGGGTGGCTAATTATAATTCAGTACAGGTATTTCTCAGGGGCAGGGGCGGAGGGTGTGGCTGGGATTTTGAGCGGCTTGAAACTGCACTCCGCTTCCAACAAAAGGCAAGACCCAAAAATATTGCACATATTCTTCACAGTAAAATTATCTATGCTCATAAGTATACAATTTGGTGGAAAACGACGTTTCCTATTCTAATGACACTTTGCTTAGGTATTTGCCAAGGTATCCGCGGTTGGTCAAAAGGGAGGTACCTTTCAAACATAATGCTCCGCACTTAGGTAATTTTGAAACGTCATTGACACGCGTGGTTGCCAATTTATACATATGAGTGCTTTTTTTCCTAGGATAATTTTTCATCGAGTATTATTTGTCAGAAATATCAAAAATGCTTAAATGCAGAGTAATGTTGGCATTTGCTTTATCATGACTATATTTAACTTTTAAATTTGTATGTTCTCACATACTATACAAATAATAAAACTAAGCACATAAACACATATCAATAATCAATTTTCAATGTCAAAATCAATAGTAACTTGACATTCGTGTTCAATTCAAAATTACTAAACAAAACGCTTTTTCTTTTGATAACTCTTACCAGTCCAATATATAAAATAATAAAGCTGGCAACATGGTGAATAATGAAAACATTATATACGCCACTTTTATATTCCTCAAAATTTGTGATTACGTCATACAAAATACATCCCATGAGAACTGCAAATTCCCACTTGATCGAAGGAGAACTTCCCCTAAAACATTCATGTACAAATATAGTGCGTAACATATAAAGAAGTAAAACTAGTTTTAACTTATTATGTACTTTAATTGCATGCGCATGTTGACAAGTTATAATTAAAGGCTAGGTTTTTCCTCCAGAAAGGACAAGGTGTTTCCTTCAAACCAAGTTTCCTTTAATAAAGGCCCATACTAAAATAACTTCAACTTAACTCCCTCCCCTTTACTCCTTCTCCTGAAACCCCCTCCTCCTTAATTCTTATCCCTTTAACCCCTCCCCTCCCCCAAGCAATAATGTGGACACCATATATGGACCTATGCTTAGAGATATCTGATAAGAACTCAATCAATCAAATTAAATGCCTTGTCATTATATAGAGTAGAAACCACCATAGATAACTACTACTTCAGTTGCTATGACGGAATTACTATGATTAATTACAGAAGCAACGGTCAGTGGATAACAAGGAATGTAACTCAGCCGTTATCTGTCAATTATGCACTCAATCAAGCGATGGGAAAATAAAAAATGGTGATGCAGTCAATTGAATTAGTAATTAAGGCCACTGATGGTGATACAATATATTCAAAACCGTGATTTAGATCACACAAAAGGAAATGGGCATGATGCAGTAATTTCAATTGTATTTTTCAATAAAGTGTGATAATGATGACGCATGTTTTATGTCATACACACTAAACAAAGACGGCAGTGAGCACAGTCGTTTGAAGTGAGTTGAGAAACTGGAACATGACGCTGCACTTATTTAAACTTTGAAAGTATAGAGAAATGCAAAATGAAACAGAAAGCAATTGACTGCAATTATTATATCATATATAATAAAGATGACGATGCACTAAGATTTATCGACTGTTTACGTCATGCATAATGATATAGGACAGTGCAGATGTTATGGTGTTTTTAAATTATGTAACGTTACACTTTTTGTTGTATTGTTTCAGGTACTATTTTTAAGTTAGAATGCGTATCGAAAATCCTTACACATACTCCTTATATTAAATCCTTATGGTAAATTCTGGTGCTAAACCCTTCTGCTAAATCCTTCTGCTAATCCTTATACTAATTCCTTATGCTAAATTATTAGACTAATTACTTACACAAAACCCTTATGCTAAACCCTGATGTTAATGCTTATGCTTAATCTTTATGCTACATTATTAGACTTATTACTTACACTAAATCCTTATGCTAAATTATTATACTAATCCTTGGATTAAATTCTTGCGTCAAGTCCTTATGCGAAATGCTTAGCTCCAGGCTCTTACACCAACTCGATAATTAGAAATTATAAAGTGTTGAAATCCAGCAGTTTGTAGCAAATAAGTGGTTGCATAATAAAATGACAAATACTTGGCTGCAAAGTATATATAAAAAATATGGCTGCAAAGGATAACCAGAAAACGATAACACTTGCAACGTACGTAATATTCGTTTCCTAGTTAAAAGCGTTAACTAAAATTAGATACTGAATATAAATTACCATCACCATATTAGGTCTTCTCCGGTGTGTTCATTGTACACTGTGTTATAAATAGAAAACAATCCGATGAGAAGGTCAAGGACACACACGGTTGTCCTGAAAAAGAATCAGTTTGACATATGAATTGAAATCAAAGACAAATTTCTTTCTTACTGTATTTTCTCACTTTCTTAAAACATTACTATGCACTGTAATTTAAAGAACGACGCAGGAAAAGACTACTCGGCATGTTTGTGAAATGTCAGTTTAAAAAGCTATCTCGAACGTTTGATTGTTTTTCTCAGAGGACAGTTGTATTAGTCCACTCCAGTGTTTAGCTCATTTCAGTTTTTGTTCTTGTGATACAAAATTATTTTAAAAGAACTTACCGGACATTCCATTCATGCCTGTCTTTGAGTGACAGTTTATTATAACACGGAAAAACTGCTGCAGAGAAATACGGCAAGGCAAAGTTGTTCAGAAGCGAGCACAATATTATCACCATCCCAACTACAGGCAAATAGCGAAAATCCATGTCCATGAATAAAAAATTTGTTGATCTTTCAAATCAATAGCTTATAAGATTTTTGCTTTATTTGATTTTGCAGGTGATCCAATTAAGATACCTGAATAAAATTGTAAAATAATTAAATAACCATTGAAACATTAACAAGTTTGAAATTATTGGAAACACAATAAATAAGCAATGACAGAATGCATGACACTATTATTTGTTTGCGTTTGTGTCCCTGACCCACCAAAACTACGCCAATTATGTACCTAAGGAAAAGGTACATAATTGATTGACAATAACATACCTATAGCTCTTGATCTACTTATCTATTCAGTGCAGGGGTGTGCAATGATTATGTAATATATACGTCTTCTTAAGACCATATAAACAATATTTTGGTTACATCTTATAGATAAGAGTAACTCTTCATGTCGAATGTGTTTGGAAATTATATCTCTTTTTCATCGTGATTTAAACGTTATCAGGCATTTCACAAAGTGCACCGTGACACATTATGACAAATGACGTAATGATAATAAACAAGTAGATTGCACTCTGTCAGGTGTATCATTAACTCCTGTTGAACTCTATCAATAGCGCACGTACAGTGACTCAAACATCATATTAGGAAACAGATTGACATTTTATCTTTTAAATTTTCGTTACCACAGCGTTGAGTTAAATTAAACTTTAACACCAAAATATTTCTGTGTCCACTAATCGTACAAAAAGGCTCAAGATTGAAAGTAATCTGCGGAGGGAGTTGATAAAGAAGTTTTCTTTTTATGTAAGTTTATTATGTGTCAGTGCATATGGCCTGGCCTGTAACTGAACTGTCTATGTGCTGCACAGTGTATGACTGGTCTATTTATGTGTGGCACTGCTTGTGACATTGCTACCTATGCTTGTTACTGGATTACTTATGTGCGGCTCTGCCTGTGACCGAGCGATCTATGTGTGGTGACCGGGCTATCTATGTGCGGCATTCTCTGTGATCTGAATATCTATGTATGGCACTGCCTGTGACCGGACTATCTATGTGTGGCACTGCATGTGACGAGCAACATCTGTATGAGGCACATAAGCTGTAAAACCTGGACATTTTAATATAGCCATTGGGAATAACAATTTGTTTAATAGATGGGTACTCAGTCCAGTACGACAAGAAAAAACTAGTCATTATAAAAGTGCTTGCTTTTATCAGTTATTAACAAAATTGACCTTTCATCATCAAGAAAATATAAAGCTAAGAACGTTGTTGCTTTTGTTCACAAATGGGTTAGCAAATTTAAGATTTAAAGCTTGAACGTATGATGTATGTTTAAAGCTTGCAAATATTTATACTAAAGACAGAAGACTTAACAGTGGAACTGTACCCGAAATTACTTTTTATAGAACATTGATTATGGCAATAGATGATTGATAGACGTACATTCTTATATTGGAGTAAATTTATTTTCCATTAAAAACAAATCACAACCCAAAATATAAGATATCTTTGATTGTTTATTCAATTAAAAATATATCATGCATTATATCCACTTATCATGAAAGCTTATTCTTTTGGGGCGAGGCCAGTTCTTCACTTGCACAATCACGATTAACCCTTTGTTTACTTTTATTAAGAGCCGCAGATCTTTGAAATGCGTGAAGGGAGGCCTGTTTTGTGGCAGCAATTGGTGTACTAATCTCGGAGTCAGGTGATCATAACTCTCCGCTGAGATACAGAAAGATTATTTCCTCATAACGAATAAAGGAAGTGACATTTGCTTAAGAATTATTACGTGTGGGCAGGATCTCTGTACGACAGCGATATCGAAGATACCTAAGAATCGTTAGAAATTGAACAAAATCAAAATTTAAATGCCTTTAATAATTTAATCACTTTAAATATGCTTCTCTAATTGTGTGAAAGGAAAGTAAAAGTGCAATACATCTACTAGTCTATTGATGAAAAAGGGAAATAATTAACAAATAACGAAACCGGTATACTTTATACAACAGATGATACGAACAAAATTAGTGGCTATTAGACAACTCCCTCTTCCCCTCCGTGTTTAACAACAGCAGTGCAACTGATAAGATTATAATAACGAAATGTGTTGTACAGGCGATTGAGAAGCACATATACCCTAAGTATTGCTGGCTTTTGGGGCGGTATTCTTCTTGTATTTAATCAAACCTGTCTAAACACCGTTTAATCTGAGCTGACAAAATGTAGCCAAAAAAAAATTAACAAAACTCTTTTTAGTTGATTTGGAGCCACAACAAACGATACAAAGGCATATAAACAGAGCGACACAAATAGCATATCTGTACTCACTTTAGTAAGGCATAAAAGATCAACTGCCCTTGAAAGCCAAAGCTGTTGAATTTTTGTTATAAATATATAAATCTAAATGGTGTTTCAGAAAGAATTTATGGCAGTTTCTCATCTAATTTATGGTACTTGAGAAAGCTTATCAAGTCTACTAGCCTGCTATATAGTGTTTCTTATAGATACACCCTGTGTTATTTTTACTGCTGATTAGATTCTTGTAAAATTGTTTACCAGAAACAAAGTCAAAAGAGATAATTTCGCGCCTACTATTAATCAAATATTTTCTTTTCGCATGTACCTAAAACAGACAAAATGTATCCTTGATGGTCTATGTACAGTGACAATAAGTAGATTTTCTTACTGCAAAAACTTGTCAAATGCTCATATATTCTTGTAAAAATTGCCTTTGAGCAAGTACGTCTTTTTAGTTGCCTTGTTTTTAAGCGAAACAGGTTGTGATTCTTGATCCTAGTCACTTACGCCCCCCCCCCCCCATCGCTAGATTACCCATACTAGCTGATGAGCCAAAGCAATAAGTTTCAGCTTAGTAGCTAGGTATACAAGTTGCTAATTAGTTTAACTGCAGTTTTATGAGTTCAGAAACCTACCAGACTCCTAGTAATAGCACTTTGTTATGTACAGAACACAGAAAATATATTGTTACTAAGGACCTTAAAAAGAAATGGTGATCAGAACCAGAATGTGACACTGCTCAGTGTTGTCTGTGTGTTTATTGTTTTGTAAAAGTGTTTCTTAACTGACACATTGTATGTTGCTTTTACAGTACGTAAACTTTGCTTGCTTGATTTTATTGCAAAACAGATTTAGCTTAATTCAGAGTTGTAGTGTCCGAGTAAGATGTGATGCAGTCTGGTAGCAATAATTGCTCACTTGTCATGATTAACATTTCATCCTTTCTTACACTACTTTCCGCTAGCTTACGTAATCCACTTGAGAAGTCATCATTGCGTTAGTTTTGTCCATTTCGCTTTATTAGTGCACACTAGCTGTTGATAACGAGCTACGCTTGTATTGATGTATTACATCCCTTCTCTATTTATCACACACATTCTTGGTGAGGAAATAACATTTTGCCTTTCTGTTTCTTTGTGCATCGATGGGGATACGGCTTTTATTTTGCTTTCTTTATAAAGTTTCTCTGCCATTAACGCTGGGAGTGCAGGAGGGTGTTTAGCATGCGTGTCCATGACTTTTTAGAGCGATTACTAAAAATGAATTCTGGGTTTGAATTCTGAAAATTATCCCTTATTTGTAGAGTATTAAATACATTTACCACTATTCCACTCTGATCGGACTTAATACCCCCAAAATTAACCTCTTTCTCAAGTTTCAATATGTAGTTTCAAGGTGTAGGTCAGTGCTTAGGCTGAATGTGTAGGTTCAATGTGTACGATCAATATGTAGGGTCAAGGTAGATTTCAATATGTAAAATCAATTTGTTGGGTCAGTATGAAGGCTCAATTTGTAGGGTCAATGTGTGGGGTCAAGGTGTAAGGTCAAAGTGTAGGTCAATGTGTCGCGCTATATATTTCTATATTTATTATATAAGGCCTGGTAGATAACAGAGATAGTTAGAGGCTGCTTTATGCGATGATAACCCGGTAAAAGAACATTTGAAAAAAGCAGTGTTCTTGCTAAAGCAAAGCAAATCGTTATGTGTTTCAAAGATAAATAAAACCAATGTATTAAGATGAAACGAAAAACACTGACATTTACCAATTTTGCTATGGTTTAGAATTTTGTTATAATTGATCTCTCGGGGAATATAGAATAGCTCAGTCTATAATCAAATTACCTCTTAGAATTTAAAAAAATCCTGTGTTACAAGAGGATTCGTAAAACTCCTGCTTCTGTTATATTGAGAATAATCTTATGTACAATTCAAGCATATTTTTAGTCTTAACAAAAGCTGATGTATAGGCTGCACTTAACCAAAAAGACACTGATCTAGAAAGACCATTATGTAAGATCTTACTTTCTGGTAGTACAGGTTGGAAAAGAAGGCATTCCTATTCTTTCTGTGATTTAAAACATCTAACGCTACATGTATTTGGAGCATTTATTAAATCGATTTGCGCCTTGCACGGCGCTATTATGATAATTTGTGGTTAGCTGTCAAGGAGACTGCAGAAACCGTAAATTGCACTCTATTGAAGAAAAAAGACTGCAATTGGATCCCCTCCTCAATATTCCAGTGTTTCTTCGCTTTTTGGACAATGATAGCATCACAAAATGGCCCAAGGAATATGGCCATAGATTTTATACTCAATTAAGGTTGTGAACGATGTCTTCCATGTTGTCCTCAAACATGCTTTGTTCAGTCAACTTATCGCAATGCAATGCGCCCATCTTACTGTACATGATCCTACTGGAACCTGTATCTTTCTTCTTCCTAAAAGATCTGAAAAGGAGCATGCTGCTTGTTACCAAACTACCAACTTCTGTCACCTAATCTCGTTGTTGTTTTTCTTTTAAAAGGGTAAATACTGACTTTGATTTGATGCCCTTCTTCAAATACCATTATGCTATGCGACATTATGCTACACTTTAGATCCAAACGTAATTAGGTCAGCATATGAGTGATTCGAAATACTTTTCAAGACATACCTCTTGCAACAGACAATGCCCACAAGATTCGTGGCTATTAGCAAAATGGCTCCGGCGGTGGCTAGTGTCAGTAGTGCAACTAGTGACATAGAAAACGAGAATTTCAGCTAATGAAATAAGAACAATAATATTCCATCTAGCATAACGACAAAAGTTAATTATAAACAACTATTATTCAACAACTGAGATATCAAATGCAGCATAGCAACTGGTGATATACAAACAGCAACAGCAGCAGTAAAGCTTTTGTGAGGCAAACAACAGGAGTGCAGCTAGTGAAATACATAAACAATAAACCTATTGTAATGCAAACAGCAGAAATACAACTAGTCAGATGAAAAAAAACACGTGTGCAACCACGCAAAATAGAGACAGCAGCAGCACAACTAGCAATATACATTTATATTCAGTAAAATATTTAAAACAGATATTTCCTTATTTCGAGTTAGCATTAGCAGATATTTGAGAGTGTTGTACTTCTGACTATTAGGCTACTACTTCTTTAGTTCTCAGCGTGAACTAAAATTCTGTCAATATAAGTCAGTATCTGTTTGCTGCGCGCAAATTACAGAATCTAGGAAATAGCAAGCAAGAAGTGCCCTTTCATCAGTAAATTCATATACTGACCTAAAATCATAGAGTCATTACTTTTATTTTCGAAGGCACTGGAATTTTTTGTGATTAATACTACATCAAACGCTTTGCAGTTATTATTCGCAATCAAATAATTTTTTTTTACAAATTTTAAGATATTTGAGCTAGTTTTATGGCTGCTTTAAACTCGTTTTCAGAAGCAAAACTAATGGCTCGTAAGTACATGAGTCTATTTAGTAACGGCTTACCGTTTTGAATGACGTACATATCCATTGGCTTGCGAGTATTATCAGTAAACTAGAAGCGTTCAAACCATGCAGGTGCCGTTTTGAAACAGTCCCTTTAAATTTTACGAGTTGTGTTCACATGTGCTGCTTTGTATCCTGCTTTCGTGAATAGACTAATGATAATTCAGTCTATCTGTTGTTTATCTTATCATTCTCTCATCACAAAAAATCATGTGTAAGTATTCCTTAGGATCGGTCTTGATTTAAATCCGTGTATAACCTAAAAATGATCAAGTTGTTTCTAAGGTTTAAGGTTTTGTATTGTTTATACTTTGGAATACTTTAAGAAATAGATTAAACTCGGTATGTAAAATAGTAATTTTCTCTCTTTCACCCACACAGGTAAATTTACAGTGGTAATTTTTACAATGCCACAATTACGTTACATATTTTGCGCTATATCATTATGTGGTGTTACGTCCTAATGTTGCTAATAGCCGTTGTATATAAAATTCATGGTTTTCAGCAGATTTTGCCAATTAGTTTAATTAAGCCGTAAATGATATTTTACGACAGGTATGAAGCTGAGTAATATCAGTGCAATGAGCACGTCCGAAGAGCGGACACTAGAGCTGCCTGGGAAGCTCTCGATAATGGTTTCTAACATCTAACATCACTTAAATTTGCTTGTAATGAACAGGAAATTCTCAATACTCAATGTATTTGAAGTTGTGTTATATTTAAGATTTGGTGGTGACTTTTTTTCTGACAAAATGAGGGTTGTAGGTTGTTCGTCTGGTTACAGTTTGAAGGGACTTCATTAACGTTCAAATCTTTAGTAGTTCTTTTAAATAAAATAAATATATAATAGAAAACACAGTGTGCATTTTAACCAAAATAACTATGCACTATGTGTATTTAAAATAACACAGAGTCTTTCTATATTTCTATGTTGCGACCTGCAGAAACTAGAGCGATATGAAAATTGACCACCAGTTTGGCATATGCTCAATGCAAAATACATTGTTGATTTCTTGTCTATAACGCCTACAAAGTTTTCCCTTTACAAAACCATATTTTGTGATAACCTACCACTCTGGAAAATTCTTCCATTTAAACATTTATTGTTCTTTCAGAATAAATATAACATTAGGTCTTTCTATATTTCTATATTACGCCCTACAGAAACAAACGAACTCTAACGAGATATGAAAAGTGGCCACCAATTTGGCATATCATCAGCACAAAATAAATACGGTGTTGACTTAGTGTCTATAGTTCTGTAACGGTTTCCACTTTACAAAACCATATTTCGTAATAACCTACCCCACTACAAAATTCTTCCATTTAAACATTTATTCTTCTTTCAGATTCAACACAAAACTAATTCGCCCGTCAGTACAGTACAAAAGGCGATGATGTTTAATTATGGCTCATGACATATCAGTCTGGCTAATTATGTTTCTAGTTGTGTTATGATCTCCAAGTTTGGACTGTAACTTGTCTTACTGCGTTGTTTGTCTCAGGAGCATATGGTATTGTTTCGCAACAAGACTGTGTCACATAAAGTTGGTTGAGGAGCTGCGACAGCGAAAAATTATTAAACATTGCGCGTGACTTATCAGACAGCCGGATTGTGGATTTTTTGAGAGGTGTTTTGTGAGCATTGTCACACCCTCATGTGTGATACGTCACGTTGTGCTGCTATCTATGCATGCTTCTGCAGGACTACCTAAATTTACTTTTGTATGTGACACTGAGCGACTAGAAACAAAGAGACCGCACAGGTAGAGTCAAAAACAACAACAAAACCCTGCGAGAGAAAGACTGTGGCAAAACTGTGTGTGTGTAATGCTTGACTCGAAAAAACCTCCACATTGTGTGTGGAGCAGTGCATGTGGCGAGATGTCGGAAACGGAAAGCTGCATGTTTGTGGCATTGCATGTCCTGAAGCTATCTGTGAGAAGAACTGTGCGTGGTGGATCTAGCTCTGTGTAGCACTCTGTGTGTTGAGGCTATCTGTGCACTGCACTTTGCCAGACTATCCATTGTTAACACTGCATGTAGTGTGCAAGGATAAGTGGTTACATTTAGGATGGGTGACGAGCTGCTCAGTCACGACATCACGACGTCACAACACATGCTGAAATCCCACGTGCAAAATAGTTACTATGCGTTATTTTACTCCCCCTAAATGAGTAGCACTAAATAACCCCTTTCAAAACCAAGAATAACCCCTTTTCATTGGGAAGGCGAATTACCGAATGAAACTGAACCTCCTTTTTGCTTCAAAATTACTTCCTTTTTCACGTGCTTTTGTACACGTATGGTAACACACATGATACCAAGTAAAGGCAGCGGAGCAAAACTCTATATAATATAACATTAACTCGAACTCAGATTAATTCGAATTTTCTTTTCTTAAATAAGGATCATTCGTTATACCTCCAGCATTGACATTTCTTGCTCTAGTAATAGACAGAAATGAAGTTATTTTTACACTTGCGTAATCATAATTAACCTTTCCGTCAGCCACATTTCGTGGAAATGCACAATTAAAACCTTGTTTATGGCCCTCTATATTACGTGACATTACCACACTGCTCGCTACAGGTTTCGGTATTTGCCTGACAGCTCTCGCAGGTCCTTACGTTATAAGTCATGGTTACCACCACAACTTCTATTCGCCGTGTACATGAACCGACAGCAACTAGTTTTTCTTTCTTTCTAAAATATCTATCAAATATGAGTTATACCTTGTTAGTCTTGCAAGTCTTTCAGTAGAAAATATTCGGAAATCCTTTCTTTTTTATTGTTTGATTAAACAATAGCTTTATGGACTCTGATCAAACAGATTAATTTACCCAGTGTAGTTGTATTTTATAATCTGTTTGGGTGTGCGTGCGATAATAAATATGAGTTATACCTTGGTAGTCTTTGCTTTCTGGAAAAATATTCGGAAAGCCTTTCTGTTTTTTGTTTGATTGAACAGTAGCTTTACGGACACTGGTCAAATACATGAAATTCACCCAGTCAGGGTGTATTTTATAATCTGTTTTTGGTGTATGCGGCAATACATAACAACGAAAATTAGAATCAGCAGCTCCAGTAAAGTAAAGAGATCAAGCATTCTTTTATATGCAAATTTACTCGTTATCAGTATTCTTCTGTTTCGCATGGCATATCTATGTTTTTCATTTTCTATGCTTTATTTATTCTCACAATAAGCATTAACTCTTGATACATTTCATAATTTTATAACATTTTTCTTTATGAGAGGAAATAAATCTAGCAATTTAGATTTAAAAATTTTTAAAGTTTTTTTCCGTATTTGTATATGTAGTGTTTGCCCTACAAACACCCAGGGGTATAGAATAAAAATAACCCGGCTCTCAATTTGAAGATGAGCAAAAAATCGCCATATACCAGTGGAATCCCGGTATATTCCTGAGACTGAACCGTGAAAAGCCTCAAACAAGGATTTACAAACATGTTTTATGGATAGCAAGAGATCATGATGACACAGTAGGAAGCAAATCTCGGTGTTTGTATAATCACAACACACACCATCTTCGTTAGAAATCATCAGTTGTACAGACTAATTCGGCCTGGATTAATAACTATTAGTTCCGTAACGCTTAAGAGTAACATTTTGAAGCACAGCGCGTATGCAAATGTAAATATGCAGTATTAAAACACCGATATGGTCTGTGGGGGTCAATTAAGCATGGTTAGATATGTAGCAGAACTAAGCAGGATAAATTTTTGCTTAGTTATGAGTGATCGAACTTTAAAAAATTAGGCAAATATCAAGCTAATCCGCAGAATGAAAGGAGCACTATTCATTAACTATAGTATATTAAGTTTAAAAAGGATAGTTTGGAAAAAATTCACGAGAACGGATTGTGCATGTCTTACATATAGTAACATGTAGTATCTTAGTAAACCGAATTTAAATTGATCGGTTTGATTTAATCATACTCACCATCTTGAAAGAAGTAGATAACATTGAGCTCACTATTATATTCTGTGACGTTAGAGGCATTTATCTTAAAGAAAATGCTGACATATAATTCTGATGGTGTTTGGACGGTTGTGCCTCCAGTAATGGTGTTCAATAATTACGTCATAGCAGCATGGGCGTGCCTTTAATGTTTCCATACATTTGCCAAGATCAATGAAAGTAAATATCAAACGCACGTTATTTTTTAGGTGTGTTTCTTATTAAGAGTTAATATCTTTACTTATTTTGAATGTCAAGACTTACGTAAAATTTAAGCGTTACGGTGGTAGTGATGTACTCATATCTCCAGCTACACAGAGAGAGAGAGAGAGAGAAAGAGAGAGAGAGAGAGAGAGAGAGAGAGAGAGAGAGAGAGGGAGAGAGGGAGAGAGGGAGAGAGAGAAACCATGAGCAGTAATTTAGTCCATTGAAAGATTCATTTCTCTATTTAATTTACGCGTTACGGTGGTAGTAAAATTTACGCGTTACGGTGGTAGTGATGTAGCTACAGAGAGAGAGAGAGAGAGAGAGAGAGAGAGAGAGAGAGAGAGAGAGAGAGAGAGACAGATTAATTTAATTTACGCGTTACGGTGGTAATAAAATGCTTAAGTATCAGATTAAATGTACATATTCCTTTCAAGAAAAAAACTAACCCGTATGTTCTAAGATATGTCACAGGGATGTGATTGCGTCTGTTCACTGCTACAGTTCCTGTTTACTGTTCTAACGGGACATTATCTCATGCAACATTAGCTCAATGAGACATCTTCAAAACATACCAAATTTACATGCTCTGCTGTTAAGTTAAGATCCTCGCAAAGCATCTGATGTGATTCAAAACAAATTTCCAATAGTGCTAATGAGTAACTTGTAGACCTGCTTGACACTAATTATTTGTAAACAGAAAATGTCAAACTCGTTTTTATTTTGGTTATTTAGAAAGTCCGCCGCTCTCTCCCGTCATATGGCTAGGTTTTATATTTTTTGTTACAGAATGGTTAAGAACACCCAAGAACAGAGATCAGATCAGATTTATAAACTTATCGTATAAATACAGCCTGATAATATCCAATCGTGCTCAAACATATTTAAAGTAGAAAAGCTTACCTTTTCATTGAGCGGACTGAGGCATTTGGATTCTGTGTTACAGTTGCTCATCTCGGTTACATTCGTACGGGACAGTACACAGGAAAAAAAATACCATCCAATGACAACTTTGTTTCGAATCATAACTTTGAGGATTATATTCACCTTCTTTACACTAATCTGGTAACGCTTTATTTGTGAAAGAATTTTGAATATACGTCATTTCTAAGGCATATTTCTAAAAGCCATCTGTCACAAAAACAAGTTGATAAATAATAGTGCAATTCACGTGGTTTTTGGGACAAAAGATGTGTAAGATATTTTGTCAGCTGTTACTGTCAAAATGTACTCTTCTTGTGATAGTCTAGCTAACAAAAATATTGTGATTGAGTGCTTACGGCATACCCAAATAAATCAAAATTAAATGGAATTACTGGAAATAAAGCGAGATTGCTTTAAGCTACAAAACGGTTTCTACTCTTTTATTATATTCCAGTGCTCTTGATTAACGAGCTGAATGATTATCGGAAACTTTACACAGCTCAGAGAACAGTGATGCCAGTGTATAAGTGGTTAAGCAGGTGGATTGTGGCGGCTGCTCTGCTCCTTTTTTTGGCAGGAGACACACTTTTGGTAACTGTGGAATGTTAAAAGCAGTTCTGAGTCTGCAGCTTTTTTATCAATTCATATTGTCAAAATTATGTTCATAGCACTAAAATATTCTTCAAAGAAAATGCTCTTATCACTCAGGAAGTCAGGTTTATTCTTGTTCCAGTTATTCGAATTCTCTTTATGTTTTGGCATGCTTTCATTCAAAAAGAAAAAAAAGTAATACAAAACAACCGAACTCAAAAATAAAAAGCAACACAATAAGGTGCAACAACAATTTTATTAATAAAACGGACCTAAAAATGAACTCAATATCACAGAGCAAAAACTTGTATCATAGTTTCTCAAACTTCCTATTCCATGACTTGGCAGATGTTATAGATACCAACTCAGCAAAGCTTGTTTTATTTTTATTCCACTGCTTAGCCGTATACAGCACTAATAACACTGAGATTGAGAGATAGCGAGTTCTTGACTTCTTCACGTTTTGTAAGTGTTCGCTGAAGGCCTCATTCAAGCATAAAAGCCTTTATATGGCTATAATTACACAAGGATTGTATGTCAATTTAGTTTTTCCGTGCAACATTTGGATGTATTTTGCCTGTCATTTGAAAGTATATCGATAACACATAAAATAAAAAAAAAAATCATGAATATTCAAAACTTATGTCTGGACAGAAATATAAGGACTTTTAATTGTTGACTGCTACTTAAGACATTCATGATAATATGTAGGAGTGAGATATGACTGACAGCTAAGGCGGAGAACATTGGCGCAGTGCAGCCCAGGTCCATTAGTCAGTGATATGACGATAAAGCCTAAACTACTAAGCAAGGTTTTGAGGAATTTGCTAACTAATCATTTACCTGTATATTTTTCGTGTTTTAAGCAAAAATATCAATATTCTTAAAGGTCGTTTGTCTTATCTTGGCACTATCTCAATTTTCTGCTGATTTAAAAAAATTGTTCGTAATATGTAGTATGAAGCAGGAGTTTTTATTGCGGATATTTCCCCTGATTTCGATAATGGTTCAGAGCATTTCCTCATCCTTGCTGTGTATCATCTACAACCACTTTCTGTTATTATTTACAGTTGAACATAAAGGCAACGAATAAGAGATAAAATCGTCTGTCAAGTATGTACGCATGGAAGGTGTGTTTGTCTGTGTTTGTGTGTATGGGTATGGGTATGTGTGTGTGTGTTTGTGTATGGAGAGTTCTCGGCCACGCCTCGCGTTTACATTACTTTGTGTTTGTTGTTATGACGTTGCCATGCTTTTTTCGGGGGATACGTTAAGTTCCGTTATCTGTGTGTCTAAGAGATGTGAAATAGTCATTTTCTAGTTCCGAATGGCAGAAGAACGAATATCCTTGGTTATAATATAAATACATAAATTTCTCACATAATGTACTCTTGTTTCTAGTTCAAAATATGCATATCACAAAACTTCAAAAAGTCTACGTTTCATGGGGGTAAAAATAAGCTAAAATACAAGATGTCAACTTAGCACAAACTTAGCACAAAGGGGCTTTGAAATCTGTTTTAAAGATCAGAAAAATTGTACTTGATTATAGATTTAAGCTAAGTATAAGTCATGAATGAGGTCCTCTATGTTCTGTAATGTCATTTTCTCATTCAACTTATTAGAGTGTTGCGAGTTCATTTCCAAGGTTGTGTAGTCACCATTAACGTTCTCCTCGTCAATTTCCAGGGAAGCATTTCCTGGAATGGCTCCCAAAGCAGCACGCTTTATTACTGCTGTTCTCGTGTTATCATTTGTATCATTTGACAACAATCCTCTTTGGCAAAACAAAGAGTTTTCATGTTGATTGTTTGCGCTAAAAAGTGTCATTTTCTCGAGAGGTAGTACACACTGACCAGACTGCGTTTCAGAGTCGGATTCATAAGTTTTCATTTTTTTGTACATGATCCTACTCGAACCACTAGTTTTCTTTTTTCTGAAATATCTAAAGCAACATACAAATTATTTTTAATTTTCACTGATTCATTTTTAAGTTTCATTCATTTTCATTTACTATTCATTGAGTATTACGTTTCTAATTTATAAATAGAAATTTTTAGGACTAGCTACTATAAAGGAAGGCCATGGCGCTGGTGCTTTGTGTTGGATTAGGACATGCGTGGAACGTTTGTGAACGAACCACAGAGCGATGGGTTTATTGGCTTTTAACAAGTGTACGAATCCAGTATAAAGCACACCAGCAATGGTTTATCGCTAACAAAACCACATATAATTATGCCTTAGATAGCCAAACAGAGCAGAGATAAGCCCCTTCTACAGCCCAAATACTCCTCTTTTATTATGCCACCTCCTAAGCCTTTGTCAGCGTCGCTTTGGCTTGTACCTACGCCGTTGAAGTGAATGTTGCAAGGGAAATTTCAGTCGCGGTCAGATAATGCAAAATTTACTCATCATTTCTGTATGCAGAAGTGCATTGTCACTGGATACATGTCTCTAAAACGAGGCAAATATAGCAATTTCAAGTTTTCGAAGTAATCTGCTTGAATAATCTGCGCAATCCATACTTTATGATGAAAGAATAATTAGAAGTTTTCACTGTATATACCTTTTACAGCACACGATGCCCACCAGATTAGTGGCTATGAGCAGCACAGCGCCAATGGTGGCTAACAGCAACAGCACAGCTAGTGAAATCCAAAAACAAAGAGCACTTCTAGTGACATGCAAATAACAACATCACAACTAGTGAAATGATAACTGTTGCAGTACTGCCAGTGAAATAAAACAACAGCAGCACAACTGGCACATGATAATAGTGACAGTGCTGCTTGTGATAGTTAAGAGTAACAGCAGAGCTAGTCAGATGATATAAGTGGCAGTGACTGGTGATGGCATGAAAACAACAGCAGCGCTACTTATGAACTAGTGAATGGTAATAGTGGCAGTATTGATACTGAAATAATAACAAGAATAGATATGGCATACTGATAGAACTGGTATGGCATGTAAAATGCTAAGGGCATCAGCGTACCTTATGAAATAAAAATACCAGCAGTACAACTGATACAGTAAAAATATCAGCATTGTAGCTAGTGAAAAACAATATCAAGCTAAAGCATGGTTGCGAGTTTGAAAGTACTCCTACTCCTCGTATTAATAAGACTTTCGTAAAGGTACAAAAATAGTCTGTAGAAATGCATTCGTTTGCAGAAACAAAGCTTGATAAATTAATGTATTTATGCTTCAATTTTAATTCACTGAACGCACAGTAAAACATAACTAACACTTTTGTACACGAAGTAAAGTTGTACAACAGTACCTCTTCACTGTTAAGGTATCGAACAGTGAAGAGGTACCTCCCCCTATTCACTGATAAGGTATCGAAAATTAACTGTTAAAAGTTTCTTATTGTAAAGGAGACAATTGACTGAACAAATCAAAATAGCCATAGAGGCACTCCTAGAAGCACCTTCAATGTGCATCAATGTGTCTTTAAGCATTTTCAGGTTTACTGATTGAATTGTTGATGTGCAATATATCTTCTACAAATTCCCTGTTCTCGTTCAAAACCTTGTCAAACTACCGAAATATTGACACAGTATATAGCCATCACGTAAGCTATTACGTCATGATACATAATATTTGTATTATAAGATATACTGATAAAGAATTCGGGAATTTCTTGTTTGGTTTTTTAAATCAGGAACATTTGCACTTAAGAACAATGGAGTAATAAGGAGTAATGGTATGCTTTCATCCACTTTCAATACACTTACGGCTTAATTCAACATGTTATTAGCAGAAGTAAACCCATATTATTTACAGAGAAATTTTGTTGTTTTGCTTGATGAGTCAATTATTTATAAGTTACCATTCTGAGTGCTGTATGATTCCATCACCTCAGGCTCGTTATCCATCATTCTCTGAGTGACGTACGTATCCATCACCTCACGCTCATTATCCAGAGATCTTGAGGCATTCATACTGACACACAACACACTGATTAGTCCTCACAGAAACTGTAGAATTAACCTTGAATGGTGTCACAGTGCTTTGGATTTAGAACAGACTTTCGTATAGTCCATAATCCACTGTGATTTAACTAGACCCATGAGTGGGCTAGCCATGCATTCTCTTTCTCTGCCTTTTGACTTCAACACTTTGAATCATTACCGTATTTTTCTCATTTTTATTATGTCGTTTTTAAATAGAATGCCAAAGATATTACTATGCGCTCTATATGTGTATACTAAGCTAGATATTCCTCAGAACCAATTTTGATAGGAATTCAAGGTGGTATCCAAAAAAAATAATGCAATACGGTGTACGTACTATTAATTTTGTTAAGGTTCAAATAAGATCTTTTCGAGACAAGAGGCTCATCAACGTCAGTTCATAAGAAATGTCTGAAGGCGTTCCTTGGCTTCCAAATGTTATTCACTTTAGCAGCCTGTTAGCTTGAAATGAAGAGGAAATTCCCAATACTCAATGGCTGTTTACAGTGTCATGTTTCATCGCACATTGTTTGGCTTTCGGGGGAGGCCGCGGAATATTTACAAGATCAAAATATCGCAAAAGTAGCAATTAAATCTTATACCGACAGACTACAATATGCAATGAGAAGGGATCTCATAGAATGCACTTAACGAGACCAAGCAACAAGCACTCCTAAAAGTTGTAGCTGTAGATTTTACTCTACTAAAATGCAAAAATAATATTATATTTATTTTTGTTAAGTTGCCTCTGAGAACTCTTTCATCTGTATTATTCTTGTGTCGACATTTAACCTATCCACAGATTCGTGGCTGGTGACGTTCTTCATAATTTCTATCGTCAACAAACATTTCCTTTGTTTTTATCCCTCTCCGGTTTTATGTCATGCTATATCAGCTATTTATGTTATGTCACAGCAGCTTCCACTATTTATGTATATAGAAGCTCTTTATGACAGCTTAAAGCGTCTATTTATGGCAGATCACAACACAGATTTTTACGGGCCTTAGCTGTTATTTATGTCACGTTCCAGCAGCTGCTCATGTCATATAATAGCAGCTGATATGAGATATCACAGCAGCCATTTACACTGTGCCACAGTGACCATTTATGACGTATCGCAGAGGCTATTTTTGATGTGTCAAAACAGCTACTTGTTACCTGTCACAATACCTGATATGTCACATCCCCTATTGTTGATGTACAACAGCGGCTTTATGTGACGTGTCACAGCAGCTATTTGTTACGTATCACAGCAGCTATTTATGCTGTGCTGAAGCAGCTATTTGCTGCCCCTACATACGGGCTGCCATTCCCCTATCTCGCAATATTCAATAAATATTCAATAAAAATAATAATAAGCCAAATTATTTTGATTTACGAGCAAAAGGCAAACGCTCCTACTGAGCACGTAACGCAATTCAAACAAATTCTGGGTTGCCCGATTTTGGCAGGCCAGTGCCTCGTAACATTTCATAACTTGTCAAAACACTGTGGTAGTTAAGGCTAAAAATATAAATGGTGTTGCATGTGGAATAAATCAGTGTCTTAAGCATTTACAACCATACAATGGTGAACTAACAGCAAGTCCGTATGCAGTTCTCATTAACAGACGCATAAAAAGCCTTATAAGAAGGTCGTGCCTATCAAAACGTGACAGCAAATGCTCACAACAAAAAATCGTTTGATGCTGAATATCGTTTTCGTTGATTGGGGGAGGGGTATATATAACACCCGAGTTGGGGCTGATATGTAATACCCGGACCTATTGGGGTTATATATAATTCCCGGAATTGGGGAACATTCGCGTACAAAGTGTTTATGTGGTATTCCTATATTTAGGGTTCAGCGTCTGAACGC
This sequence comes from Protula sp. h YS-2021, assembly GCA_949752745.1. Lineage (NCBI taxonomy): Eukaryota > Metazoa > Annelida > Polychaeta > Sabellida > Serpulidae > Protula > Protula sp. h YS-2021. Next base: position 7,083,829 of record OX457025.1, read on the forward strand.
TAGCAAATCGTTTATAAAAGCTATAATGTGCACTTGTCGTTTGTGTCAGCAATGACTATCGTTGTCCATTGACTTGGCATTTAGAAGCTCTCTATATTGCTTTTAATGCTCTTCAAGCTGTTAAAGAACCGCTTACTTTTGCGCAATATTACAGATATAAAGGAACGAGTATTTTTCAGTGTTGTAACCGCAGACGTAAACAATAAATTTTATTTAGGCCCAGTCGCATTGGTCTGCTTCTTCGTCTAATTGGCGCCAATGTAATGTGTTGTTTGTCGATATCCATGCCTTAATTTTATCTCTGCTACAGATCTGAGAATGCCTCAGATATTTTCATTTTTGCTAGACAGCGCTGGTAAAAGAGAGGAAATAATGATTCCTGCCTAGGCAATTTCTTTCTGTAATTTGGCAAGGTTTACTTATTGAGTATGTTTATATTTTTACAGTATCATTCTGTTTCTAATTAGCTTATATGATAGAAAAAAATTATTATCAAGTCTTGATTCTTCCAAAGCAAATGTGTACATTAAAGGGCAAGCGTTACTAGCACACGTTACTTAATAGATAAGCCTGTGATATTGTTTATTCAGAGCACGATGATAATCCGATTCCTTTCATTTATTGGGATTCATATGGATGCAACTTCATTAATATCTCAATGGCAATTTGAGCTTCTAAGATCATTCAAAATATATTTTTTTCATTTCCGTTCTGAATTGATATTATATGTTCGTTTTGATTCGAGTGATCTAATTACACAGAAAAATTAAATTTCGACTTTTGCGTCTATTATTGAGATTGAGATGTCTTAAGTGTCAATTCCTTAGTGCAGTTTCGGCTGTTGTAAAACGAACCTATCAGGTCGAGTAGCTTGTAACTCTGCAATCTTAAAACTTTCACAATTAACAGCAGATCACATTTAACAAGACAAAAGTGGGGTCGGCAAAAAATAGTTGCTGAAAAATCGTTCCATTTCTCTGTTTCTCTCTCTCTCCTTCCCTCTCTCCTTCGCTCCCTCTCTCTCTCTCTCTCTCTCTCTCTCTCTCTCTCTCTCTCTCTCTCTCTCACACACACACACACACAATATATATATATATATATATATATATATATATATATATATATATATATATAACAAGGGACCGCAGTGTAAATATTTTATATTTATTTACCTTTAAGGAAACATAAACACTTTAATCCTCATATGCTTATGCCGTTATGAGAAAGCATTCAACAAAATTTTTACGTAAGTTTAACCTTTTCCAACACTTTCAACACTATCCCAACCATATTAACCAGTACGTTGTATGCCTTCACAATTGCATTCAGGGATTCCGACAACAAAATTTCGATTACAATTTTCGTAACAGCTTTGACAAAAGATCTCAATCACTGTTCCCTATTGCAATCCCCGATTATACAGTCGTTTCGCTATCTCCTCCAGAAAAGAAAAATTTGGTCACAGGATCCACAGGCTCGTTATGCAACTCGCATGTCCGCAGGCTGATTATAGTGCTACTATATGCGTAGATGCGTTATACAGCTCGCTTGGTTGCGGTTTCGTTATACCTCTACTATATCCGCACGCTCGTTATACAGTTCGTATGTCTGCAGGCTGATTATAACGTTACTATATGTGCAGACCTGTTATATCTCTACTATATCCGCAGGCTCTTTGTATCGCTGCTATATCAGCAGGCTCTTTTTACCGCTCATGTACCCATGTGCGGATTAGAATACTCGTATGTCGCACGAGTCTCTAACATTCAGATATCGACACGGGTCCAATTACATGGAGTTGCTCCTGAATTTTTGCTGCCTGCTACATCAAATGTCAAAATAATCATTCGTTCCACCCATTTCTTCATTCTATCTTCATTCTTTACTCTGACATGTATTGCGTTAAATTCCTTTCATAATTAATAACAACTGTTAAAGAAACGTTTGACCAAAATTACGCACAACAGAACATGGGAAATGTGCACCCAAAGAATGGGTTCATAACGCTCTCGTTCACAATACTTGCATAATCATAATAAAATCATATACAGGCCAATATAACTAATTACTGTTTTACTACTTTGTTAATAAGCACATGATTTTTTGTTCATTTTCTACTGAATGACCACTCATTGAAAAAGTGTAGAACATAGGCAGCTCATGTGCATTGATACGTTTGGTACCTGCCCTTAAACAGAATTAAGAACTAATCAAAGCAATACTGTTGGGCAAAGCAGCAAAGGAAATCATAAAATCATGATTCTAGAGTCAACGATAAAAGCCACTGTAAGTCGGCGGCTCACGACAACACATTGTGCTTAAAATGCAGTTTGGATATAGAAAGAGCTTGGTGCATATCAGCAAGAATACAAATATGGGGCGAGTCTAGTGGGATGTCATTTATATGCATTTCCGATCTATTTCTGATGTAGCTGATGCATCTACGTCCACTATAGATATATATACCAGCATACACATATCTTACATGATACGTTATATGTCGCGATTCAAGGGGAATGTGGTAAGTCCCAGTTTATAACCGCCTGAAATTCAGGAGAGAGTTAGAGGGGAAGATTGTCGTCGCACACAGCCAATCATGCAATCGCTTTTCGGGGAAAGGGGTTAAAAGGAGTTCTGCATCACCATCCAGAAGGGTGTTGGGTATTTGAAACAGTTTTAAAATTGAAACTCTTCACATCCCCAACACTTCACATCAATAATAAAGTTCATTTTCCTGAAAATAGCAGGTAATTTTCTATAAATTTTTTGCGAAACTTCAACTAACCCCTGGTGAAGTTATATATGGTTTCATTTCCTTTCATATGTTTCCTTGACAATAAATATGTTTTATAGTAATGACTAATTATGCTTGTGATATTTAATGTTAAAAGGTAAAGTGTACTGTAAAATGTAAGAGCTGATCGGTCCTGAAATAAGGTGAGGAGATCTAAGTATATACGTCAGGTTCTCAGTCAGCGCTATGACAATCACTTGCAGACTTAAATGAGTCTCCAAATGATTTCTGCATGGACAAAATTAAGATACGATGAATTCAAGTGTGCTAAAAGCCACTTGGTCATTGCATTCGTTATCAAAGAGTCGTGCATGTAATGTTGGGTATACAGTTCTCTCTGACGATTATTTTGTACATGTTCTGCGGTTAAATTAATTCCAAAAGAGGAAGATTATTGATTATATTTAAAGGTAACTTTGTCTGTAATTATTTTCATGAATAAATAAATAGACAGAGAGAGAAAGAGATAGAGAAAAAGAGAGACAATGAGAGAGAACGAAAATGTATTCCTTTTTTCATTTTCCAGGCAGATAATTAACAAGACGCCAGAGGCTAGTTTCTTCGTTTTCAGCCTAAGCAAAGGAGTTCACTATAGCTTTAATCCTGTCTCTAAATGACACAATGTGCACGTAACTAATGGTGAATTCTGCCTGACGTAGTTGTACCAGAAAATGATGTGAAACGTAGTGAACCGCCGCTCTAGATGTGACATGACATAAACAAAGTTGTAGCAATATAGCATTACCTTTATGTAATTTTTAACTAAATTCAGGAGTTCTTTATTTCTTTTTACTAAATTCATTAAACGCCATGCAAAACGTTTACTTTATTTATCTGCATTGGCTAATGGCTAAAAAAAGGTTTTACCGAAATGTAGACGGGACGACATTCAATAAAACTAGACCGTTTTTATACTCTCCCACAATTGCCACTACAGAATATTCATTGCATTAAATAGCATAAATTATGTCCGAATACCTTCTCAATGTATACATACAAAGGACTTTACAGAATAAAGACTAAGTGGGTTAAGAAGTATTCAGCACCAAGTGTATTTAATCTATGCGCAAGCAAGTACGTGACTGCATATATGACAACACATCTGGTATTTTACGAAGTAGTTTCACGATTGTTGCCTAGGTAATGCTACGGAATTTTGAAACAGTATAAAATTCCAACGCAAAGCTATCCATCGGCCAAGTTGCTTAAATCGCAATTATAGAAGTGACTTGGTATGGTCTAAAATATTTCGAAAAAAAATAGAAATCGACATTTTAGTGTGGGCTTAAAATCTTAGCGTGAAGGCAGACACCAATAACATTTAATATTAAAACTTAAATCTCTTAAAGTCTTAAGTGGCTGCTTGCATCCATCCAGCGGTCCGAACAATTAACCGTGTCAGCAACACGCTGAAAATTGAATTCAAATAAAAGTAGGACATTTGTACACATAGTATTTTCAGCTGCTTCTTTTTGAAACTGAAAAATACATAAAGGTACAAATAAGCAAAGGCACTTAAGATGCCAAAGGTCAAAACGATGCAGTTTCGTAGGTTAGAATAACTAAACACTGGATAACAATTGAGAAGGCAGATATTTGCTACCTCTCCAATGAGTCTTTTCTCGATCTCAGCTATCTCGCGGCCCAGTATTTTTGAGTGTCTGACCACTCCCAAAGGCATAGAGATATCTTATTACGACATTTGGAACTCTCGATATTGCGTTTGTGAGCTTATTCGCACTGCTGCTGATATAAAAAGCAGTCAGTTTAATTCACAAGTGAATGAGGCATCTCACAGTTTTCACTACGTCTTCGTACGCTTTTTTATTTAATAAAATTTTCAAATTCATTTGAACGCTAGCATTTTAAATCATAGGGCGGGTTTCCAATAGACTGCAGAGCGTTTCGAGTAAGACTTTTGTACATCTGACAGTTGGCTAAAAAATAAATGACAAAAATAAGGAGCTCGTTTATGGGGCCTTGAAGTATTAGATAACCCATCTTTACCTGTTGAAATCTAATTGATAGAATGACTTAAACCATTGAAATGTCCTATGAGGTATCCTTTAATATCACAAGTCGCTCCAGCCAAATCTCATACGTAAGAGTATCAACGGCCGCCGCCAAGTCAGCATTGCCAGCAGCAATAGCTCCTTTTTATCAGTTGCGAGATGCATCTAATTCTAAACTTTAACCAATGGCGAATCTGTCGAACAGTGCCCGCTGTAAGCTTCTGAACAGTTTGGCGATGTTTTTGTGTATTGCAGTATGCATCTTTCTGCTCATTCACTGCCCTTTCTATAACTTTTTTTTTAATATGAATTTAAACGTTAAGTTAAAGACCTGACTAAAATTATTCAACGGAAATTCGAGAGCTTTTTAAGCATTCTCTTGAGAGTTTGTACCAGAATCTCAAAAGAATGCTTAAGAAGTTGATATTGGGTACAGGCTACAATTTTTGGCTCGGTGTTGGCGTAACTATGCCTTTAAAATCTTTGTTGGATAGTAGTCGAAATTTTGTAAAAGATAATTAGCAAGACGCCAGAGGCTAGATTCTTCGTTTCCAGCCTAAGCAAAGGAGTCCACTATAGCTTCAATCCTGTCTCTAAAAAGCTCGCAACTTCGTTTTTTGTCTCGGCTTGCGAGCTAGATTCTGGGTATGGTGTAAATTTACAGACAACCTTTAGATCATTAAAGCTATTCCTACGTGAGACTGGACGTGGTGAGGAAGGCTCTGATAGCACCGTATGTGGTAAGGCTAGCATTATGTGGCATAGGATGAAGCACTGGATGGGGTGTGGCTATCTGAGTGTAGCACTACACAAGGAGAAGTTTTTTGTGATACCTATAATCGATTATTGCGATGTGTTATTATATGGTATCAACTCATGTGATATGAATAAATTACATAAAGTGATGAATGCTGCTGCAAGAATATACAAAAGTGCAAAAAGTGACCAGATCACTCGTGTGTTAAAACAATTCCACTGGCTCCGCATCAAAGAACGCTTTGAGTTCAAAGTTGCCTTGCTAGTTTTTAAAGCCCTACATGGACTTGCGTCTGAATGCCTAAGTACTTTATTGAACTGGTACAAGCCCGGTCGTTCGCCCCGCTCTCAAGATAGACTCTTGCTAGTTTAATCAACATTTAACCTTAAACACTGTGGATATCGTATATTCTCAGTTGCCGGACCCCGTGTACGGAATGCTCTTCCACTTGAACTACGATCTGAACAAAGTTTTTAAAGGAAAGCTCAAAACTTTTATTTGCTAAATCTTACCCATAGACGTCAACTGTGTTTTAGTATGAAACTGTTATGCGCCTGGATACTTCTACTTCTACGCCATACAAATACTGATTGATTGATATTGATATGTGTGTAATACCCCACGTGGAGAAGCTGGCTGCGTGTAGAGTCTCATGTCTTGAAGATGTTTGTCTGTACCACTGAACGAGATGAGAAATGCATAACAGATATCAAAAATTCAAACAAGACCGCAAATCGGTTCCAGATCAACTACAGGACTGGTACAGTTGTATCATCATCTAGTAGAAACATATTTTTCAGAAATAAAGAATCAAAAAGCGATGATTAATTTTCCTTGTAAGGTTTTCTCCTCTGGGAATGAGAAAGAAGTGTAAGGTTTTACATGCATTTGTATTCTTCTTCAGAAGTATTTTACAATGAAAATGAGGAAAGATATAATACAAATATTTCCTAAACTATAGGTAATATACAATTTAAAGAAAAAAATATTAAAAATATTTTGATTAAGTTAACAAATATATTATGTAGACAAATGAAAGCGAAGAGCTCATATCTGAAATGGATGGACAGCTGCTCAGACGCGCGAAAGCAGATACATTCAGAAAGTAGTGACTGAGTGTTAGTAAAGCGAAAGCCTATTACAGAAACACCTGGGGCAGGGGAGCACTCATATAGAAATTAGTAATCATGTGTGTCCATGAATATTTAAAAAGATCCTAAAATGCTGAGTTCTAAATTTGAAGCAATACACCGTTCTTAAAGCAAATACGGTGTGTCATTCTAAGAGATCGTCCCTTTTTATTGAAAACGCTGAGTATTTAGCAAAATTGACAGTCCACGCCTACACACATGGCTTCACAATCACTCCCTTTCTGTCTTTTTGGACAGGCCCACATATTATTCCATGACGGGTCCCAAGGGCTTAACCTTAATGTATTTTAAGATTTAATTTAATGCGAAATGTTAAATTAATAACGTTTCTCTTTAAGTTAAGTATAGATCTTTCATTGTGTCTCCAGTATCATGCACTGCTGTTCCTTGATCTACTTTATTACGCTGACACAGAGTAATTGCTTAATCACAGTTAACCCTTTCGTTAGGTATTTCAACAGCCACATTTCTTGGAGCTCCACAACGACAGGTATGGGTTATGACCGTCCTTCTTTTCGCTTTCCTCAGATAATGTGGCAGTAACACATTGCGCACGGAATTTGCGTCCTTTCTGCGTGCGACAAAACCTGGTATTTTCCTGAGAGCTCTTGGAAGAAGGCTATTGCACTCTCTTTGGTCACCAGCTCTCTTCCCTATGTACATGAGTCTGCAGCAACCACTGTTTCCGTTCCTTCTAAAATATCTAACAGATGTGAGTTACACCTCACTATTTATTTAAAACTAAAGGTGCTGTGCCTTCTGAAAAAAAATAGAAATTGAAACACAAAATTAAAAATACATCTAAAATTAATTACTCATTATCTGCGCTCACCAATCCTCATGTTTTTGCTAATACTATTTCAAAAATAATCTTGACAAATCAAACAACTAATAAAAGAATATAAATAAGTAGAAAGTATTGTTATGTAACATACCCCTTGCAAAAAAGGATGCCAGCAAAATTACTGACGATGAGAAGACAGGCGCCTGTAGTGGCTAATAGCAGCAGTACAACTGCAGAAAAATACCAAATATATATAACATGGAAAACAATACATTAACACCAACTCCGGAAACCGGACCAATCTTGGAATGATGGCAAGTAACCTATTTCCGGGGTCGTCCGATTTCCAGGGTTCGAGCAATTTTGTCGCTATTATGGTAATAATGCGCCTATACGCCTTATTGCGCCTAGTCGACAAATAAGACATTTTTTTCAGATGCACTTTAAGATTACGCTTTTTGTTTTAAAATGCGTTGACAAATTTTCCTAATTAAAAAAATAAGTGTCTTCTAATTGACTTGCTATATGAAATAATTGCATTATCTCTATCTTATCCTGTACTGAAAGACATTTTCGATTTACGTTATTTTCACTTTAATTGCTATTGATCAAATCTTAGCTACTTTTATGCAATTAAAGATTGCATAAATTGAGCTTTTGTGAGTAAATTACTACCGGAATGTAATACTGAGTTGATCTTGATTAAAAACAGATTGCAAAGTGCCATTTGATAGCGAATGCAGATGTGCGTTGGATCTTGCTCATAACCTAAAGGGACTACCCTAAATCATTTCATCTTTGAAACGAGACTAAAGAAAATATAAATGAAGAAGAACTACATTTTAAATATTCTCTGGGAAATCTTTCCTGTTTACTGCTCGGATTGGACGATACCTTCATGGAAACTGGTAATAAATTTGAAAGCACTTAGTTTGTTTATATGTGTGATTTTCATCACAGTTAAGATCTCTTTGGAATTCTCAAGACAAAAACTAGTAAAAAAATAGCAATAAACAATTTGAGAGAAAATAAGGGATCGAGCATTCTTTTGTTTTGAAATATACAACCTCATTATTTTTTTTATTTCCCAACCCTTGTCTGTATAACTATGCTTTACTTTTTTTGGAAGTTTCAATGCTTATTCTCACGATAAGGTATAAATCTGTCACACATTGTATCTATTTTATAGGGTCCTTCTTGACCAGGGCAATACAATTTGTACCAGTTAAATCTAGTTATCGTTCCAATAGGCTCTTTTTGTCATTAATACAAGTGTATCACACACACCAAGAGGAATAAAATAAAAACAATATGAATGCCGTTTGATACCTAAGGCAAAATATCGCCATATATCGGTGGAATCCTAGTAAAGTCTTCAATACTTTTTTTAAATATCCATTTGTTCCATGATTATATATAACAGTAATCACCTAAGACATCAGCTGTTTTTACTTCTTGCAAACAAAAGTATTCACCATAGGTTCCCGCTGTCTGTGCTGTTACACTAAAACGGCAACTCTGGCCTTCCCGTTATTTATAATTTTCGTTATAATGTTGTAGTAGAAGTGCCAAAGAAACGTTTGTAAAGATACAAGGCAAAATCAACGCAATCTAAATATTTTCATCAATTAAGGGCCAGGGTTCTTTTCTTGTCTTGGATAAGCCGAGTTTATGAGTTATCCTTGTGGGCATAAAGGTAAACAGATAAACAAAGAGGTATTTTCCGATATAAGCATTTCATTTTTTTATTTTATTCAATAACGGATTTAATAATAAAAAAGAATACTTTGAGTAAATTGTGGTGAATGTGTCGTTCCGTATCTAATATACATAAATGTGTGGTAATTAGCGAACCAAAGTTAATTTTATCAGTTTGATTTAGCGTTTCATACCGTTTTGAAAGAAGTAGCTATCAGTCAGCTCATCAACCTCACTTGTGGCAGTAGAGGCGTTCATCCTAAAGATAGTATTGACAGATATCCCTGATGGTGTTTGTAAATTTGTCCCTCCAGTTGCAGCGGCCAAATGATTACTTGCTTGCACCTTTAAAGATTTTTGTATATATTTGCAAAGATTAATTAAATTGAACATCAAAGAACTGTTACGTTTTATGTTTATTTATTTAGTTTTTGTTATTTTTGATCCAAATTTAATCACTTTATTTGTCATGAATGTCAAGATATATGTATTATTTAGATAAATAGTCCATAATTTATTGCTGATGATACTAAAATCAAGGAAAAATTCCTAATAAAAACATTTGAATAACTTAGTAACAGCCTTTACTCTATACACATAATCAAATTATGTAAACTTTGAGTATGCCCTGTTTTTGCTTATAAGGTTTGATCTTATAAAAACTTTGAGTATACAACGGTTTTTAACTTTCCTGTCTTTTCACTCATATACGTTTTTTTCTTCAATTGCTAGCAAGTTACTCACTCACAGCGTCATTTGATATAGATTATAAACCAACGGATTGCTATCAGTTTGCTTGCAACTATTATACATTCGAAACCTGCCAGATACCTGTGAATTAGTTTAAGATATTGTAAATAACAACAACTAACAACTCTTAAGCTACTTATCAGCTTATAAGGCATGAGAAGCAGTAATTGGAATAGACCTTGCTCGGTGCAGCCTTTGTGCCTGAGGCTGATTTGCAATATAATTTAAGTAAAGAATAAAATAAATTGTTTGGTAAGAGTTTCAGTTGGAATGTCAAATCAGCTGTAAATAGGCCTGCAGACGCAGCGAAATGGGTTATGCAATATCTTAAGAACATTGTTTCAGGACAATGCCTAGTTTTGATTACGGTGCATTTAACAAGCTCAAATTTAGTATTTAAGGCTCACATGGCAAAATTAGCATGTCAACATTATTAGACTACTGTTCTTACACTACTCTCTGCTAGATTATGTCCTCATCATGAGTCAGCCATCATTATACTGACTTATTTCCCTTCATAAGCTCACAGCGGTTTTTAATTATGCGTCAAGCTGGTAGTAATGCACTGATAGCTCTAGCCATTCCTCATCCTTTCATTCAGTCATTGGGAAACAGCAATCCGGTTTATATGTCACTCTTTGTTCTATATTCTTAGTAAATTTTATTGTAATTTTGTCCTAAAATTTACGTTTACATAAAAATAAACATCACTTCAGTTACAGTAACCTCGATCACAAGATTCTCAGTCACATCTATACTAAGAACCTTTTACGGACCTCTCAGATAACAAGTTGCTGAATAGCGAATCAAACATTATATATATATATATATATATATATATATATATATATATATATATATATATATATATATATATATATATATATATATATATATATATATATATCGGTTCATTAAATATATTTAATTCATTTCGTTTAGTTTACTTTTGTTGAAAGAATTTTGAATACACGTCAGTTCTAAGATAGATTCGCCGTTTTCTTTGCAAAACAAATGTATAAGTTATTTTTGTCAACTGTTATTCTCAAAAAGTACTCTTTCTGTTATAATATAGTTTCAATAAGTTTCAACATCCATTTTATTAACAAAAAGTACGTAAGAATGAGCTCAATATCAATAACATGGGTGTAGTAATCCCAGGTACATTAGTCAGTGATAGGATGATAAAGACTAAACTACCAAGCAACGTTTTGAGGCATTAGCTAGCTAACCAGTTACTTATATGTTGTTCGTGTGTAAAAATAAAATTTCTTGATTCGTAAAGGTCGTTTATATTACCTTGGCGCTACCTCAAATTCGTGCAAATTTCAAAATATTGTTCGTAGTATGTAATCATGGCTTTCTAGATGTGAGCATCAACCACTGTAGTATGTGGTGGGTATAGAATTTTTATTGGGGATGTTCTCCCTGATTTCTAAGTTATCATGGTCCAAGAATAGCCTGTGCCTTGCTCTATGTGAATCGCGACCCCTCCCTATTATTATTTACAGATGAGCAATAAAAACAACGATGCAAATAAGGGATAAAAATCGCTTTTCAAGTATGCACGCATGGTGGCTATGTGTTTGTGTGTGTGAGTGTGTGTGAATTTGTGTGTGTGTGTGTGTTTGTTGTGTATGGGCGTTCTCGGACAGTCTATGCTTGAATGTTACTTGTGTTTGCTATTGTTTAAAATGTCGTTATTTTAACAGTAGGTTGAAAAGAAGTAGCTTAACTTCTTACATTTAGACAACAATGAAAGCTGGTTTTGAATGTCAGAAGAACAAATTCTGCTTGAAAATATAATATATATTTCTCTGATAATGGATTCTTATTTCCAGTTCAAAGTTTGCATATCGTAAAACCTCAAAAAGTCTACCTCGCATGGTGAAAATGCATTGTTTGTTTGTTTGTATTGAAAAGCGTCATTTTCTCGAGAAGTAATACACACTAACCAGACTACGTCTCAGAGTCGAATTCATAAGTTCTCATTTTTCTGTACATGAGCCTACTCGAACCACCAGTTTTCTTTTTCCTGAAATATCTAAAGAAATTGCAAATTTTTCTTCATTTTCACTAATTTATTCTTAAGTTTCATTAATTTTCATTGACCATTCAATGAGTTTTACGATTTTAATTTATAGATAAAAATTTCTGGTGCTTTCTGCTGGGTTAGGACATGCGTGGAAGGCTTGTGAACCAACCGCAAATCGTTGAGCTTATTGGGTTTCAACAAGAGTCCTAATCTAGAATAAAGCATGCCAGCTCAATGGTTAACCGCTATTATAACACAACCACATATAATCATGCCTTAGGTAGCCAAGCACAGTAGATATAAACCCCTCCTACCTCTCAAATACTCTCCTTTTATTGTGACTCCTTATATGGTTTATCTGGCAATTTCGCTACTCAAAGCAAAAAAAGTTTTGTCACAAAACCTTTGTCAGCGTCGCTTTGGCTTATGCCTATGACGCTGAAGCGAATGTTGCGAGCGAATTTTCGGTCGTGGTTAGATAATGCAAAATTTACTCATCATTTCTGTATACGGAAGTGCATTGTCATTCGGTACGTGTTATAATGTATCTAAAACGAGACAAATGTAGCAATTTCAAGCTTCTGGAATAATTTGCCCTAATCATAGCATATTTTATGGTGAAAGAATAATTAGACGTTTTCACTGTACCCTTTATAGCACACGATGCACACCAGATTAGTGGCTATGAGCAGCAATGCAACCGTAGTGGCTAACAGCAACAGCACAGCCAGAGAAAGGCATTGAGTAATTCTAGTGCCATATAAATAACAACAGCGCACAACTAGTGAAATGATACCTGTTGCAGTGCTGGTAGTGACACGGAGACAACAGCAGCGCAACTAGTGAAATGGTAGCAGTGGATTAACGTGTCTATGCTTCAGTTTTATTTCATTGAACGCATAGTAAAATATAACTAAAATTTTTCTCCGTGAGGTTAAAACGTACAAGAGTACCTCTTCCATGCTCTCCCCTATTCACTGACAAAGCATTGAAAATTAACTGCTAAGGTTGTCTATGGTAAAGAAGACAATTCACTGAGTAAATAGAAATAGACACAGATGCACTCGTAGAAGCACCGTCAATGTGCTTCAATGTGCCTTTACTCGTTTTCCGGTTTACTGATTGAATTATTTATGTGCAATATCTTCTACAAATTTCCCTGTTCTCTTTCCAAACCTTGTCATACTGCCGAAATATTGACGCAGTATATTGCTGCCAAGTAAGTTATTACGTTACGATACACAATATTTGTACTGTATAAGATATACTGATAATGAATACGGAAATTTTATTTGATTTCTTCGTTGCTTTTTATATCGAGAACATTTGCACTTAACAGCAAACGGATTAATAAGGAACAATGGTATGCTTTCATCCGCTTTTAACACACTTGTAGCTTACGACACCATATCATTAGCAGAAACAAACTAATATTATTAACAGAGAAATTTAGTTGCTTTGCTTTATGAGTCAATCATTTTTACTAACCATTCTGAGTGTCGTATGGTTCCATCACCTCACGCTCATTATCCAGAGGTCTTGAGGCGTTGATACTGACACAAACGCACAGAGATTGTAGAATTGACATTGAATAGTGTCACAGTGCCTTGGATTTAGAGCAGACTTCGGTATGTTCCATATGTCCAGCTCTCTCTACCTTTTAGCTTCAACTTTTTGAATCGTTACCATATATTTTTTTCACTTTGATTATGTAGTTTTTAAATAGATTGCCAAAGATATTACTAAGCGCTCTGTATGTAAAAGTACTAAGCTCGTTTAGATATTCCACTGAACCAATTTCGATATGGCCTCGACGTGTCATCCAGAAAATTAATCAAATACGGTGTACTTACTATTAATTTTATTAAGGTTCAAATAAGATCTTTTCGAGAGGCTCAGTAACGTCAGTTCATAAGACATGTCTGAAGGCATTCCTTGGCTTCCATACGTTTTCTGCAGTCTGCAAATAACTATTCACTTTAGCAGCTTGTTAACTTCAAATGCAGCGAAAATTCCAAATACTCAGTACACCTGTTTGCAGTGTTATGTTTGACATCATATTGTATATTTGAGGCAGTGGGATATTCACAAGATCAACATCCGTGTCCTCAAGAACATCACAAAGGCAGCAATTAAACTTTATACCATAATAGACTATAATATGCAATGCGAGAGGATCTCAAAGCATGCACTTCACGAGACTACGCAACAAGTACTCATAAAACTTGTAGCTGTTGGTTTTACTGTGCTAAATTGCAAAGAATAATTTTCTATTTATTTATGTGAAGTTGCCTCTACGAATTCTTTCATCTCTATTATTCTTGTGTGTGGCATAACTTCTATCGCCAACAAACGTTTGCTTTGTTTTGATGCCTCTCCGGTTTTATGGCATGCTATATCAGCTATTAGTGTCATGTCACAGCAGCTTCCACTATTTATGTATATAGAAGCTCTTTTGGACAAATTAAAACGTCTATTTATGGCATAATCACGACAGAGATTTTTACAGGCCTTCGCAGTTATTTATGTCATATTCTAACAGCTGATCATGCCACCTAATAACAGCTGTTATGAGATGGCACAGCAGCTATTTATACTGTACCACAGTACCCATATATGATGTATCACAGAGGCTACTTTTGATGTGTCACAGCAGCTACTTGTTACCTTTCACAGTATTTGTGATATGTCACAGCACCTATTTATGGTGTAAAATGGCGGCTTTTTGTGACGTGTCACAGCACCTATATGTGACGTGCCACACCAGCTATCTGATGCTTGTCATAGCAACTATTTGTTACGTGTCACAGCAGCTATTTATGCCCTGCCGCAGTAGCTATTTGCTGCGTGCTGTATGTGGGCTGCCATATCCCTACCTCGCGAAATTTTAAAGAACTTGCAAATCGTTGCTGTTATAAAAATGGCAAATTACTTTGATTTTCGAGTAAAAGGTAAAAGCTGTGGCTGAGCATATACAGAAATTTAAATAAATTCTGCGCTGCACGATTGTGACAGGGCAATACCGCGTAACATTTCATAACATGTGGTAGTGCTGTATCCGCAGGCTCGTTCTACCGCTTCTCTATCCGTAGGTTCCTTATACAGCTCGTATATCGCTGACTATAACGCTTCTATATACGCAGAATCGCTATACCGCTACTTTATCCGTAGGCTCTGTATATCGCTGGTCAATAATGCTTGTTCATTTTCCTGAAAACTTTCTTGACGTATGCTCTCTTGATAATAAATATGTAGTATAGTAGTAAGTTATTATGTTTGTGATATTTAATGCTAAAAAGTGAAGTGTACTGTAAACTGTAAAAACTGTAAAGGTCCTGAAACAAGGTGAGGAGATCTAAGTATATACGTTAAGCTATCAGTCAAAGCTATAACAATCAATTTTAGACATAACTGAGTCTCACGACGGTTTCTATCTGGACATAGAGGCCGATTATAACACTCGTATGTCACACGATGTTTGCGCCCGTTCCGACAGTCAAACATCTCTAACCGAGTCCGATCATATGATTTTGCTCCTGAGTTTGTGTAACCTGCTACATAAACTAATCGCTTGTTTCACCCTTTTCTTCTTGTTGTTTTCCTTTTTCGCTTTTACATGCATTCCTTTTAATTCCTTTGATAATTAATACAAAGTCCAAGGAAAAGAATAAGGGAAATGCGTACCAAAATCATTGGTTCATTACGTTCTCGAGCAGAATACTTACACAATCATAATAAAATCATTACAGGCACATATAGGTACTTGATTTTTAACTACTTTGTTAATAAGCAAGCATTGATACGCTTGGCACATGCCCTTAAACAGAATAAAGAACTAATCCAAATCTATAATCTAGAGTCACCGATAAAGGCCACTGTAAACATTGTTTTTTAGATAGAGATTAAAGATCTAAATGTTGGGATATAAAAAAAGGGTTGAGTGCATATCAGCAAGGATATTGATATAGGTCTAGGCTAGTGGGAGGTAATCTATATGCATTTCGAATCTATCTATTACCTAATTAATACCTCTATATCCACTTGAATAGATTTATATACCTGCATACATATGTGTTACGTCACATGGTACTTCTTACAAATCAAGAGCGATTCAAGGGGAGGTGAGTACCGTTGAGTACCGGGCTATAAATGCGAAGAGCGAGAGGAGAGAATGAGAGGGGGTGCGGCGAGTACCAGGCTATAAATTCGAAGAGCGTGAGGAGAGAGTGAGAGGGGAGGGGGTGTGGTGAGTACCAGGATATAAATGCGAAGAGCGAGAGGAGAGAGTGAGAGGGGAAGATATTCATTTCACACAGCCAATCATAACACAGCAAAACACCTTGCTAGTAAAAAGGTTAAAAGTTGTTTCATATCACCATCCCGAAGAGTGTTAGGTATTTGAAACAGTTTTAAAATGGAAACACTTCACACCCCAACACAACAATAATGCTTGCTCATTTTCCTGAAAAAAGCAGGCTATTTTCTGAGAATTTCTTCCGAAACTTCAACCAAGCCCTAAAGAATTTAACGATTTCCTTTATGCATGCTCTCTTGATAATAAATAGTATAGTAATAAGTTATAATGTTTCTGATATTTAATGCTAAAAAGTAAAGTTCACTGTAAACTGGAAAACCGGGCGATCCTGAAATAACATGAGGAGATCTAAGTATATATATTAAGTTATCAGTCAAAGCTATAACAATCACTTTTAGACATAAATGAGAAAGAAAGAAAGAGAGAGAGAGAGAGAGAGAGAGAGACAGAGAGAGAGAAAGAGAGAGAATGTATTCAATTTTAAACTAAAACCAGGAGTTCCTTATTTCTTTTTCGCGTGGTGCATTAAACGTCATTCAAAAAGTGTTTATCTCATTTATCTTTGTTGGCGAGATGAGAAAAAAAGGTATTTTTCTGAAATGTAGATTTGACAGAATTTCTATAAAACTAGACTCTTTTTTTTATACGTTTTGCAATTGCCACTACGGAATATTCGTTGCATTAAATAGCATAAATAATATCCTAATCCTTTCTCTATGCATACATACCATGTACCTTATAGAGTAAAGAATAAGTGGGCTAAGAAGTATTCAGCAACAAATTGAGTGTACGTAATCGATACGCAAGCAAGTACATGACTGCATATATGACAACGCAGCTTGTATTTTGTGCAGTAGTTTCCCTATTGTTGCTTGCTATTGCTACGTACCTTATGGTGTAGAATAAAATAGGATAACGACTTGAGCATTAAGATTATCCGAAATATTTTCTATCGGTAAGCATCTTTTAGAATTCGTGTTCGAGGTAAAATGAACGTTTAAACCGTATGTGTATTGTTAAAGTAATAAAAATTCTACCTACGACTAGAAGATAACCATGTTTTCCATTCATCGGCTCGGTCGCTTAAATCGCAAACAGTGGGTCTAAAATATTTCGAGCAAACAAGAAATCGACCTTCCAGTTTGTGCTAAAAATTTTAAAGTAAAAGCAGATATCAATAACAATAAATATTAAAACTTAATAGTCTTAAATGGCTGCTCCCGTCCAACTAGCTGTCCATATCTGGCAGCATACTGAAAAATAAGTTCAAATAAAAATAGGGACATTCCGTGTGCAAAGTATTTTCTGCTGCTTCTTTTTTTCGACTGAGCAATACATAAACGTACAAATAATGCAAAGCGAAGACACTTAAGGTGTTAAAAGTCCAAAGTCTACCCCAAATGATGCAGATTCGTAGGTTTGAATAACTAATCACTAATTGGCGGGGCAGATATTTGCTGTCCCTCCAGTGATTGGTTTGTCGACCCTGTATCTCCGAGTATCTGACCAGTCAAGAAAGCACAGAGACATGCTTTCTTACGACATCTCATTGTTTAAGCAGGCGAAAGAGGCGTGCACGAGGGCGAAAATAGCAGGGTAGGTAAGGATTGTCTAGATTAGATCTTTGATCTTGTTCACACTGCTGATGATATAAGAAGCAGTCAGCTTAATCTTATTGAAACAGCATAGCAGGTGAATATCCGTCAAAATGTCAGGCATGTCCACTGACCAGTTCCAGTACAACCAATCGATAACTCATCTCTTGGAGATAAACCAGGTGCCTGTGGCTTCTGGGTTTGCGTCCGTAGTGATTTTTAGAGTAAATTCAGGCAAAGGGTTCCTTATTGCACGTAGCGTTGAAGAAGCTGCATAGCACACTGTGCATTGCGAGACTGTGACACGTATCGTTGTTGATATGCGACCCGTGGCGCAGATGGCTAATTAAATTCCTTAGTCTCCTGTAGCTTCCGCTGTGGGACTGAGAGGGTGCAATCCAGCGTGTTTATGGTAACTCCCAGGTGAGGCATTGATTGAGAGAAATGCACTTCTAAGAGCTGAGAGAAATTGAACCAAAGTAACAAGTGCATGCTGTGCTTCACACATTGATTGGCACAAAATAAATTCACACAATAATTATCGGCAATAAGAGTACTTGCAGAGGGATGATTCAAAAGAGTTAGTTCGTTTTCACGTGTGATAACCAAATAGAGTGTAGTGTCGAAAACGCAAGCTGCACTTTTCATATGTTGCATCAGGCAATGCACTTGTGCTAGCTCTTCCAATCTCATAACATGTGGAACTTTGGCATTGCCGATAAGCAAACTAAAATTACCAGTAAGTAATAAGGTATTCGCTGACAAACAAATTTGTGCGTAAAGGTCATTTATTTCATCTAGAAACTCAAAATTTGGAACATTTGAGGTCTGCATACCACTGAAAACAAACGTTCTCTATCCAATTGCCACATTGAAAAAAATATACTGAAATATGTTGAATGTTAGTAGGTTAAGTTTTTGAAGACTCCTGCGACACCACCACTTAACTTTCCCTTCCTCGCCGCATGCTGGATCTAATGCCCATCACTGGGTACAAGGCGTACATGGGTTCACCCTGATGCATCCATGTTTCTGGTATGAGGGAGAAATTCAAATCTATTGGTCATGATTTGAATTTTTAATTTTAAGTTTTTACATTTGAAGTGAAGCCAGGGAGTAAACATTATTCTCTTGAAATTTCCATCGATGAAAGTGGATATTAGCACCAACTTGGTTAATACTTTTTTACTGATTAGCCAATTGGCTTTTTGTTCATTCACAAAAATCTGGAGGAAATACTGGCGAAAAATCAAAACGCTTTCAGTGAAATTTAACTGATTTGTTTTTTTTTCAGTTCGTCCAAAAAAACAACATGAATTGGAATTTCAACTGGCGTCTTGAATGTGTCCTTTTGCTCTTGAAATTTTAATTAAAAGAGTGCACTAAGTTCCTACATGGCTATTAACGATTTTGGAGTATACCAGAATATTTAATGAAAATATTAGCGAAAGCCAATTTCCTATTAAGATCTTAAATCACTCAGTGATATGATCTTGTTGTCTTGACATTTTTATTAAATGAAGAGGATATAAGTACCGGGAGAGGTAGTACATTTTTGTTGATATTAGCAATAAACCATTTTTGTATTGAATTCTTAACTGACTTCATCTGTTAAATGTTGTAATAAATGCTGACATCAGTATTTGTTAGTGAGTGCAATGTACTGTTTTAAATTTTACCTATTTGTTAACTAGTCTTCGTTTTTTGTTCGACTTTTGTTCGACCGATTATGGGTACTTAATACAGTAAAGCTGATGAAGGACATAACCACTAGCACTCTAGGATGTCATTTCACTTTTTCTTTTAAATCTACAATTTTTCATTTTATTGCACACCAGATAATATTACCCAAAACATGGCAGAGGAAGAGGAGACGAAATATTACATCACGGCAGCTATTGATTTTGGCACTACCTTTTCTTGCTATGCTTTCTCATTCAACTATGGAGAAAGGAAAGGAGAAATTATTTACAATAAGAACTGGGGAGGGAAATTAAACACAGAATCGCTGAAAACACCGACGTTTGTACTGACTGATCGTGAGCATAACTTTCACAGTTTTGGATATGATGCTATTTCACACTACCACAAATTGTCTGCGGAACAACGTAAGGACTACAACATGTACAGTAACTACAAGGAAGCACTGCATTCGACTCAAGTAAGTATATTGTATGTCATGACACCCAATTCATATGTAATCTAAGTAACAATATGGTCAGCAGATACAAACATATAGTAGCCCCGCTCCTGCACTCTTGTAAGGATCACGTTTTCAAGTGCTGGGATTGTGTGCGTCGTCAGGAAAAGCAGCTAAGCAAATTAAAACATCTGATATGAGCTTTAAAAAGTTAATTTGTAAGGTATTGTAACCACACAAAATATCTTAAAATGACCGGACACTAGGATTTCGATTGATTTAAAAAAATTCTTCCTTGGTCTTTTTACTTTCCTTTCAGTGCTTCAGATTGCCAGGTATTTTCGAATCAGTCGACATTCAACTGTGGTTTTATTATTGGATTTATTTCAGTTCATAGTATTTCCATCACTTGGAGCGGGTGGATATTGGATTCTGGTAACATTGGCATATTAACAATTGTAAAATACATTATAATATTTTCAATTTCTAATTTAGAGTTACTATGGACCTGCTACAATCACATCTAACACAGGCTATAAACGGCCAGCAAAAGAAGTATTTGTCATGGGCTTGAAATATCTAAAAGATCATATGTTACAAGCAATTAGAGGTGAAGCACGCAAGTAAGTAGTATATAATTTTTTCATCACTTGACAAAAATAAAATATGGAAACTTCATACGGCCTTTAAACGGTATCATACTAAACGGACATTTAAAGCTAACACTGTAAACGCAAACAGTACGTTTCAAATTTAGTCCAGACATTCATATTATTATAATGCGTTTACATCTGTGTTCTCAAGCATCAGTGATGAAGACATACAGTGGGTACTGTGCTCGCCAGCAATTTGGTCTGCTCCAGCTAAAGAGTTCATAAAAATAGTAGCGCATGAGGTAACAATTACATTTGAGTGTCTTCTTGGTAGGCTTGAGTTAAAAATGAAGTTTTTTGTTTACCTTAATTCTATTTCGCGTAAAAATTATTTGTACTTAAACATGTGGTGATTTTTCGAAAGTCCTGTGCATAATCTACTAAATACTAGTTTTTAGAATTTATATTAAGCAGGTAGTCGAAATTGAACTGAACTGAATATACTGAGAATAATTATCCGAATAAGTAGAACATGGATTTTGATTCAAACTTGTACACAAAGGCTGGTATGATAAAGAAGTGGGATTCGCCTCAGCTACTACTAGCTCTTGAACCTGAAGCAGCCGCCATTTTTTGTCGCTCTGTAGAGATGAACCATTTTACGAGAGGTCCTCAGCAGCTCGATATGCAACAAGAAACAAGCTTTCGATTCACCAGTGGCACTAAATTTGTCCTTATTGATGCAGGAGGTGGGTAGTTTGCTCTGTGAAATCAACCAAACAAAGTCTCGGTAATTTTAGTCTCATAAATTTAATAAATGAAACGTACAAAGTAGACATTTCTATTCAAATGGTGTGTGGTATAAAACAGTCAAACATGACAGACAATTTATGCCACTTATAACATATTAACACTATATGCCTGTTTATTGATTGGATTGTTGCTTAGCTTATTTTTCGCGTTATTTATCATGTTTTGTTGCACAATGCACAGTTGCTTATAAATGACGAAATTCCAGTGACCGTTTCTTGAAAAGTTGTTAATTGCATTGAAGCAACTCCAGACATATAACAACTGATTATAATCGTGTATTTATCTGTGTTTTCGTTTGATATTGCACATCCATATTGTTTTTCTCTGCTAAAGGCGGCACAGTCGACATCACAGCATACCAGATACGCGAAAACGGCTCCCTCGAAGAGCTTTATCCACCTAGTGATGGAGGATGGGGAGGCACGAGAGTAGATAGCAACTTCCTTCAACTCCTTTGCAAAATTTTAGGCGAAGATTTTGTTACATATTTTCAAGAAAATAATCCTGGACCTTCATTACAAATGCTTATTAATTTTCAGAGAGCAAAGCTAGACATAAAAACAGAGGAAAATTCGTCACTCAAAATACCCATTCCACTTTCGTTGGATAAGGCATATACAGCTGCAAAAAAACAGGATATTGAGGCCGTCATAAGAGATAACCAAACAGGGGTTACTTATGATGATGGTTCAATTGTTATACCATTTGAGGTGGTCAAATCACAGCTATTTGATCCCCCAGTGAAGGAAATTGTTAGACATGTTCAGAAAATTCTAGAGGATGGAAATCTTAGCAAATTAGATTATATTATGTTAGTTGGTGGTTTTGGGCAGTGTGAACTCTTACAAAGAGCTGTATTTGATGCTTTTGAAAGTAAAGCGACGGTATTGCTTCCCTTGGAAGCGCAGATTGCTGTTATTAGAGGAGCTGTGCGTTTTGGGCAAAACCCAAATGAAGTAGAGATACGCCAATCAAGATATACGTATGGGCAAGGTGTTTACTGTAGCTTTGTTGAAGGTAAGCACGACGAATCTAGGCGCAAAATAATAGATGGAAAAGCATTCTGCCAAAACTGTTTTCATATATATATAAAGAGAGGAGAACACTTTAAAAATAGTGAAGTAAGAGAATTTACTTTCAATCCCGTGTACGCAGATCAAACTGCAGTAAGTACTCAGGTATATAGCACAGAGAGCGAAAACCCATCTTACACCGACGAAAATGGTGTAAATTTAGTTGGTAAGCTTGAATCGCTGCAGATGCCTGACACACACCTAGGAAAGCAGAGGAAAATTTTGACACGCGTAACGTTTCATATGACAGAATTTACTATTGAAGTTACTGAGAGTACACGAGATGGAAGTGAAATTATAAGCAAACGTATTGTTTTTTTATCTCACTGAGAGTTACATATTTAGAATTAATGAGTTGTCTGAAGTTTTTCAAATGAACATTCGGAACATTTGTAGAGGTTTAAAAATGTAATACGTCCAAGTAAACTCTATGTGCAGTGTGAACATGTACAATTATATATGAAAAAAGAAAGGAATGTAGTTTCATGCCATGCCATGTTCTTTATAATCAATGTATGCAGATGAAATTTCGGCGGAAAAATAGACGAAAATTGCGTATATTTAGTTACACTAGATTAGATTGTAGAAGGCTGACACGCTAGCGACGCAGAGAAAATCTTTGATACGTTTGATATGATATTGTATACAGTGCATATTGCAGAACTTATACGAGATGGAACTTACACGCAAACATGTCATTTTTATTTGATTGATCTCTGTGTTATTTTTTGAAATTAATCGGTACATTATGTGTAGTTTTGGCATGCACGATTATAATTGAAAAACGTACAGCAAAGAAATGTGCTAGGTGTTAAATTGCTAGGTGTTAAACTTAATCCCAGTGAAAACATGACTAAAGTTAGATGTTAAAATTAAAGCTAGTGAAAACATAGCTAATGCAAACAGCAAATATAAAAATGTAACCATTGTATACACTAATATATTATTTGATATCACTATGCCTAGGTAGGTTTCCAACTATAAACCAACTTTTCCAACATTTCTTCTATGGAACATTGTAAGCAAATAAGGTAACTGATCACTATTTCTAGCCAATTACCCGTTTATTACATTTCTCATGATGTAGTCCAATACGATAATTTTAAATAAGCAAATATATCTCTATTATTTAAATGTTATATCTTAGTAGCTTGATATGATTCAATGAGGTTGGCGTATGTGTTAGATAAGTAGAAATAAATCTCACATATTCTTTTATATTTCCGTGTTCTTTTTTAATTAAGAAGTTCAAGATTAATGCTTAATGTTTAAATCTGTAAAACAGAAGCAATGTCAGAAGTTTCAGACACTAATGAGTATGAAGACTACGTACAACATAGAACTACCAATCCAGATTTCAAAAAATGAACGTTTTACATAACTATTGCTAAATAATAATTGATGTTTACATTTGATCAGCTGTAATTCAGCCTCAAATACAATCTGTCCTATTCCATTTGGTTGAAATATTAAAAACTGCAAAACTGGTGAAATAGATGCAAAATGCTCTAGAAGCAAAACTTAAGAAAATCAAGTACCTAATAAAACTTAAAAGCAAACTCAAACAAATATGTGTTAAAAGTAATAGTTAAGTGAAACAGCTCAGCGCATCTTGAACATAGGCGATAGGATTTTGTGACAGGATAAGACACAAAGAACCACACTGACAACAAAAACAATTTTAACCAGAGTTCAGTTCAGATGCCAAAAATTGAACATTGACTGGCAATTGTAGTATGGAACAATCCCACTTTTGATGATTTTTTCACTTTTTTAAAATGTAAATCGTTTATCATATTAAAGACGCCAACATAATTTTACTTTAACATCTGAACATATGTGAAGTCAGCATAATAAGTCACAAAAATAGTTTTATCAAATTGTTTATCAGTATTATGCGAATGTATTTGATCGCTTAATCCTAAACCACATTAATAAGGAGAAGAAGAAGAAGAAGAAGAAAGAAGAAAGAAGAAGAAGAATCAGTAAAATAGGTCCAACCCTATCCCATACCGAAATCTTTTTGATGCACAAATTTTGATGCACAAATCAAACAACAGATAAGAAAAATGTAAATAAGTAGAAATCAACATATCGTGTGACAAAACGCTTGCAACAAACGATACCAAAGAAATTACTGATGATGAGAAAACACACCACCGTTGTGAATAATAGCAGCAATACAACTGTAGAAATAGTGTTACATATAGATGGTAACAATATATGTGTATGAACTGATTTAATAGCTCATTCCCATTCGATATGTTTATCGAGATTGTAAAGTGCCAGCCGGTAGATGTGCGTCCTGCATAAGTGCATATACATTAACGGAACTATTCTAATACACCAACGGGACTATTCTAAATCATTTCGTGTTTGAAATGAGGCTTAAGAAAACACAAATTAATAGTTTCTGGGAAATCTTTCCTGTTTACTTCTTAGATTGGACGATATCTTTATAAATATAATTTCACTTAGCTTGTTTCATTTGTGTGATTTATCAGTACAGCTCAGATCTATATGGCGTGCTTAAGACAATGACGGGCAAAAATACGATCAACAACTTGAGGAAAATAAAGGCCTCCGGCTTCTTTGAATTCTTTTCTATCTAAATTTTCTGATTTGACAATCGTTGTCTGTATGTCTGTGTTTCACAGTTTCACAATTCACAGTTAATCTCACAATCAATAAGTATAAATCTCACAATCAATAAGTATAAATCTATCGCATATTGTATCCATTTTATAAGGTTCTTCTTGATCAAAGGAAATACAATTTGTTCCATTTAAATCTTGTTAATTTTATTTCATTTAAGCCTTTCAAAAGACCTTTTCTCTCATTAATGCGAATGCATAACACACACCCAGAAGAAAAAAATGAAAACAATCTGATTGACTGCTCAGCAGGAAAATTGTCGCATATCGGTGTAACCCTGATAAATTCCTTAACACTTTTTAAAAATATCAATTCACTCTGTGATTGTAAACATAACAGTATTTTCACCTGAGAAATCATCTGTTTTATAACAACAGTTTACTTCTTTCAAACAAAAGCGTTTGCCTGAGGCGCTACTGTCTCTGTTGTTACACTAAGATGGCCGACCTTGAAAATTTTATATTCTTCCCACCTTTGCCAAATTTATTAATTTTACAATATTATTGAAGAAGTGCGAAAGAAACGCTTGAAAGGACACAAGGCAAAAAAGATGCAATATAAATTTCTCATCGAGTAAGAACCGGATTCTCTGGTTGTTTTTGTTGAGTCGAGCTTATGAGTAATCGTTTATTTAGTCATTATCGAGACGGGATGTCCTTTAAAATAGGCATTATCGTGAGCGCGAAATTATCGTTACCAAAAGCCGGTCTCGATAATTTTGACTTCTGTACTACACGTAGTATATTTGTTGAAAACATAAACGTTTGCTGTTGTTGTACGCAATTAATATCGGAATATCATTTTAAGTCTACTTTGTAGGTTTTATATCCTGCTTACTTTCCACATATCTCTTTTCAAGTGGTGCTTACCGGATTTGACAATTAATTTTCTTAAGGCTCAATTAGATCTCTCCTAATGACAAAGCTCCCAAATTCAACTCAGAACAGCCACAGTTCTTTTCCAGCAGCTTTCTACTTTCTGTACATAGCTGATAACTGTACCACCTTGTTAGCTTATAATGAAATTCTCCATATTCAATGTAAATTTCATGTTTGGGGCAATACTGTTTGTCTTTTGGAGGACATTATAATCTCAATATCTGAAAACCTTTCTCCAACAGCATTTCGTATGATTTAAAACAGTAAATAAGCATTAAATCAACACAATTACAACATTTGCAATGCGAAGGAATCCGGGAGAACGCATTAAACGAGAAGGACTAATAAAAATAGACAGACAGAAAGGACTAATAAAAATAGACAGATTTTATTCTACCAAATTATAGTTTTATATAGCGAATGTATTCTTAATAAAAACTTATTCATTAAAACTAAACCACTTCTAGCTAACCAGTACTTACTAAAGAATAATAATATATTAAGTTCTGTTAGGTGCCTCTATGAACCGTTTTATTTGTATAAATCTTGGGACTGACATTTCAACCCATCCACAGTTTTGTAGCCGGTGATGTTCTTTATAACCTCTGTCGTTAACAAACATTTTCTTGGATTTTATTCCTGTACGGTTTTATGACATGTGATATCAGCTATTTATGTCATGTTACAGACTTCATTTATGCCATGTCACAGAATATATTTATGCTAGGTCGCACATTCTTTTTATCTCTTGTCACAGCGTAATGACTATTTATGTCATGTCACAGCTGCTAAGACTATTGTTGTCGTGCAAACAACTATTTATACCTTGTCACAGCAGCTATTTTAGACATATCACAGAAGCTATTTGTGACAAGCACAGCAGTTATTCATGTCATATCACAGCAGGTATTTATAATGTGTCAAAGAAGCCATTATGCCGTTCCACCTGCGGGTTGTCGTATGCTGCGATACTTTGAGCACTTCTCAAATTACTTACTACGTTATAAATAAAAGCCCAAAATAATTTGCTTTACAGGTAAAATGCAAATGTTGCTGCTGAGCACGTAAAGCAATTCAAATAAATTATTTGCTGTCTGATTTTGACAGGTCAATGCTATGTTACATTTCATAATAAGTCATAACATTCTGATAGTTAAGGCTGGAAATATAAACAGCGTGCCTGAGGAATAATTCGGAGTCTTCGGCATTTACAGCATGCAATGGTGCAATAACAGCAAACCTGTGTGCAATTATTTTAATGGATGCATAAAAAGGATTATAAGAATCCCTTGTCTATCAAAGTGTGATTATTTTTACACGTTTGTTTATCCAGGGCTCGACATAAGAGCTCTAGGAAATTGTTTACAAAAACGGCACATAATGTGCACTGCCGTTGTCGTTTGTATCACCAAAGAATAATCCCAGTCAATTTTGTGGAGGATATGGAGTACTAAGTTACATTACCCGTTTTAAGCGAAACTGGCTTAAAATGTAAATCGTTTATCATATTAAAGACGCCAACATAATTTTACTTTAACATCTGAACATATGTGAAGTCAGCATAATAAGTCACAAAAATAGTTTTATCAAATTGTTTATCAGTATTATGCGAATGTATTTGATCGCTTAATCCTAAACCACATTAATAAGGAGAAGAAGAAGAAGAAGAAGAAGAAGAAGAAGAAGAAAGAAGAAAGAAGAAGAAGAATCAGTAAAATAGGTCCAACCCTATCCCATACCGAAATCTTTTTGATGCACAAATTTTGATGCACAAATCAAACAACAGATAAGAAAAATGTAAATAAGTAGAAATCAACATATCGTGTGACAAAACGCTTGCAACAAACGATACCAAAGAAATTACTGATGATGAGAAAACACACCACCGTTGTGAATAATAGCAGCAATACAACTGTAGAAATAGTGTTACATATAGATGGTAACAATATATGTGTATGAACTGATTTAATAGCTCATTCCCATTCGATATGTTTATCGAGATTGTAAAGTGCCAGCCGGTAGATGTGCGTCCTGCATAAGTGCATATACATTAACGGAACTATTCTAATACACCAACGGGACTATTCTAAATCATTTCGTGTTTGAAATTAGGCTTAAGAAAACACAAATTAATAGTTTCTGGGAAATCTTTCCTGTTTACTTCTTAGATTGGACGATATCTTTATAAATATAATTTCACTTAGCTTGTTTCATTTGTGTGATTTATCAGTACAGCTCAGATCTATATGGCGTGCTTAAGACAATGACGGGCAAAAATACGATCAACAACTTGAGGAAAATAAAGGCCTCCGGCTTCTTTGAATTCTTTTCTATCTAAATTTTCTGATTTGACAATCGTTGTCTGTATGTCTGTGTTTCACAGTTTCACAATTCACAGTTAATCTCACAATCAATAAGTATAAATCTCACAATCAATAAGTATAAATCTATCGCATATTGTATCCATTTTATAAGGTTCTTCTTGATCAAAGGAAATACAATTTGTTCCATTTAAATCTTGTTAATTTTATTTCATTTAAGCCTTTCAAAAGACCTTTTCTCTCATTAATGCGAATGCATAACACACACCCAGAAGAAAAAAATGAAAACAATCTGATTGACTGCTCAGCAGGAAAATTGTCGCATATCGGTGTAACCCTGATAAATTCCTTAACACTTTTTAAAAATAATTTTCACCTGAGAAATCACCTGTTTTATAACAACAGTTTACTTCTTTCAAACAAAAGCGTTTGCCTGAGGCGCTACTGTCTCTGTTGTTACACTAAGATGGCCGACCTTGAAAATTTTATATTCTTCCCACCTTTGCCAAATTTATTAATTTTACAATATTATTGAAGAAGTGCGAAAGAAACGCTTGAAAGGACACAAGGCAAAAAAGATGCAATATAAATTTCTCATCGAGTAAGAACCGGATTCTCTGGTTGTTTTTGTTGAGTCGAGCTTATGAGTAATCGTTTATTTAGTCATTATCGAGACGGGATGTCCTTTAAAATAGGCATTATCGTGAGCGCGAAATTATCGTTACCAAAAGCCGGTCTCGATAATTTTGACTTCTGTACTACACGTAGTATATTTGTTGAAAACATAAACGTTTGCTGTTGTTGTACGCAATTAATATCGGAATATCATTTTAAGTCTACTTTGTAGGTTTTATATCCTGCTTACTTTCCACATATCTCTTTTCAAGTGGTGCTTACCGGATTTGACAATTAATTTTCTTAAGGCTCAATTAGATCTCTCCTAATGACAAAGCTCCCAAATTCAACTCAGAACAGCCACAGTTCTTTTCCAGCAGCTTTCTACTTTCTGTACATAGCTGATAACTGTACCACCTTGTTAGCTTATAATGAAATTCTCCATATTCAATGTAAATTTCATGTTTGGGGCAATACTGTTTGTCTTTTGGAGGACATTATAATCTCAATATCTGAAAACCTTTCTCCAACAGCATTTCGTATGATTTAAAACAGTAAATAAGCATTAAATCAACACAATTACAACATTTGCAATGCGAAGGAATCCGGGAGAACGCATTAAACGAGAAGGACTAATAAAAATAGACAGACAGAAAGGACTAATAAAAATAGACAGATTTTATTCTACCAAATTATAGTTTTATATAGCGAATGTATTCTTAATAAAAACTTATTCATTAAAACTAAACCACTTCTAGCTAACCAGTACTTACTAAAGAATAATAATATATTAAGTTCTGTTAGGTGCCTCTATGAACCGTTTTATTTGTATAAATCTTGGGACTGACATTTCAACCCATCCACAGTTTTGTAGCCGGTGATGTTCTTTATAACCTCTGTCGTTAACAAACATTTTCTTGGATTTTATTCCTGTACGGTTTTATGACATGTGATATCAGCTATTTATGTCATGTTACAGACTTCATTTATGCCATGTCACAGAATATATTTATGCTAGGTCGCACATTCTTTTTATCTCTTGTCACAGCGTAATGACTATTTATGTCATGTCACAGCTGCTAAGACTATTGTTGTCGTGCAAACAACTATTTATACCTTGTCACAGCAGCTATTTTAGACATATCACAGAAGCTATTTGTGACAAGCACAGCAGTTATTCATGTCATATCACAGCAGGTATTTATAATGTGTCAAAGAAGCCATTATGCCGTTCCACCTGCGGGTTGTCGTATGCTGCGATACTTTGAGCACTTCTCAAATTACTTACTACGTTATAAATAAAAGCCCAAAATAATTTGCTTTACAGGTAAAATGCAAATGTTGCTGCTGAGCACGTAAAGCAATTCAAATAAATTATTTGCTGTCTGATTTTGACAGGTCAATGCTATGTTACATTTCATAATAAGTCATAACATTCTGATAGTTAAGGCTGGAAATATAAACAGCGTGCCTGAGGAATAATTCGGAGTCTTCGGCATTTACAGCATGCAATGGTGCAATAACAGCAAACCTGTGTGCAATTATTTTAATGGATGCATAAAAAGGATTATAAGAATCCCTTGTCTATCAAAGTGTGATTATTTTTACACGTTTGTTTATCCAGGGCTCGACATAAGAGCTCTAGGAAATTGTTTACAAAAACGGCACATAATGTGCACTGCCGTTGTCGTTTGTATCATCAAAGAATAATCCCAGTCAATTTTGTGGAGGATATGGAGTACTAAGTTACATTACCCGTTTTAAGCGAAACTGGCGCGTAGTGTATCTGGCGTCAAATTTAATCCGTCCCCTTTTCTGCTTTTTTGGACACGGATGATAACAAATATGATACCACGTGCTTATTATAATCAGTCAGCTTCCTTTATTCAAATAGAAAATGAACAAGTTGATATTTAGAAACATATACTACTTACTATTGCTTTAAATGCTCATTTGAAACAGCTTACTCATGAGCACTCTTTCAGATGTAAATAAATTTAAACGGGTATTGCTCTGTTTGTAACCGAGCCACACAAAAAGCAAATTTGCTTTAGGCCCAGTCAGATTTCTATGCTTCTTCAAATAATGGCGCCAATGCAATAACACATGTTTTGTCTCGATATCCGTGTCTTAATGTTATCCCAGCTACAGATCTGAGTGCTTTGTCAAATAGTACCCATTATAGCATCGGTGATTACAGAAGTGAGGAAAAAATAATTCCTGTCTACTAAATTTCTTTCTGTAATTTAACATTGTTTTACTTGTGTATCCCTTTTTAAGTCAAACGTCACTCCGCGCGGACAGCTTCTGGCCTAAAATTACCCCCTTTCTCTGCTTATTTTCTTTGACACGCAATGTAACATATAGGATATCAAGTCTCTTCCGATCCCGATACAGTACACGGCTGTCTGTGAAATCAATAGAATAAAGGTTCATTGATGGAAGTAGTAATTCATGTGTCTCTGGCTATTATTTTAGTGTACTCAGCAGTGGGATTAAATGGATCACAATTAAGATACGCGTAGCTTATTTCTACCAATTGATTTTATTTCCATGTAACTTCACTTGCAATTATTTTTATGAATACATAGCAAGAGAGAGAGAGAGAGAGAGAGAGAGAGAGAGAGAGAGAGTTATACGAAAACAGACCCAAGTGCTTATTGCATTCAACGCTGTTTTTATTTGATTGTAGAGCAAATTTTCTAAACGATCCATCTTGTAGCGAATGTCTCCGACACTCCATTACTTCACTGAAAGGGTTTAGCCACGACATTCGTTAGTTTTTTCAATAAATTCCTGCTGTCACTTGCGCAAGTATTAAACCGATCTGTGTACATATTAAATATTTGTAAAAATGAAAGAACGAATCATTTTAATTTTAATTTTCTGTGGTCAAATAAAATTCAAAATGGAAAATTGAATTCATTTCCAATTTTGATTCTCGCTTGATGCAAAATTATAGTTTGTCATATTGACCGTGCTGTCTAGAATAAAAACGACGGATTTATATGTCATAGCTATTCCACACTTGACGTTACAAGTACGAAATGTTATTTATCTTTTGTGTTCTCCGCAGTAAACGATCCAATCATTGATTTAAATCGTAAACCGATTATATTCAGCGATCCTTTTAAGTATACTATTTTGAGAGGAATCTTTTCTACTCTTCTCTCTGCTTTTTTCACTGTCAAGACATGTTGAACCCCGGAATCAACCCATAAGCGGCTATTCCCGGCCTTGATAATACGCCGTTCTTTCTTGGACAATCGTACCTCAAAAATATCATCAAGGCCCTCCAAGGAAAATATTTGATCTTGTCTATGGAGTGGTAGGTTGGGGAAGCAACACAGCAGCAGACACAAAAAACCAAACACAAATATATTTGAGCATCCAAGGGCGACAGCCAGTTCCATACAAAATTTAAGATTAAACCATTTCGCTTCATTGCTGTGACATCACGGGTCCAAACTATACATTTTCTTACTTTTACTGTGTTAATCTAAAAGGCCGTTCTTATTGATATCGGAAAGCAGCTTGATTAAATTGAACAGCAGTACCAAAGAATTTCAAAGTGACCTCAATTTTGTCAAAAATTTAAATTTTTATTTAGTCATTTATTCTTATTTCACATTTCCTTAAAAACTGGATAATCTATCTCAGAAATAAAGAAATCCTTAGAAATGGTATATTTACCTGGTTGCATAAAAAAACTACATTAGACTTTACCTAAGGTTGGCACCGAGGTAGGTAAGTGAAGGGTTAAATGTAATATTAAGTGTAAGTTTAAGTGTAGGGTCAATTTCTCGACCTGGTAACATACTTTACACTTAGGTGCCTTCAGTCATTGTATTTAAAGCTTAAAACATGGAACTTTGTTGAAAATCATGCCCCTTGACACATACATAACCAAATATTCGAAAATGCAAAACATTGGCTGTTTTCATTTTACATTTCAAGATAGCAGGTGTTTTGCAAACAAAGATTCATTTCCTTAAAGTTCACATGATTGAGAAGAATATTTGTTCAAACGCTTGGCCCTTGTATTATTTTAAATTATTGTATGATTCTTGAGATCTCTTAGAGCAAACAATCTTCTGTCCGTTGCCAGTACTTAATCGTTCTCAGGATGTGCTTGTCATATTCTGCCAATTCTTAATTTTAAGTTGGGTCTGTGCCAACACAACGTGCTTTTCCTCCGACTGACTACAAAGCCAAACAAAGCCATATATTACGCAAGATTCACAACTGCGGCGCATCACATTTTAATTTGATGATACCCAGACCTTTATGTTTTTGCTCTTTCTGCATGTAGTGGTGTATAGATGTGTGTGTCTAAATATGTTCCTGCATTTGTGTTCCTGATGTTTGTTGTTACAGTCTGGCATCTTCATTTCTGTCTATCTGATCCGTTTTCTCTCCCAATCTGTGTTTGGACTTGCTTTCCTTGGCAGATTGGTATTTTACTCCTCATTATTCAGTAATATCAGCTCATCAAGTTTGAGGAGCTGATAATTTCGACAATGCTTTGATTGACATTTTATTCTGGCGTCTGGGAAAAGATATAAATTATGCAAATTAGATGGCCGAATCACCAAAATCGTCCGAGAAAGTTTCTCCATCAGTCCACATTAAAATGTGCATCTAAAACCCGAGAAATTGAGATATGTTGCATGTATATTATCGCTCACTTGAAAATGGCTTTATTCATAAACAAACAGTATCTATACATCTGCTGACAAAATCATGGTTTCTAATTTCATGAAAAGGTTATTTAATTTTAAGTATGCTTCACTTGATGAAATTCGTCTATACTTTATTTCCTGTGTAACTCTAGACTTTTTCATTAGTTGTCGAGTTCAAAACTGGAGTCGTATGTGCTTCTGATGTCTTGCATAACTACAAGTTTCCCTAAAAAGAACAACCGCATAGAATGACGATTTGTTAATTAAATATTTAAATAAATAATTATTTAGTAATAATAGTGATTTAATTTCTATGAAAAACTGAACACTCCACATTCCGTAATAAATTACCAAAATATGGGAAGAAAAACGGAATATCAATATTGTAGTGACTTCTTTTCCAGAACACGGATTGTTAACAGCTAACAATAAATAACTTAAACATTAAAGAAAGGTATTTATAGTTAGTGTGGAAGGAATTTTTAGATAAGAAGGTCAGAGGAGGTGCACTGAACAGGAAAATATTTTCAGGCGTAAGTGATCATTCGTTGAATCTCAACAAACCTTTTCTGACGCTTCGACTAGAAAAGGTAAGGTTGATAAGGAAATAAAGATGTTTTAGTGTACAAGAAATTTGAAAAAAGTAACTTCCGCAAGGAGAAACTGAAGAATAAAGGTGAAACACACTCTCTACAATCCGTCACTCACTTTTTTAAACCATGAAAGGTTAACGGCAGAATATGAAACGGAATGAGGACTGATCATCTCTGCAAGTCAGTGCTCACCACCTGATTGCCAGGATTAAATCGATCGGCATTGGGGAGAGAGAGCAATTTTTATTGTAAGAGTGGAAGCTAAACTTCAACTGACAACTTAAATGTGAACAGATAACGCAAATGGAACAACTTAACATCTTCAGTTTAATACCCTAAATAATCGATTGCACGATCATGTCTGACAAGCTGACGTATAATACAAATCCATCTGAGCTAAAATGCATTCCCAAATAACGTGAATATCCTACACAAGACAAATATTAAGAAAAATGAGGCCCACGCGTGTATTGCCAGTACTAAAAAGTACCATTTTAGACAAAAGAGCGCAGAGATCTTATGAACAACAACCAAAAGCTATTTGTATGATGTACTTTTTAAAGTTTTTGTGAAATTAATTATTACACGTCATTGCAAACCAATTGCAATCATTGAAGACTTCAAAAGTTTAGAAAATCATATCTTTTGGTCTGTATGTTGTCGCGTGATACAAAAACTGTGTCTCGTAAGTTTCAATGGAGATTTATTTTTTAAATAAAAATTGTCAGAATAAAAATGGTTAGGGAAAATAGATAATATTCTCGGAGAAAAATACCTAGAATAATGAGCGTCCTTGTTGATGTACACTCTGCAAGGGAATAAAATTATTCCAAGCGCCAATATCCGTCTTGAGGAGTTTGTTATGCTGTAAGGGTTTGCTAATGCATTCACAATTTTATGTACGTTTAGTGCAAGATTTTATTATATACCTGACCGTGCACGTATAAAAGAATGATAGGAAAAAACTGAGGTCAGTTTTTTTCCGTATTGCATGCTCCCGCCATCTGATAAGTGTACTTTTTTCAGGAATGAAATAACTGACTCAACTTACAGGACTGAGTATGTTGTGACTAACATGTGTGACTGTTTATAAACATCATATAATTGCAAACATCATATAATTACAAACGTCATTTGCGTTTTGTTGCGTTGTTATTTCGCGATTTGAGTTGTAGCTTACTTCCGTTGAACTGTCAAAACAACAAGAAACATTCGAAAAGAAAAAAAAAAAGAACTTGTTTCGCCGATAGCCCGTGAGGTTAGTTCTTAATCCACACGAGTCTGGAGGCATATAAATTAGTGTATTTATAATTTCCCTGATGGCAAAAAGAAAGGTAATTTTTATTTTTAAAAGTAATTGTTGTTTGTAAATTTATACTTTCTTCCGGTGATTTATTTCATGGAAACGGGGACAAGATGGGGGCAACTTATACGCAAATAATCATTGCACATTGCAAATTAATATTCAATATTTATTTCCTTAATTATGAACATAAAGAAATCAGGTCCAATATCAATACCAGCTGGCCGCAGTTCCAATAGCGCGCCACCCCAACTAAGCATAAAGAAAGCAAAAATAGTGCCCCGTAAAATTTGTAAGAAAAGCAAAAATATCGCAGAATAGGTGTATAATAAAAATTCGACCCGGGTCCTTCAGGAAAAAAAAAAGCCATATTGCCCGCCCGTCATTTAGTATTACTATTGCAAAACTGGGTTTGCCACAACAAACTATCATTATTCTTAATTCAACCACAAAGGTTCCAATTTGAAATTGGAACTATCTCAAACCTTATCTTCACAACTGTACTGTGAGTAGATATTTCTAAGCGCAACATTCGAAAAAGGTGTATGAATGTATTTCAATGATAAGCCTTGTTGTCGCTCCAGCTGTTATAGTTCCAAATAAATTCTGCTACCTTTGGCCAAAATAAACGTGTCATTAGGACATTGAATCAGAGTAAGATTGCTGGTCATTCGTTCAGTATTATGAGCGATAATAGAACATCCACAACAGACGACTTGTGACATAAAAGTTCCGAGTCGGAGGCCACATTCTTTTGGACCGTCTCGAAAAATCAAGAGGCTCTCGGAAAATCGATAGGTGTTCTTTTGGATAATTTCTCGTTATCTAGATACAGTATTTGTCTCGGAAAATTTCTCTGGAGGAGGATACAAGATGGCAGAAATGTAAACAAAGGCATTTCTACAACTTATTTGCCAAAATGCATATGAATTATAAACATTTAAGGGTAGAAATTTAGTTCAAGGAAGATTTTAGACGTGAATACACTAAGTGTAGTGCATCACAAGAGGACCCAAAGGTTTAACCTCAATTACTATAGGTTGAGGTCGAATCTGTACCACCTTTGGTACTGCTGAAGTGGTAGGGATGTTATTAGGCAAAACAGATCACATTTAAACCAATGCCCCAACAAACGATTGTCACAGGATATATTTCTGGGCATATGAATTACATATTTATCTGAAATAAGCACAAAATAACTAGATTTGTGTTTTTTATTTATCGATTTTTTTAGAAGGGTTCTTTTGGACGGTGTCTCTGGAGCTTCTCTGGTCTGTTTGGAGAGTGGATTCTCAGTTTTCTGAGATTCCAAAAGAATGTGGCCAGAGCCTGCGTTTTATTGGGCAAGGATAATGTCTCGAAAAAGTTTCGGAAATCAGAAAATGTTTCTTGGTTTTTCGGTAATGTCTCGAAACATTCTCGAGTGTATCGAGCTTTACATTCAGATAGTCTTTCTATAATCCTTTTCTGCGCACCTACGCGACATTATCGCCCAAAAGTGAAAAAGTTTTGCTTTACTTACGTCGATTCAAAAATGACATATGACAACTTGCAGTAGAAATGCAACTATTGACTATCATGATTTAAATCAACGTAAAAAAATTCACGATTTTTGATTTTTTAATTTTTTTTAATTTGTTGATTTTTTTAATTTGTTGATTTTTTTTTTGCTTAAAATGTGTGTCATCCAGACTGTTTCACTGAAGACACTTGGAGACGCCTTTGTTTAAACAAGGCATTTCATATGGTACGCTTATTAGTGCACATGAACTACCGAGGGGAGAAGGCGTTTAGTTAGGGGCAGCACGCCTTAAGCAGGTAACTGCCTGTGGTGTTTGAAAAGAAACCCTTGAGTCTCATAGTATTTTTATGATTGTTTGAGCAAGTACTCTGTAGTGGATATGTGATCGCAAACTAATCTTCAGAAACTCCCGGTAGCACCGCTATCTCCAACGTACTCCGACCTTTCTCCCAACCGTGTGTGCTTGTACAAAGTATTAGTGTTACCCATATCACTGCTTTTTCGATTGTTGAACAAACCTCGGAGTGGAAAAGGCTGGAAACTGGCGTTTTGCTACCGATCGCTCAATAAATGAAGAATTGAAATTGTAAGACAGTTATCTGAACATTTGAAAATTGGGGACAGTTGTCACAGATTTTGTGAAATGTAAATGTTTTTGTAGTACAAGAGAGTGTTACGAGTCTATACGTTTGGTAGCCTGTAGTCCTAGTCCCGGGTGACCCTAGTCCATCACCACTCTTCTACCCGGACTATGCCCTCCTCTGTGAAGGTGGGAGTCACCTGGGACTACCTGTAGTCCCAGCGAACCCTTTCTGTCTTCCTAGGACAGAAAGGGTCACATTTCCTGCCAGGGCTGGAAAAAAATCGGATTTTTTTAAAAAATCATGATTTTTGATTTTTTTGATTTAAATCGGATTTTTTTTTTATTTTTTTTTATTTAAATCAACCCCCCCCCCACAAAAAAAAAACAAAAAAAACAAAATAAAAAAAAAACAAAAAAACGACAAAATATAAAAAAAAAAAAAAACCACCTTTTTACCAGTTTATTGAAGACTGATTACACTGTCTTTTAAGATATTTCTAAACACATTTACAGTTCACAAAATAGGTGAAAACTGTGATAACTTTAAGTGTTCAAAGCTTATTTAAGGACCGGCAACAAAACGCAAGTTTTCCGGCTTTCTCAACTCCGGGACTTGTTCGCAGCGATCCGTATGTAAACTTCAAGTTGATTTGGGGGATTTAAATATACCTTGCATGGTGCGTAACACATAATACTTTGTTTGCAAGCACATGGGGTAGACACGCTTTTCCAACACCGGAGTAAGTACAGTTTGAGATGCTACTGGGATTTTCCAAATAAAAGCTGGCCGCCTAAATGCCTACTCCCGAGTTAATGCTTGTATAATGGTAATGCTTATAATCATCTAGTACTGTAGGCTATCTTCTCAGACACCACCGGTATTGACCTTCTCACAGAGTGCTGCTTGCGTACCTTATAAATTATTTCTTCAAACAGAAGGGGTTGCAAACAAATGCTCGGTGCCGTAACAGCACATGAAGGCCTTTAACACAGACCATTGTTTAAAAAAAAAAATAATAAAAAAACCTTATTTTTTTAGGTTGATTTAAATCATGATTTAAATCGTGATTTAAATCACTTGATTTAAATCATACCAGCCCTGGTTCCTGCTATATAAATGATCTCAATTTTCGAGGCTCTAGATCTTTCGGCGCACGTTCAAGGATACCGAGGCTCGAACTGGCAGACTTTTTCTTTAAAAGCACACTGAGAAATACCCTGGCGCATTATTTTCGACCTCAGCGAAGCTCCCAAACTAAAGTAAAGCGTGGTTTTGCAACTGTGGATTCACTGTTGTTGTGGGCGATAATAAGGGATTCGATATCATGATCTAAAGAAAACACATATTTTTCTCAGTAAAAAATTGTTATCTGACCATAAAACTTGTGCGCCATAGTTTGTAATTGGGCCATTTATGTGATGCACCCTTTCTAAAATAACGTCGTTGGCCTCGTACGTCGTGCGCCGAGATTTGAAAATTGACATCAATGACATTTCCTACTAGGAAGACTGCAAGAGTCATCTAGGACTAGGTAGCCTGTAATCCGCCCGTACGCACAGCTGGTACCAAGGAAACGCTAAGTTAAAAAAGTTCCCAGATGCTGGTGCCAAAAGTATACCAAGCTTTTAGAGGCATAATTCAGAGAAACTTTAGTATTTATACCTATTTTAGTGTCTGGAGTGATGGCTCACTACATAGTCAGTCATCGTGGGGTATAGGTTTGCGTGCTTTGTTCTTCAAAAGTCAACCTCTATGGCGGTTCTGCCTGTTGTGTGTAACACCTTTTTTTCCGGGGAAACCGAGAAAATACTACTCAAAAAGAGCAGAACTACTTTTTAAAATGTTTTGAACAACCAACCTCTGGCGGTTCGGTGTGTTGTGCATAATACCTTTTTACTCCGCACCCCCACTTGGAATTCCACGAAGCTAATAATGGCAAAAGAGCGGAACTACTTTTTCAAATATGCATCCGCTCTGCGTTTATACATAACAGAGAGATTTGATGAGGGGTCAGCTGTTTTATAACAACGGTTTGGGTGTTGTCCATCCAACTGTCCGTCGCAGCCTGTGCACTCACCCTGTTGATCCGTTTCATATGATATTTGTTAAACAGTGGATAGTACACATTATTTTTGTTTTGCCTTGACCCAATTTCAAGGTCACAATGGCCGCCATCTTGGATTTTCACTCAAAAAAACAGTATTTGACCAATCATTACTTAATTTCAT
The DNA here is from genome assembly GCA_949752745.1 of Protula sp. h YS-2021. Classification (NCBI taxonomy): domain Eukaryota; kingdom Metazoa; phylum Annelida; class Polychaeta; order Sabellida; family Serpulidae; genus Protula; species Protula sp. h YS-2021. Next base: position 7,123,720 of record OX457025.1, read on the forward strand.
ACAAAGCTTAACCAGTTCAAGAGGAGGATCGGGGTTCATTTTTCGATCGATAATTCAATTTAAAATGACTGCCAGTCTCTGTCTTGGATTTTTATCCACAAATTATTTTTGTTGACACGAGATAAAAGATAAACTACTTGACCCATCATCGCCAAATTTCAGACACGGCTTAACCATTATAAAAGTACGCTCTGTGTTAATTTTATTACGAATCACTAGCTCAAAATGGCCAGCAGCTGCCATCTTGAATTTTTCCCATAGCTTCTTTGAAACACGAGAAAGATTTTACGGAAAGTTATCGCATTTGAGACATGGGTTGGCCATAAGAAATTCACGTGCTTGGGAACATTTTTCAGTATGTGGAGAAAATCCAAAATGGCTGCCAGCCGCTATCTTTGATTTTCATCCGCAAATTATTTTGAAAATCATAAAATAAGAACTACTGGACCTATCATTAAAAATTGTAGACAAGGCTTCAACAGTTCAAAAAGACGATTGAGGCTGATATTGGGATGATCAGTAAATTCAAAATGGTCGCCAACCGCCATCATGGATTCTTTTCATTTACATTTTCTTGGTGAAATGAACTTAGATATGCGTGAGTTTTAAAGTGCGATTTTGAGTAATATACAAAATATTTCTTCAGCTTCGTTTATTGAGATGTCCATGACCAATACAAATTTGAATTTAGGGGATTATCCTCTCATGCCTAAGATGTATTTTAAATCACAGAATGCAGCTTATACTTAAATGCAATCAATAAAAATCGTTCCTGAGTGGAACGATTGGCTATAACATATATATATATATGAAGAAAATACACAAAACAAGGTTCATTTGTCGGACAAGGCATATAGGATCATCAAAATGTAATGCAGTTGGATCAAAAATATTTAAAATGTATTTCTTCCCCGTGTAACGAAGGGATATAGTTATAAGCTTGTCCGACTGTCCGCATGCGTGTCCGGGGTATATCACCGAAACTGTAAAGCTCCGTATTATTTAAAGTAGAAATCTGAAACAAATAAGGAACTGGATATTTTTTGGTAGGCTATTCCGGAAAAGACTACCGATAATTCGAATGTCAAAGAAATCAATAATGCTTCACTTTTCTTAAAGCAAAGGGTGAAAATAAGTTGAACAATGTAAATTCTTATCCTGTTATAGAAAGAAAAAGAAAAATATTGAAAAATTGAAATTACATTGGCTGTATATTAAGATATCGGTAGCTCAGTATTAAATAATCTATTGAAATTTAAAAGTTTTAAAACATTATTTGTATTCCCTTTTTCCCATATTTTTGTATTTGTAAGGAAAGAAAATAAGTTGTTTATATAGTCTGCAACATAAAATGATGAAATAATGAAAAAAAATCGATTTCTGTGACATTAGAATTATTGGTAGTCTATTCCGAAATAGCCTACCAGAAAATATCTGGTTTCTTATTTGTTTCAGAATTCTCATTTTAAATAATACGTTGTTTGTAAGTCTAATTGTTTTGAGATGTCCAAACCTATTAAGTGGATTGTTTTCAAATTTCACATACGTGTGGAGCATATATGGAAGGTATGTGACGTCGTGTTTTTCTTCCGATTCACGAAAAGTTGCAAAAATGGCAGTATTTTGAAATTTGGAAAGAAATTGGCATTTTTACAACTTTGTCCAAATAATGGAATGTTCTGTCTGGGCTCTATCTCCGAAACCATATGTCGGATCGTTTTGAAACTTCACACACAGACGGCGCACATATTTCAGCTATACCAGGGTTGAGACTTCGTAAAATTTTCTGGTCGCCCTCCGGGCGACCAGCTTTAAAAACTTAATCGCCCAGAACAAACGTTAGTCGCCCGGCGCAATTTTTGCAAAATTTACCTGAACATACTCAGAAAAAAGTTAGTCGCCACTCGGGCGACCAACTCGAAAAAGTTGGTCGCCCGAGCCAAAAGTTGGTCGCCACGGGCGACCGGGCGACCGCGAAATCTCAACCCTGTATACTGCGTCGTATTTTTGTTTCGATTTTTGAAAAATTGACAAATGACAGTATTTTGAAATTTGGTAAATTTTCGTGTTTTGATATAATTTTTTTGGTATAATTGAAAGTGTCGTTCAGGTTGTGTCTCCAAATCAATTCTTCCGATTTTTTTTTTAAATTTCACACACGGATAAAACAGATATTGAAAAATGCCAAAATAACAAGGTTTTTAGTGACATTTAAAAATGCAAAACTGTTAGAATTGTGAGAAACGTGATTGAAATGGCAGTTGTACAGCACTTTGAAACCGATTTCTTTGGTCGTCCGCTAATTTTTTGTCGGTGTGGTGGCAATTCAGTGTCCGTTTGTGTCTGAAAGAGAAGGAGAGAGGAGTCCAGCTTTCTGCCCTGTCCTTGACTAGCATAACCTACTGGCATCGAGACACCCATCCCTCGCTTTTAAAAAGGAAAAAAAAACACTGAATCCACAGATGTACTAATTTATAGGGGTGGCGATATTTATCGATACAGCGATATATCGCGATATGTTTTCTCACGATACGTATCGCGATACGAATTTTGAAATATCGATATTTTTCGATATTTTCCGCTGCATGTTTAATACAATATTTTTGTTGATGTGCTAACGAGTGATATCTGCAATGATGCTGTTCATCATTTTACACAGCACGTTCTGCTGCTTTTCGTTTCAGATATATTTTCACGATATTTGTTCATGTAAATTTCTGACTAAGTCGTCCAATTATAGTGTGATAGAACATGGATGATGTTTTGCTATATTGGATATGAACTGATTGGATAATTGAATGATAACTTATGTATAACCTAGAAAGGAACATATGCGATATTGTTTAAATACTGCTAGCAAAACAATGTGACTGGAAACGCACTACCAAAAATGGATACGGCCTACGTCGAGAACAAAAAAGGAAAAGCGCCAGTGTGGCAGCATTTTGGACTAAAATCGGACAAAGGAAAAACTGAGAAAAATGTTGCCGTGTGTAAAGTATGCAAAATGGAAGTAAAATATTTTGGATATACGACAAATTTACAACATCGTTTATCAAGAGACCATCGTCATTTATGCTCAGAAATTATTGGGAAAAAGATCTTAAAATTAAGACGGAACAAAGCACCGAAACAACAAGTGAGATACCGGGGAAAAGGGTGAATGTTCAACCGACAATTTTGCGGTTCAATGTCAGAGTAGACGCTGTGTTGTTTTTTCAATTTGTAAATACAGAACTGTTGATGTTTCAAGTTAAAAATATACAAATCAAACATTTAAGTTTAGACACTCAATCAAACAGACATTCTTAAAATTTAGTTATATATACTGTTTGTGCAATGAGATTAATGTCACTGATGGCATCCGAAACCAGCATTGCCAACATACTTTTTGTATTTGTCATAACGCCATTATCTATAACTGATCAATGCCGTAGGTAAATGTTACAATTCCTGGAAATAAAGCCATAAAACAGCTGCATTTTTTCACTTTTAAAGAATTCAAAATATCGCGATATGTATCGCGATACGCAGCCAATATCGCGATACGTATCGCGATACAGACTGCGCCGCGATACCCAACCCTACTAATTTATGAGGTGATTGTTTACAGAACCTGTCTGGATGGGGGCGTTAATCGCACTATTAGGGTGGGGGGGGGGAGGCTGGATGGGGCGTTAGCCATTGTATAATCACTCTATTGGGGGGTGATAATAGGGAAAAAGATGACTGATTCGGAGATTTGGGGTGGCGGGAGAAATACGGCATTCTCGCGACACTGCCTGGAAAGTGTCTTCTCCGCCGCCTGTGGGTTGGGGGGAATCTTAAGAATACGCCCACTGCGTTCTGTTCCGTGCATGACTTAAGAGGCGACTAATCGGTATTTCTTTCTTTCTAACTCTTTTACTATTTCTTCATTGTTCCCTCTCTTGTCCCACTTGTTCCTTTAGCAAGTATGTCCTAATATACCCAGCATAGTTGGTGAACGGAACATTAAACACCAAACAAACAAGCAAGCCCTCTTCTCTCGCCACCTTCCTGTCGCTTGTTTCCCTTCCCTTCCTTATCCAACATATCCTGTGCCACTCGACCGTTGTTCATTCAATATAGTTACTTCTGTTGCTCTCTAAAGATGCATTATAAGATATAAAACAAAGTAAACAAATAGTTTACTTTGGAATCTTAGCAGGCTGAAAGTAAAAACTTTTTAGAATCTTACGTATTTTTGTTGCTAAAGTAATGGGAATAACTCCTGTATCGGTTTCTAGCACCGATAGTTTCGGTTGCTAATCGGTTTTTTTTTTCGGTCACCGATTGCGAACCTTAACAATTTCGAACACTTTATTGTGTCATCCAAATCATTTCGCGTGATACGGTTTTGATTTCAGGTTGGTTTCCTTGAAGAAAAAAAAACAAACAAACAAACAAACTGATGACAATGCAGCAGGATAGCTTGTCAATGACGCCGCCGTCCTCCCCCCTCATGCAGACGACATTTGGCGGTATCCATGACGACCGCCTGGATGACGTCATGGATTTGCCCGGTGATGATGTCGCTGGTAAAAGAGAAAAAAATAACGTTGGTTCGAGTTTGTTATTGAGTAAAGCAAAAGTGGTAATTACAAATGTTGAAAGGGACAGAAAAGAATATTTTTTCTCACTTGTTGTAAAAAAAAAAAAAACCAAAAAAAAAAAAAAGATATCACAGTGTGAAAAATGTGTCAAACTAAACAATTTTTGTGACAACTAAAATGACATTTTGTTCTGCAGAAATCTGTAGTGACGACGCTGTATGCTTTTGCTGCCTGGGAAAGGTCACCCCAAGGTCAAATAAATGTCACCCGGCTGGCTTCCTACAGAGAGGCGTTCTGGATAAGTAAGTGGAGTGATGGATCGTGTGAATGGGCGCCAGTAACGACATCGATAGCGGTTGGTGTCTATGGCAACCTGGCTCGCTTCAAATCCCACGTAAACGTAAACCTTCATATTGTGCGGAATTATTTCTTTAATCATTTAAGTACGAGACTGCCCATGCCGGGTACTTGTCGTAAGGCCATAATGTATGGACACTTGGGGCACTGTGAAACTTAAAAAAAAAAAAAAAAGAACTTGAAAAACAGCAGGTTTAGCCTGGAGCTCTAAAGAGAATTAAGATCAACAGTATTCAGAGCTGTATTTGCTGCGCGGAATGCGCGGGAATCTCGCGCCTTGTGAAAAATCCCGCACTGCGCCGAGGACAGTGCAGAGCGGATCCCACGCTTTTCGAAAAAATCCCCCACACAGTTGTGAGAATTGTGCGGAATTTTAAAATTATGAAAATAAATAATGTATTTATATATCTTGTTTTTTTTTTTTTTCTTTTTTTTTTTTTGGAGGGGGGGGGGGGATGGGGGCTCTTACTTTCTCCGCTTATACTTATATATCCATTGTGTGTGTCTTTGAAATAACAGCATACATATGAATTGAGCCTACTATACAGATATGTATACCTATATATATATGCCCATAGACATGATCCCACACTGATCCCGAACTCTGATTCCAAATCCCGCGCTTCAGTGAAATGCGTGCGGGATTGCCTGCAGTTTCACGATTTTGCAGATACAGCCCCGATTATTGCTTACCACCTTTTCCACCTGTTCATTGTGACTTTATTTTCTTACCCATATATAATACATCTCATCCCGTACCCCACTTGACATTGTCTGAGATGCTGATGAAAACGTGCTTTTTCTTGTTTTGCATTGAAGCTTATACAAGGCCGGGCCGGAGGTATCGGTGAAGGGGGACAACGCGGTGGTAGAGCTGTTTGGCGCGGAATTCTGCGCGACCACGGCGCTGAGAGAAGAGCTCGATGCTCTCTTCTTCACGGCCAGGTACAGGGCGCGCACTCGTCCCCACCTCTCCGCTGTGTCCCCTGCCGCCCCACCCTACCACACGCGTCTCCATATTTCATACCCTACCATCCCACCCCACCGCATCATCCCCTAATACCAGCGTTCGAAAAGTCGAGCAAAAAGTAGCGGCCCGCTGCTCTCCGAGCGTCAAAAAATTGGGAGCCCGACGGGAAATCTTGGAGCCCTGCACAAATTTCTGGTTTTCATGTATACACAATGTATTGCAGCTGTTCTATGTAACATAACCACCCAAATGTTTAGGGAAAATAAGCGTCTTGGTTATTTCAAACAAAGTTTTCCGATGTTGTAATACATAACACTGAAAATAAATCGGAAGTTTTGAAACAAGAAAGCGCATCTTTTTCATGTTTTCAAAAGTTCACACAAATGAAAATAATCGGATAGCTTTCTGATGTTCAGAAAAAAACCAAACTCAAGTTATGAGACACTGTTCTACTGTGCTATTACACTGACCAACAAAGCAGCCTTCTCATCCAATGCGGAGAATGGTAGTGGGTACATTACAGAAATAATCCATCAAAAAAAAAAAAAAAAAAAAACTTCAGAGCCATCTGGACTTCAAAAAACTTCAAAAACTCGGAGCCCGGCTGGAAAATCCGGAACCACTGACTCCCGTACTTTTCGAACACTGTCTACCACCCCCACATGTCTCCCCCTCCCCAAACTTATTTCCTACCAGACCCCACTCTCTTACACGCGTCATCCCACCCCACCCCCCTCCTCCGCATCCCCTAAGATCCCACCCCAAATATGTGGGTGTAAAATCAACAAATATGACCACTGTGATCGAAAGGGTATTGTCTGTGAAAATTGCGTTGCTTTGCCTCATCAACAACATGACAACACAACGGTAATTGTAAATGTATCCCAGCAAAATGAAATGTGTTTTCTATCAAAACACTGTACACACAAGTGACGTGTCATAAGGGATGACGTCATGAGTGTACTGTTTGTTAACATGATTGCAGGCAGCAGATATCTTCCCTGGAGATGCAGGCGGATTCTTCAGGTGCGATGTTGTTTTTTCCCATCATAAGAAATCCTGTTTACTTCAGGGAGTGACGTCATTTCACAGCAAGTAGTAGCTAGTTTGGACTTTTGTTTTTTAATGGCACGATCACTCCTTATCAGGATGATTATAGATATACTCTTATCTAACATCTAGAATGTGGCTGCTTGAAATGCACCCATACGAAGGTGGTGGGGAACCCGTCCGAGAGAAATTTCAGTCTTATACGCGTCTGTTGTTGGTACACTTGTGTCTATTGCATATCGGTATTTCTTGGGTGGGGAGGGGGGGGGGGGAGGGCGTTGGGTAGCTGTATTGTACCACAATGGAAATATTAAAACTGCCGTATTGGAAAATTCCATAAGTTTTATTGTGTGCTTCTCTGTTACTTGGCAACGTCGTGACGTAACAGTACGCGTACATAAATGTTTTTTTTTTTTTGTGTGTGTGTGTGTATGTGACTCCAGCTAGCAGAAAATTGCATGCCCAGTGGCGATCGAAAAACGCTGTCGTTTATTTTTGGTTTTATCTGTGACTTTGTCCGTATTTAGGGAGCGCCGATGACATGCTGTCCGTGAGGAGGAGCCTGCGTCATTTCTTTGATTACGTCATCTTCCATATAAACAGGTTGGTGGGCGTGGCCTCGGCGTGACCTGGGTTTGGAGGGTAGAGAGGGGAGGCGGGGGGGGGGGGGGGGGGACGATAGCAGTAGTGAAAACATGCCAAAGACGAAACCATAGATTTCTAAATAGGGAATGACTGGAAAGTTAGCTGTGCAGGAAAAAAAGGAAAATAAAGAAATGTGCAAATGTCATTGCATGCCTTAAAATAGAAGGGGCAAAAAAAAAAAAAAAAAAAAAAACAATTTAAGCCAGTGCCTGGACAAACAGTGTTTCGTCAGCGAATAGAGCTGTAACATTTCACGAACTGGGTGTGGCCACGAACCAGAGGGTCCATATACGGGCCATGCCAGAAAAACAAATGAGTACATTTGAAAGTAAGGAAATATATAAGAAGTTATTACACCCAGGTTCTGTCTGACTTTGCACTGTGTCGTTTTGTGTCTGTTTCCCGTGTTATAAATTGGAATGCTTTCATTTAAGGTTTTAATCCAGCATATATTTTAGGCCCCAGCCCCGAGGGGGGTGGGGGGGGGGGGGGGTATGAGAAAAGATTCAGTATGGCCGTCCGTCCATCTGGCTGTCTCCATTTTGGGTGTGGGTCTATTACGAGCTAGATCTCCAACACTATTAAATAGAATCTTTTGAAACTTTAAACAGTGAAAACTAGATGTTATAATTGTACACCTTGGTGTCACTTTATTTGTGCGCCTAAAAACGGCCCACAGGACCTGAACAAATGTGTGCCAACAAGGACGAAGCATGGGATATGATGGGGGGAGGGTGTGGCAAGAAGGACGAAGCATGGGATCCGATGGTGGGGGGGAGGGTTGTGCCAAGAAGGACGAAGCATGGGATCCGATGGGGGGGGGGGGGAGGGAAGGTGTGCAAGAAGGACGAAGCATGGGATCCGATGGGGGGGGGAGGGAGGGTGTGCCAAGAAGGACGAAGCATGGGATCCGATTCGGGGGGGGGGGGGAGGGTGTGCCAATAAGGTCGAAGCATGGGATCCGATTGGGGGGGAGGGAGGGTGTGCCAATAAGGACGAAGCATGGGATCCGATGGTGGGGGGAGGGTGTGCAAAGAAGGACGAAGCATCGGATCCGATGGGGGGAAGGAGGGAGGATGTGTCAACAAGGACGAAGCATGGGATCCGATGGGGGGGGGGGGAGGGTGTGCCAAGAGGACGAAGCATGGGATCCGATGGGGGGAGGGAGGGAGGGAGGATGTGCCAAGGACGAAGCATGGGATCCGAGTGGGGGGGGGGGGGGGGGGAAGGGAGGGGTGTGCCAAGAAGGACGAAGCATGGGATCCGATGGGGGGGGAGGGGAGTTAGGGTGTGCCAACAAGGACGAAGCATGGGATCCGATGGGGGGGAGGGGAGTTAGGGGTGTGCCAACAAGGACGAAGTATGGGATCCGATGGGGGGAGGAGGGAGGGTGTGCAAGAAGGACGAAGCATGGGATCCGATTCGGGGGGGGGGGTGTGCCAATACATGGGATCCGATTGGGGGGAGGGAGGGTGTGCCAATAAGGACGAAGCATGGGATCCGATGGTGGGGGGGAGGGTGTGCAAAGAAGGACGAAGCATCGGATCCGATGGGGGGAAGGAGGGAGGGTGTGCCAAGAAGGACGAAGCATGGGATCCGATGTGGGGAGGGAGGGAGGGTGTGCCAAGAAGGAAAAAGCATGGGATCCGATTGGGGGGGGGGGGAAGGTGTGCCAAGAAGGACGAAGCATGGGATCCGATGGTGGGGGGGGAGGGTGTGCAAAGAAGGACGAAGCATCGGATCCGATGGGGGGAGGGAGGGTGTGCCAAGAAGGACGAAGCATGGGATCCGATGTGGGGAGGGAGGGAGGGTGTGCCAAGAAGGACGAAGCATGGGATCCGATGGGGGGGAGGGGGAGTTAGGGTGTGCCAACAAGGACGAAGCATGGGATCCGATGGGGGGAGGGAGGGAGGGTGTGCCAAGAAGGACGAAGCATGGGATCCGATTCGGGGGGAGGGAGGGTGTGCCAATAAGGACGAAGCATGGGATCCGATGGGGGGGAGGGAGGGAGGGAGGGAGGATGTGCCAACAAGGACGAAGCATGGGATCCGATGGGGGGAGGGAGGGAGGGTGTGCCAAGAAGGACGAAGCATGGGATCCGATTCGGGGGGGGGGGGGTGTGCCAATAAGGTCGAAGCATCGGATCCCATTTGGGGGGAGGGAGGGTGTGCCAATAAGGACGAAGCATGGGATCCGATGGGGGGGGAGGGTGTGCAAAGAAGGACGAAGCATCGGATACGATGGGGGTGGGGGGGGGGAGGAGGGTGTGCCAAGAAGGACGAAGCATGGGATCCGATGGGGGGGGGGGAGGAAGGGTGTGCTAAGAAGGAAAAAGCATGGATCCGATTGGGGGGGGGAGGGTGTGCCAACAAGGACGAAGCATGGGATTCGATGGGGGGAGGGAGGGTGTGCCAACAAGGACGAAGCATTGGATCTCATGCGCACTGAAGTGTCACGTCTCACAAAGTATTGAGTATATTTCCTACTTTTGTTGCTTGTTTAACTAGATCTCGTCTTGGCACAATGTCACCGAACATTATTGTTCGGATTCTTTTTACTAAGATTTTCAGGGTTTGCACAAGTGTTCGATGAGAAATGATTAAATTTTGCCCAACACAAAGCATTTTATGCCGTGCTTAATTGAATGCAGAAATAATGACTGCCAGTAAAAACAACACAAGTGTCTACTTAGCGCCAGGTAAAAAAAAAAACAAAACAAAAAAACTAAATGCAGTGCACGAATTTATTGTGTATCTGTAAAGAAAGCTTACGGTATTTCTTGTCAGCTATTTGCTGCTAGCAAATATTGGCTATTCACGACACATGTTCTTTTTTTTCGGATCAATTTTTGGAAATACTTCAATTCAAGCCGACTATTATGAAACCGGGCGCTTTTAGGATTTAGGGTTTCATGAGTCATGAGTGGTTTGCTTCGACCCACATTGGCGGTACCTTGAGGAGTGTAGTCTGTGAACGAAGTCATTGATTACTTTCTTCCTCAGGACCCATTCTTCTCCTCCCCAATAACTAAAATAACTTCCGGAAACTGCCGAATTAGGCCTTCCCGGATAGTAGGTTCCGGTATCAACAGATACCGCCCGTGCAACAACTAAAAACGCATCAGGTTTCCTAGACGGTTGGTAGCGGTGTGCTACAGTTACAACAGACCCACAACAGGTCCCCTCTGCACACCCCCACCTCTCATGTTTCCTGTTGTACGGTACTGAGTACGTATAATAATAAAAAAATGAACCCCAACTGTTTTTGTTTTCTACATTAATCTTTATCTCGAGGTGATACAGGAACTGAAAATGTTCGAAATGCTACACAAACCAAGGCCAGTAGACAGATGTTTCATTGCGGAAGGGCAGGGGTGGGGGTGTACGGCATGAGAATCCGAGACTGACAATTAAGTTAGAATGGACAACAGAACTGTGAAAAGTGTGTGGTGTTTTGATCATAGCCAGAAACGATCACAAGAGTGAAAATTCTATCTTTTATTCATGCTTTTCTTTTCGTTTTTTTTCACTGTTTGTGTAAATGTATAAATTTTGTTACATTGGAGATGAACGGGTTGATAAATGTAAAAAGTAAGAAATAAAAGCCGCACCCCCCCCCCCCCTTGGGAGGGAGGGGGGGGGGTTGAGGGGGGGCACTCACGTGCCAACTGGTGACTCTATGTGTTCATGACTTTTTTTTTAAACGATCCCTAAACGCCGAATGTTAATTTTTAAATATAATCCCCTCTTTTAGCCGAACCCGGAGTGAAGTTCTGAAATAAACTCCCATTTGTGGGAAACGCGGAGTACTGAATAGAAATTACCCCTCCCCTTTTTTAGCCCAGCTTACGTTACACGTAAGCTGGGGTATTCCTATCGGTTTGCGGGCGGTGTCCGTTAGTTAGTTAGTTAGTTAGTTAGTTAGTTAGTTAGTTAGTTAGTTAGTTAGTTGTTTATTTAGTAAACTTTGGTTCAAAATGCATCTCCTCCTACAATTTTGATCCGATGTCATTTATTTTTGGTGTGAGGCATCCCTAAGGGGTCGTGCATACGGCTTGTGCTTTTCTAGTCGATCGGGTGATTTTTGAATTTTTGGCGAATTTTTAAAGAAAAAATTTTAAAATGTATCTCCTCCTACATTTTTGACCCGATGTCATTTATTTTTGGTATGAGGCATCCCTAAGGGGTCGTGCATACGGCTTGTGCTTTTTTAGTCGATCGCGCAATTTTTGTATTTTTGGGGAATTTTTAAAGCAAAATTTTCGAAAATAATTCAAAATGCATCTACTCCTACAATTTTGATTCGATGTCATTTATTTTTGGTGTGAGGCATCCCTAAGGAGTCGTGCATACGGCTTGTGCTTTTTTAGTCGATCGGGTGATTTTTGAATTTTAGGGGAATTTTTAAAGAAAAAAATTTAAAATGTGTCTCCTCCTACATTTTTGACCCGATGTGATTTATTTTTGGTATGAGGCACCCCTAAAGTGTCGTGCATACGGCTTGTGCTTTTCTAGTCGATCGGGTGATTTTTTAATTTTTGGGGAATTTTTGAAGAAAAAAATTAAAAATGTATCTCGTCCTACATTTTTGATCCGATGTCTTTTTTTTTTAGCCCAGTTGGCTTTTTAGCCAACAGGGCTATACAGATGGGGGCAAGTGTCGTCCGTCCGTCCGTCTGTCCGTCCCGCGACCGTTAAAAGTGGAATAACTTTTTTATTTTTTATCCGATTCTTACCAAATTTTAAACACGAGTTCCTAACCCCTTACTGCATTAGGAAATATTTTTATTTTTGCGGTTTAAACCATTTTTGGCGATTTTATTGCCAATTTGGGCAAAATACGAAAAAACCTATCTAGTCCCTCATTTTTCATCGGAAGATTCCGAAATTTTTTATGAAGAAACTAGGACTAAGGGGTAAAAAAAGTACTTTTTTCAATTTTTGAATTTCGCCTTATTTTTGAATCTACTGAGCTTCAAAGTTTGCAACTTCTAAAAATTGGCAAATTTCCAATTTTTTTTTCTTAACAAAGTAGTCAAAGTGGAATATCTTTTTTATTTTTTATCCGATTCGTACCAAATTTTTAACACGAGTTTTTAACCTTCTACTGCATTAGGAATTTTTTTATGTTTTGGTTTATACCATTTTTGGCGATTTTATTGCCAATTTGGGCAGAATACGAAAAAACCTATCCAGTCCCTCATTTTTCATCGGAAGATATCGAAATTTTTCATGAAGAAACTAGAACTAAGGGGTGAAAAAAGTACTTTTTTCGATTTTTGAATTTCGCCTTATTTTTGAATCTACTGAGCTTCAAAGTTTGCAACTTCTAAAAATTGGCAAATTTCCATTTTTTTTCTTAACAAAGTAGTTAAAGTGGAATATCTTTTTTATTTTTCATCCGATTCGTACCAAATTTTAAACGCGAGTTTTTAACCTTCTACTGCATTAGGAATTTTTTTTTTATTTTTTGGTTTAAACCATTTTTAGCGATTTTATTGCCAATTTGGGCAAAATACGAAAAAATCTATCTAGTCCCTCATTTTTCATCGGAAGATTCCGAAATTTGTTATGAAGAAACTAGAACTAAGGGGTGAAAAAAGTACATTTTTCGATTTTTGAATTTCGCCTTATTTTTGAATCTACTGAGCTTCGAAGTTTGCAGCTTTTAAAAAATTGGAAATTTCCATTTTTCTTCTTAAAAAAGCAAAGTTTCAATTTGCAGAGGGGCACAATATGTTACATGCAAGTACTTTTGGTTGGAATTTTCAGTAATTTTGTTGTCAGTAGGTCATTTCTATGATATTTTCAAGTGGGCGATAATAGGGAACATTGGGCGATAAAGCAAGAAAGTTGTAATTTTCGCTTTAAAAGTGCAGGGATCAATTCTATGTCCCGAAAATATGATAAATATGATATTTTTTGGATGGGCGATAATAGGGAATATTGGTCGATACTGCAAGAAAGTTGTAATTTTCGCTTTAAATGTGCAGGAAACAATTCTAGGACCCGAAAATATGATAAATATGATATTTTTCGTGTGGGCGATAATAGGGAGCATTGGGCGATAATGCAAGAAAGTTGTAATTTTCGCTTTAAAAGAGCAGGAATCAATTCTATGACCCGAAAATATGATAAATATGATATTTTTCGTGTGGGCGATAATAGGGAGCATTGGGCGATAATGCAAGAAAGTTGTAATTTTCGCTTTAAAAGTGCAGGGATCAATTCTATGACCCGAAAATATGATAAATGTGATATTTTTCGTGTGGGCGATAATAGGGAATATTGGGCGATAATGTAAGAAAATTGTAATTTTCGCTTTAAAAGTGCAGGAATCAATTCTATGACCCGAAAATATGATAAATGTGATATTTTTCGGATGGGCGATAATAGGGAATATTGGGCGATAATGTAAGAAAATTGTAATTTTCGCTTTAAAAGTGCAGGAATCAATTCTATGACCCGAAAATATGATAAATGTGATATTTTTCGTGTGGTCGATAATAGGGAACATTGGGCGATAATGCAAAAAATTTGTAATTTTCGCTTTAAAAGTGCAGGAATCAATTCTGTGACCCGAAAATATGATCAATGTGATATTTTACGGGTGGGCGATAACAGGGAATATTGGGCGATAAAGCAAGAAAGTTGTAATTTTCGCTTTAAAAGTGCAGGAAACAATTCTAGGACCCGAAAATATGATAAATATAATATTTTTCGTGTGGGCGATAATAGGGAATATTGGGCGATAATGTAAAGAAGTTGTAATTTTCGCTTTAAAAGAGCAGGAATCAATTCTATATCCCTAAAATATGATAAATATGATAGTTTTCGGATGGGCGATAATAGGGAATATTCGGCGATAATGCAAGAAAGTTGTAATTTTCGCTTTAAATGTGCAGGGATCAATTCTATGTCCCGAAAATATGATGAATATGATATTTTTTGGATGGGCGATAATAGGGAACATTGGGCGATAATGCAAGAAAGTTGTAATTTTCGCTTTAAAAGTGCAGGAATCAATTCTGTGACCCGAAAATATGATCAATGTGATATTTTACGGGGGGGCGATGACAGGGAATATTGGGCGATAAAGCAAGAAAGTTGTAATTTACGCTTTAAAAGAGCAGGAATCAATTCTTTGACCCGAAAATATGATAAATGTGATATTTTTCGGATGGGCGATAATAGGGAATATTGGGCGATAATACAAGAAAGTTGTAATTTTCGCTTTAAAAGTGCAGGAATCAATTCTATGACCCGAAAATATGATAAATGTGATATTTTTCGTGTGGGCGATAATAGGGAACATTGGGCGATAATGCAAGAAAGTTGTAATTTTCGCTTCAAAAGTGCAGGAATCAATTCTGTGACCCGAAAATATGATCAATGTGATATTTTACGGGTGGGCGATAACAGGGAATATTGGGCGATAAAGCAAGAAAGTTGTAATTTTCGCTTTAAAAGTGCAGGAAACAATTCTAGGACCCGAAAATATGATAAATATAATATTTTTCGTGTGGGCGATAATAGGGAATATTGGGCGATAATGTAAGAAAGTTGTAATTTTCGCTTTAAAAGAGCAGGAATCAATTCTATATCCCAAAAATATGATAAATATGATAGTTTTCGGATGGGCGATAATAGGGAATATTCGGCGATAATGCAAGAAAGTTGTAATTTTCGCTTTAAATGTTCAGGGATCAATTCTTTGTCCCGAAAATATGATGAATATGATATTTTTTGGATGGGCGATAATAGGGAACATTGGGCGATAATGCAAGAAAGTTGTAATTTTCGCTTTAAAAGTGCAGGAATCAATTCTGTGACCCGAAAATATGATAAATGTGATATTTTTCGTGTGGGCGATAATAGGGAATATTGGGCGATAATGCAAGAAAGTTGTAATTTTCGATTTAAAAGTGCAGGAATCAATTCTGTGACCCGAAAATATGATCAATGTGATATTTTACGGGTGGGCGATGACAGGGAATATTGGGCGATAAAGCAAGAAAGTTGTAATTTACGCTTTAAAAGAGCAGGAATCAATTCTATGACCCGAAAATATGATAAATGTGAAATTTTTTCGGATGGGCGATAATAGGGAATATTGGGCGATAATACAAGAAAGTTGTAATTTTCGCTTTAAAAGTGCAGGAATCAATTCTGTGACCCGAAAATATGATAAATGTGATATTTTTCGGGTGGGCGATAATAGGGAACGTTGGGCGATAGTGCAAGAAAGTTGTAATTTTCGCTTTAAAAGTGCAGGAATCAATTCTATGACCCGAAAATATGATAAATGTGATATTTTTCGGGTGGGCGATAATAGGGAATATTGGGCGATAATGCAAGAAAGTTGTAATTTTCGCTTTAAAAGTGCAGGAAACAATTCTAGGACCCGAAAATATGATAAATATAATATTTTTCGTGTGGGCGATAATAGGGAATATTGGGCGATAAAGCAAGAAAGTTGTAATTTTCGCTTTAAATGTGCAGGGATCAATTCTATGTCCCGAAAATATGATGAATATGATATTTTTTGGATGGGCGATAATAGGGAACATTGGGCGATAATGCAAGAAAGTTGTAATTTTCGCTTTAAAAGTGCAGGAATCAATTCTATGACCCGAAAATATGATAAATGTGATATTTTTCGTGTGGGCGATAATAGGGAACATTGGGCGATAATGCAAGAAAGTTGTAATTTTCGTTTTAAAAGTGCAGGAATCAATTCTGTGACCCGAAAATATGATCAATGTGATATTTTACGGGTGGGCGATGACAGGGAATATTGGGCGATAAAGCAAGAAAGTTGTAATTTACGCTTTAAAAGAGCAGGAATCAATTCTATGACCCGAAAATATGATAAATGTGATATTTTTTCGGATGGGCGATAATAGGGAATATTGAGCGATAATACAAGAAAGTTGTAATTTTCGCTTTAAAAGTGCAGGAATCAATTCTATGACCCGAAAATATGATAAATGTGATATTTTTCGGGTGGGCGATAATAGGGAACGTTGGGCGATAGTGCAAGAAAGTTGTAATTTTCGCTTTAAAAGTGCAGGAATCAATTCTATGACCCGAAAATATGATCAATGTGATATTTTTCGGGTGGGCGATAATAGGGAATATTGGGCGATAATGCAAGAAAGTTGTAATTTTCGCTTTAAAAGTGCAGGAAACAATTCTAGGACCCGAAAATATGATAAATGTGAAATTTTTTCGGATGGGCGATAATAGGGAATATTGGGCGATAATACAAGAAAGTTGTAATTTTCGCTTTAAAAGTGCAGGAATCAATTCTGTGACCCGAAAATATGATAAATGTGATATTTTTTCGGGTGGGCGATAATAGGGAACGTTGGGCGATAGTGCAAGAAAGTTGTAATTTTCGCTTTAAAAGTGCAGGAATCAATTCTATGACCCGAAAATATGATAAATGTGATATTTTTCGGGTGGGCGATAATAGGGAATATTGGGCGATAATGCAAGAAAGTTGTAATTTTCGCTTTAAAAGTGCAGGAAACAATTCTAGGACCCGAAAATATGATAAATATAATATTTTTCGTGTGGGCGATAATAGGGAATATTGGGCGATAATGTAAGAAAGTTGTAATTTTCGCTTAAAAAGAGCAGGAATCAATTCTATATCCCGAAAATATGATAAATATGATAGTTTTCGGATGGGCGATAATAGGGAATATTGGGCGATAATGCAAGAAAGTTGTAATTTTCGCTTTAAATGTGCAGGGATCAATTCTATGTCCCGAAAATATGATGAATATGATATTTTTTGGATGGGCGATAGTAGGGAACATTGGGCGATAATGCAAGAAAGTTGTAATTTTCGCTTTAAAAGTGCAGGAATCAATTCTGTGACCCGAAAATATGATCAATGTGATATTTTACGGGTGGGCGATGACAGGGAATATTGGGCGATAAAGCAAGAAAGTTGTAATTTACGCTTTAAAAGAGCAGGAATCAATTCTATGACCCGAAAATATGATAAATGTGAAATTTTTTCGGATGGGCGATAATAGGGAATATTGGGCGATAATACAAGAAAGTTGTAATTTTCGCTTTAAAAGTGCAGGAATCAATTCTATGACCCGAAAATATGATAAATGTGATATTTTTCGGGTGGGCGATAATAGGGAACGTTGGGCGATAGTGCAAGAAAGTTGTAATTTTCGCTTTAAAAGTGCAGGAATCAATTCTATGACCCGAAAATATGATAAATGTGATATTTTTCGGGTGGGCGATAATAGGGAATATTGGGCGATAATGCAAGAAAGTTGTAATTTTCGCTTTAAAAGTGCAGGAAACAATTCTAGGACCCGAAAATATGATAAATATAATATTTTTCGGGTGGGCGATAATAGGGAACATTGGGCGATAATGTACGAAAGTTGTGACCCGCGCATCAAGTCAACCTAAGGAAACTTGTGCACTTGTCCAAAATAAGCACGAAAGTAAAATAAACATGCGCATTGGTCTGGAATAAGAACCGCGCATTTATCTTTATTAAGTTAAATAAACATGTGCACTGTTCCAAAATGAGAGCCGCGCATCAACGCAAATTAAATAAACATGCGCACTTGTCTGAATTAGAACCGCGCATCGAGGCAAGTTACATAAATATGCGCACTGGTCCGAAATGCGAGCGTTGTTTGAAGGTATCTATGGCAAACTATCCATTCTACCAGATATACAAAAAATCTGTTCCCCATTTTTCTGGGAAAGAAATCTTTGTATGCATTTATCGGTCTATGTTCTGGTCCAGTGCTAAATTAATTATTGAGCTAGCTCTTTGCCGTCTCATCTTTTGAAGCTTGATATTTCAGGGAAATTCCTTCGCTCATGCACGCTGGAATGGGTCTTATTGCTTTTCGTAAGCTGGGACTTTGTCCTTGGACAAACTTGTCAAACGAAATTGTCACTCCGCGCGAACCGCGTCAAGCCTCAAAATTAACCCCCTTTTTCTGTATTTATTGGACACGCAAGATAACACGCATTTTATACCAAGTGCCCCCCCCCCCTCCTCCACGGATAAACGGCATTCTGTTTCATCTTGAAGGGGCATTTTGATGGAAATTAAATCAAGTATATTTACACGCTTGATCTTAGCACGTATTTAACAAAAAAAAAAAAAAAAAGAAGAAAATTGAATTTTCTATACTTTGGTACATTTTATTACATGAAAAAGCTGTGATACTATGCGCAATAACATTTTAATAATTTATGCAGACTATCTTATTGCTATTCAATAATGTTCGCTGTTTGTCTCTACAACACCACATGTCGTTGGTCGGCTTTTACCATTGCCTTCTCCCTTCCTTCCCCCCCTCATCGTCACTGACGCTCACCAGTTACTGTAGCAAGTACTCCTTTTAAATCCACAAAATTTCTCTAAGGACTCCGACTTTAAAGTTTAAAGTCTTTTGCACAAATATCAATCTAAGCAATACTAGCCCTTGATGTGAACGGCCGTGTGGTCATTGATACAGTGTGTTGGTGCTGGGGCTGTTCACACCCTGCATCCATTCCACAAATGAAGCCACACACCGTCCCCGTTGTTCGGCTTTTTATGCGAAGATATCATACATCAGTGTTTCTGTGCGACCGTGAGAATAACAAGTGAGTTACTCCAGCAGCTTAGCAACGTGCTGCTGACCGGTCACCACAAGCGCTTCTTTCAGCGCCTGCAGGTACTCGGGTCCAGCGTTGACGAGGCGTAGCAAGTACTTGGCCTTGGCAATGTCAGTGGGGTACTGCAGGCTGTTGACCAGCTGATATTGCTCCTCCGTGATCACGTTCTTCGTCCATAGGTGGATGATAACACCACGTGGTACCATGCGCAATGTGATGTCATCACTGTTGTCATCGATACGATTGAGTAACTTCCTCGTTGATTCTGGCAACCAGTCTAGAAAAAGGAACACAGAGTAAACAGCGCATATGACAGTGTTATTTTAAACTATTTTTGATTAAATACACATATATTTTGTGACCTTGAATCTTTCAAGGTCACGATTGAATTGTAAATATTTACCTTCGGCGCTCTCATTACTTTATTTGTAAACATGATTCTCTTCAAGCCCGGAATGGATTTTGTTGAAGCTTGGTGTGAATATTCATGTCGATGACCGCTTGGGGCGGATAGATTTTAGTTACCTTGAGTCGTCATTGTGACGATTGGGTTTCGCATAATTACCTCCCACACTGCCTAATGCTGGTTCTTCTGGGTCTTGTAAACAGGGTGCATGTGAAAATTGGATGACACTCCGATCTGGGTGTTCCTATGTATGGTCTTTCGGGCGATTAAATTTTTGGTGACCTTGAGAGATTATTATTAGTCTTTTCAGTGTTCCGTTTAACATTGGTTTGTATTTGTGAACACCATTTTTCAAAGTCCAAAACTTGAATATTTATTTGAACTTTGGATATTTATATGAGCACCCTCATTGTTACTGTTAGACAACTTCAAATTCTAACAATATCGCAGGGTTGAGACTTCGTAAATTTTTTTGGTCGCCTTCCGGCCCACCAACTTTAAAAAGTTAGTCGCCCGGCACAAAAGATAGTCGCCCGGCGCACTTTTTGCAAAATTTGTGTAGCCCGCCTCACATGAAGAAACAATAACAAAATGATGTTGAAAATAATCAACAGTATTTACCTGAAAATACTCAGAAAAAATTAGTCGCCACTCGGGCGACCAACTCGAAAAAGTTGGTCGCCCGAGCCAAAAGTTGGTCGCCACGGGCGGCCGGGCGACCGCGAAATCTCAACCCTGATATCGTTTACCGTCTTCTCGAGTTCATTTGATATTTCCCTAATTTATCTAATTGTTATAAGCATTGTTGTTCTAATGGCGCAATTCTGCTTTATTAGGCCCTCGCCTCAGGAATTCTGGTCCGTCTGTCAACATTTTGGATAGGATGTCTTTTGTGCAATAGATTTCAAAAACTACCCAAGGGATTCCATTTAAACCTTTGCATAATGAAACAATATAGGGTGTAGTTGTGCACCTGGGTATAGGTTTTGCCGGCCGCCGAAAAATGTGTTCATGGGGCTAATGAGATATCTTTTCACAAACTTTTATCCGGACATATGTTACTTTTTAGACCCCGCCACCGGGGAGCGCGGAGCGGGGTACTATAGTATTCGGGTCTGTCCGTCCGTCCTTCTGTCTGTCCGTAGGCCGGTGTGGCGACACTTAGAAGCACAAGTTTGTGCACGCGATATCTCAGCCGCTATTCAACCCTGGCTTTTGATTTTTTTCTACAGTGAAAACAGATATATTGAAGTTGTGCGACGTCGCATTATTTTTCGATTCGACTAAAAAACGACGAAATGGCGACTTGTTGAAAACAGGCAATGTTTTAGTATTTCTGTTGACTAGAATGCAACTTTGTGCACGCGATATCTCAGCCGCTATTCAACCCTGGCTTTTGATTTTTACTACAGTGAAAATATATATATTGAAGTTGTGCGACGTCGCATTATTTTTCGATTCGACCATAGTTCGTGGCGGGGGACATTCATCAGTTTTACTGATAACTTGTTAAACTTTTCTATTGAAATCCTGGAATTGCACGCCTGCGGGGGACTCAGTCAGCTTCACTGACATACTTGTTTCAATTTATAGCTGTTCTCAGATGTGTTCCAACGGCGCATTTCTGTTTTTTTTTTAGCAAAAAATATTTTCTTGAATCACAGTAAACAGTAGAACACTGTCATAGCGGCTACGGATAAAGCGATCACGACTTCACGTTAGTGCCTTGCAAGGTTTTTCTCCCCAACCATGTAGTGATCAGCTGCTGTGAAAAAAGAGAAAATAGACTAAAATGAAATGGTTGGTGAAAAAAGTTATTTCCGTGTCATGCCTCGAAAGCGGGAATTTGGCGTTGAAGGATCCAGGTAAACGCTTTGGCAAATACTTTTCTTTCTCATTTTTATAATCACTTGTTTCTGTATTTTTATTTGTTTTGATTTTTTTTTTTTTTTTTTTTTTTTTTGCTTTTTCTGTTTTTTTTTTTTTTTTTCGTTTTTTATTTTTTGTTCAGTTTGTCCTTTTTTTCCAATTTTTTTTGGTTTTTGTATTTTTTTTTGTTTTTTGTTTTTTCTCGTTTTTTTTTTTTTTCTTTTTTTTTTTTTTTTTTTTTTTTTTGTTTTGTTTTGTCTTGTTTTGTTTTGTTTTCACTTTTTTTTTAATTTCTTATTTTCACTTTTTTTTGTTCCTTTTTCGTTTTTTTTTATGTTTATTTTTTTATGTTTTGTTTTTTTAATGTTCTTTTTTCTGTTTGTTTTTTTTTTTTTTTTGGCTTTCTTCCGCAGTAAAGGTTTTGGAATTGACACGAAAATTAGCGAATCTGGGTACAAAAAAACGCCACTTTCATCGCTTTCCTTAGGAACCAGTGTGGTCGGTATGATAAATGACCTCTGCTCAGCGTACAATGTGATGAACCTACCTCTACCCACCATGTCTGACCGCAGCAGTCCTTTGCTATTACTCGCTGCGGACACCTTCCTTTTTAGGTTGATCACTTCGTTCTCCAGCCACTCTAGTCGGTCACCCATTTGTTTCGGGCTAGTCGCTTCGTTCTCCTGAAACTTTTGTCCTTCACACTTTTGTTTCGGGCTAGACACTTCGTTCTGATGAAACTCTTGTCGGTCATCCTTTTGTTTCGGACTGGACACTTCGTTCTGCAGTAACTTTCGTGTCAGATCGATCACTTCTTTCTGCAGCTCCTCACACGTTTTTTTCAAGTTGGACTCCTCGTTCTGCAGTAACTTTCGTGTTACTTTGATCACCTCCTTCTGTAGCAACAGTTGCTCCTCAAACTTTTGCTTCAGGTTGGACACTTGGTTCTTTAGATCAGTGACGTCATTGCATAGCTGGCTTATAACAGCTGCCGTCTGCTGATCCTCTCTCATCGCCTTGTATAACTGTACCCCAGTTTCTTTTTCCAGCAGTGCTTTTGGGTCGTCTTTAGTGCTACGAGGATGGACACCTCGAGTCGTGCTTCCCTGATTAGTTTTTCCGCTGAAGATGCGTGATGGTTGAAGCTCACTTTTCATGGATTTAGCACCCTTGTGCACCGAATCCGTACAGTAGCCCTGAGCGGTGTCATGCTCACATTCATGACGTCTTTTTTGGGGCTTCACGTTCTCTCCGAGCGGATATTCCGCTAATGAGGGGCGTGTACCAAACAAAGAAGCGCGTATCTCAGCTCTACCACGTACATAGCTTGCCCGTAAAATCTTACGATTTTCCATTTAGCATTCCAGCCAGAAGCGAGCAAACGGTGTACCTCGTGTGTTAACCTGTGCCCTTTTGTACTACTTGTTCTACGTGTGCTACTTGCTCTTGCCGTTGAAAAGGTCTGTAGTTGTTGAGTCGCTGAGATGACGTTTGTTGCTGTCCGTAGATCGTCGTTGTTGTTTCGTTGCTGTAGCAACTCATCATATGGAAGGAGCTTTTTGTCTATAAATAAATAAATAAAGAAGGCAGATGACCTTGATCAGCTGACATCTGTGCAGTTGTCAAACGAGTACCAAATTGTGTTTGAAACGGAATCGCTCGTAGTTTTGTCCGAGTTCATCTTTTTAGCCATTAATTTCAAATTAAGGAACAATTCCTTGCAAAAGACTAAGGTTCCGTAGTAACGCGTCTATATCATGTATTTTTTCTCTCTTTTTAATTCAAAATCATGGTATAAAAAGTGAAATTGAACAGTTAAAATTAGATTAGCATAAAAGCAAAGTGAATATCTGTCCTTTTTGTAAAGAAAGTAGTTTTAATTCTGATCTCTTACCTTCTTTTCGTTATCCCTTCTCAAGACACAAAATGGCGACGAAAACTTTTCTTTTCTATATTTAGATATGTTATTATATCGTGAATGTTATCGTCAATAGCTACATGTCATGTGACAGTCTGGGGGAGGGGGCGGAGGGGGGGGGGGGCGGACGGAAGGGGGGAGGGGAACTGTAAATATCTTATGCAATCAAATAAGTCTAGGCCATGCAGGCATTGCTCATGCATGTTTCTTTTGTTTTTTTTTTGGGGGGGGGTGGGGGAGGGAGGGGGCGTCTTTCAAATAGACGACTAGCGGACCGGCGCTTTCCGGACATCACATTCTCGTGGTTTCGTGCTGCCCCAGCCTCTGAAATCGGGGAATCCTGAGGCAAAGTCATTGGGTGTGAGGCCGTGTTTATGGCTTGAAAAAATTTCTCAACAGAAACGCCTTTCCCACAATAAAAAATAAACTTGTGTGTTGATATCCTTTGCTACAGGTATGAACTACAAAATACAGTCCATATTTGATAAGTCGAAGTGCGCAGGACCGAGCAAAATACTTCCAAGTTATCGGATTTTCGATTTACCGAATTTTCAAAATGGCGGATCGACCACAATGCCCCCCTTTATATTTTTAAGTACTCGTGTTAAATGATAAATACTGTCATACCTTTCAGATATCTTTATTTTGTGACCATTCTTATCCAATATGCTCGTGTATTTCAACGTAAACAATTAAAATAAATGAATAGATAACCAACACGATGCATTTAAAATATTTCAGACATGAGTTTTCACTAAACTGTGAGTCCTTTTATCCAAACTGAACCAAAAGTAAACAGTAACTTCTCACGACTTAACTGTTATTATAAGGTATAAATACTATATCTTGATCATATTCGATTTGGGCCTCATGTTATTTATATGTTGTTCAGTTTACCAATTTTGGCCAATTTGGCTGATTTAGTCAGAATTGGAAAAAAATATGTGTATAAGAGAATGGGTGGAGAAACCGCGATCTGAGCCTCAAGTTTTGGTGGGCTTAGTGCTGTATGAGTGAACGATATTAGTGTTATATCAGCAAAGTCGCGGCTTGTCACGTACACAGTCCGTGGACATTCTTGTTTCAAATTTAGACCAAATTAGCCAGTTTAGGCAAATATAATGCAGGTGTTACGTGGATTAGATTTTAGTGTACTTGTGCTCGTAGTGTTGTGGGATATTAATGCTTGCGACTGGTCACAATGTCCGCAGACATTATATTATACTTGATTCACTGTTTTATGCTTGATTAACTCATTTGGCCACAGTGTCCTTGGATAATGGTGTTATTATATATTTTTAGATCGTCATGATTCTGGCAAATATTCTTCATTTGGATAGTTCGTCAGTCACTTGTCAACGATATTTTGACAAATGGTCACAAGATATTAACAAATTGTAAATTAGGATTTGACAAACATGTGACAAGAACAAGACAAATGTTTGACAAAATTATTTTGTTGAGCTGGACATGTTAAAATGTCAGGCCGTCAAATCAAATTAACAAATATTGAACTTATGACAAATTGACGAGTTCGAATTGACGAGTCTCTGAAAAATTATTAGCGGAATTTCAGCATGATGAATTGCTGACAAATTGTAAACTGACCAATTATTAACAAATTTATTTGGAGTTTGTTGAATTGGGCATCGTCAGTTGGACAAGGCGATTTTGGGGGAAGGGAGATTCGGTAACACCCAAACTGATAAGCTTGGGGGAGGGGGATGGCGAGGATAAGTGCCGATGCAGAGCCGTTCTGGTTTGAACGAGTGGGGTTGGGATCTCAGAGCTGCATCTGCTGCGCGGGATGCGCGAGAATACCCTGCCTTTTGAAAAATCCCGCACTGCGCCGAGGAGAGTGCGGGCCAGATCACGACCTTCTGGAAAAAAAACCGCGCATATTTTTTGAGAAGTGCGGGATGTTAAAATTATGAAAATAAATAACGTATTTATATATCTTGTTTTTTTTTTCACGAATATTACATTCTGTCAAATTTTGTGCGGTGTGAGAGGAAAGCTCCAATGTTTTTAGACCAATTTTAAGAACCGGACAAAAAAAGACATACAGGAAAACATTTGCTAGTGACCACCTTCTAGACCCAGACAAATCACCTGAACTTATATAAAAAGGACGCTAAAGATACTCACAATTCAAGTTACGTGCCAACCCCCCCCCCCCCCAGAAACCTTCAAAATTTTTTATTTATTTATTTTTTTTTTACTTTTTCGGTACACTGTTGTTGGTGAGCATTTGCCGCTCTAGTTTTGTTTATTTTTGATTATGATTATGTGCGGATTTTATTTTTCACTATTTACTGTCTTCTGTTGTGAGAAGAGCTCACAAGTTTGGCACAAATATCCTCCCACTCCCTCCCCACCGATATGAGTTATCTGCTGTGCAGTTAGTTACTGATCAGGCGAAAACAAAATCACCAATGAAATGGATAATTGGTTATGTGGCAACTACATTCAACACCCGGATAAAAAAACAAGAAAAGTTAAAACATGACCCAGATAAAAAAGGCTTCACAGTAAATCCTCTGTAGCGACCACCTTCTGGGTCAGGATTGTAAAGACGTAGAGTATAATCCAAGCTTATTGTGACCACATTCAACATTGCTTAACTTGTGCCCACACGTATATAGGAATTAAGGACCAAGGCACCCACAAGGCCGGTTGCGTATCGAGGGAAACACTTTGTT
This sequence comes from Protula sp. h YS-2021, assembly GCA_949752745.1. Lineage (NCBI taxonomy): Eukaryota > Metazoa > Annelida > Polychaeta > Sabellida > Serpulidae > Protula > Protula sp. h YS-2021. The sequence goes on from OX457025.1 coordinate 7,149,868, forward strand.
TTTGATTTTTACAAAAAACAAAACGGCAATGGCTGACGATAAAAGGAATTGACATGCTCGGATACACTGTTGCTGGTGTGCACTGGTCGCTCTAGTTTTGTTATCATGCTTACTTCTTTGTTTTCTTTTATTGCTTGTAGGTACGAGTGTGAATTCGTAGCGGCGGTGGTTGACCATGTGCGGGGCATCATGCTTCATATAGGACAGCTGAATGAACTACACCACAATGTACTCGTACAGGCGCCCTCCAGCATGGCCAATCAGGTGACCACTTCAGCGTCGCGAAATAAACGAAAGACCAGACGGGATGATGGGGGAAGGAGGAGATAGGGGGGAAGGAGGAGGTGGGAGGGGGAAGAAGGAGGTAGGAGGGGGAAGTAGGAGGTAGGAAGGGGAAGAAGGAGGTAGGAGGGAGTAGGAGAAGAAGAAGGAGGGAGTAGGAGGGGAAGGAGCAGGTAGGAGGGGTAAGGAGCAGGTAGGAGGGGAAGGAGCAGGTAGGGGGAAGAAGGTTGTATCAGGGGAAGGAGCAGGTAGGAGGGGGAAGGAGGAGGTAGGAGGGGAAGGAGGAGGTAGGAGGGATAGGAGGAGGTAGGAGGGATAGGAGGGGGAAGGAGGAGGTAGGGAGTAGGAGGGGAAGGAGCAGGTAGGAGGGGGTGGAGGAAGAGGCAGGAGGGGGAAGGAGGTAGGAGGGAATAGGAGGGAAGGAGCAGGTAGGAGGGGGAAGGAGCAGGTAGGAGGGATAGGAGGAGGCAGGAGGGGGAAGAAGGAGGTAGGAGAGGGAAGGAGGAGGTAGGAGGGAGTAGGGGAAGGGGGAGGTAGGAGGGAGTAGGTGGGAAAGGAGCAGATAGGAGGGGGAAGGAGGAGGCAGGAGGGGGAGGGAGGGGAGCTTTAAGGACATATCAGGCTTACATTTTGTGCTGTGATTTTAATATTCTGCTCGACAATTGAAGGGGTCCATGCATAAACCTGATAACTGCAGTTATCAGCAGTGGAGAAAAACGATTTTAAAGTTTGAAATTTTAGTAACAAACATAGTTTTTTCCGACAGCATTTTCCTAAAAAATGCCCACTTCTAATCGGTTTTGAGGTGTAAGACTTACATATGTGATAGAACAGAGGCCAAGAAATGCCGTGGTCTTAATAGTGCATTTTCGTGATAAGTGCAGTTACCAAGTTTATGCATGGACCCCTTCAATTGTTAACTTCTGGTCAATAAAGCTGAAATAAATCAAATTTCAATGAAAGTTTATTTTCCATTTCACTCAGACCAGCAGACATAAGCGTTTCGCAATTCTCTGCAGTCATTTTCTAGCACTCAGCAGTTAGCGTTTCTCGATTCCTTGCAGTCATTGGCTAGCACTCAGCAGTAAGCGTTTCTCGATTCCTTGCAGTCAGTGGCTAGCACTCAGCAGTAAGGTTTTCTCGATTCCTTGCAGTCATTTGCTATCACTCAGCAGTAAGCTTTTCTCAGTTCTCTGCAGTCATTTTCTAGCACTCAGCAGTTAGCGTTTCTCGATTCCTTGCAGTCATTGGCTAGCACTCAGCAGTTAGCGTTTCTCGATTCCTTGTAGTCAGTGGCTAGCACTCAGCAGTAAGGTTTTCTCGATTCCTTGCAGTCATTTGCTATCACTCAGCAGTAAGCTTTTCTCAATTCTCCGCAGTCATTGGCTAGCACTCAGCAGTAAGCGTTTCTCGATTCCTTGCAGTCATTGGCTAGCACTCAGCAGTAAGGTTTTCTCGATTCCTTGCAGTCATTGGCTAGCATCCAGCAGTAAGCTTTTCTCGATTCCTTGCAGTTATTGGCTAGCACTCAGCAATAAGCTTTTCTGGATTCCTTACAGTCATTGGCTAGCACTCAGTAGTTAGCGTTTCTCGATTCCTTGCAGTCATTGGCTAGCACTCAGCAGTCAGGTTTTTACACATAATCTGTCTCAGCTTTTTGTCCAGATAATGGTCACTATGGAACTTCCAAATGGAAATTCTTTAAATCGGTGTCTGCTCACCGCTATTTGCACCATTCCAAAGATCAAGACATTTGAATGCGTGCACACGGTTGATGTTTGCCGGTCGCTCGAAATGTTATAGACTTAGACTGGACGATCATTTTCTTTTTTCGTTTTTTTTATCAAAAACTTTCTGAATGTTTTCGATTTAAAACGCCCCATACTTGAAAATGTCATTTATGTTTTCAGTATGTCTTTGCGTTGGAAATAAATCGTACTTGGTAATAAAATGTAAATTTTGAAATTCAATTTAATGTTTCCGTTGAAAGCTTTTAGTGATTGCTAAAATGTTTATGATGTCATTTGAAACATTCTAAACGTAATGACGTCACTGAAACTTTTTCACGTAAGCTAGATCATTGAGTTTCCTGCCTAGCAACTCACGTTTGGAAATTGTAAAGTCACTGACGTCTTTCAGAGTACATTGTGTCATTACGTATTTCACTAACGTATAGAAGTTGTTTCAGAGTACATCAGCTGGTCATCATGTATTCCACATGCACCTAGAAGTACACTGGGCCGTAATAGAAGTACTGCACCATCTGTCGTCAAAGTACCCGGGTAACATACTCTGTGCTTATAAGTAGAACGTGTATAATATGCGTTAGGCTAATGGTACCCGAGTTAACACGGCACTGTCAAATATTCGGAAGATTCCGTCAAAATTGATCAAAACACACACACACACACACACACACACACACACTGTATATGTACATGCTACTTTAGATATTTATTTTTTATAGAAGATTAAGTTAAATCATTTGAAGGCTTCGTGTGCCGACAACATTGATATTGCTATTTGTTTTTTTTTCAGCTGTTTTGGACCAGATCACTGTATGCCGTAACCCGTCAACGCTAGAGTCGATAGATGGGGACATGTTCTACCAGGCTGCCTATATGCTCATGTCTGACGTCACAGCCCTGGCATGCAGGAGATACAACCAGGTAGATCTCCCACCGCCCGCTGTCCCACCATTCAGTTCCTCGAGATTCGGGTGCTATTATTTAATACTGGAAAATTGTACAGCGTTGATCAATTGACAGAGTGAACGATCAGTAATTTGTCTTTTTCTTTATTAACATTTTTGCAACTGTAAACCACACACATGAAGGTTTTTAATAACGTTAGTTTCCCTGACTGGTGTGTCCTTCTGAAATATTTGTTTTAATTTGTTTAGTTGATGTAAACAGTGTGTGTTGCGGCGATTGTTTCAGCTTTCTGCGCAGGAGCTAGCCAGTTCACATGGCGTCGAGGCGTTTGACTGCGCATGCGTGCGCGAGCTCTGCGTCATGCTGCGTCACGTGATGCACTTCCGGCAAGAGCGGCTGGCCAAGGAGTCGCTGCTGCTCATTGTACAGCGCGTCATCCATGACGTCATCCGTGACGTCACTAAGGCTACGCCCTTGATTGACATGACCGCCGACATAGGTACATAATGTGGTAGCTTACAACAGCATGAAATGCCTTCATATCTATAACCCTGTGGAGGGATGTAGATTTACGATGGGCAGGGAGACGTTATTGGATCGCTTTCTGTAGTATATGGTTGAAGCCCATTTCTGATAAATGAAAGAAACATTGATAATGTTATTTATTCTCAGAATTGTGAAGTTTAAAGTTTACAGCGTTTTGCATTTTTCTTTTTTTTTTTCTTTTTTTTTTTTTTTTGCGCTGGGTAAAATTAAAAAAAAAGGACATTCTAATTATGCATTGTACTTATGCTTTGTGAAATAACTATCATTGTAGTGTGGAGGAGCTTTGATCTGAGGGGTATGCGTGTTGTTTTGCAGATAGCGACGTGCTGGTCTTGCCGACGTACAACTGTCGCGACGCCCTGGGCTTCGCCTGGTGGCTCCTCCGTCACCTCGTCACCGTTTTCCGGTTCGACATCCTGGGCGTGCTCACTTCCGGTCTGGTGGCGCGCGCGCAGGGATTGCAGTTCATCGTCCACGATCTGGTGAAGCGAACGTGCACAGTGGTAAGGCATGAGGTGACACGTCACATCCTGTGTAGTGGGGTTGGTAAGGCATGATGTGACACGTCACATCCTGTGTGGTGGGGTTGGGAAGGCATGAGGTGACACGTCACATCCGGTGTGGTGGGGTTGGTAAGACATGAGGTGACACGTCACATCCTGTGTGGTGGGGTTGGTAAGGCATGAGGTGACACGTCACATCCTGTGTAGTGGGGTTGGTAAGGCATGATGTGACACGTCACATCCTGTGTGGTGGGGTTGGGAAGGCATGAGGTGACACGTCACATCCGGTGTGGTGGGGTTGGTAAGACATGAGGTGACACGTCACATCCTGTGTGGTGGGGTTGGTGAAGCATGAGGGGACACGTCACATCCTGTGTGGTGGGGTTGGTAAGGCATGAGGTGACACGTCACATCCTGTGTGGTGGGGTTGGTAAGGCATGAGGTGACACGTCACATCCTGTGTGGTGGGGTTGGTAAGGCATGAGGTGACACGTCACATCCTGTGTGGTGGGGTAAGTAAGCCATGAGGTGACACGTCACATCCTGTGTGGTGGGGTTGGTAAGGCATGAGGGGACACGTCACATCCTGTGTGGTGGGGTAAGTAAGCCATGAGGTGACACGTCACATCCTGTGTGGTGGGGTTGGTAAGGCATGAGGTGACACGTCACATCCTGTGTGGTGGGGTAAGTAAGCCATGAGGTGACACGTCACATCCTGTGTGGTGGGGTTGGTAAGGCATGAGGGGACACGTCACATCCTGTGTGGTGGGGTAAGTAAGCCATGAGGTGACACGTCACATCCTGTGTGGTGGGGTTGGTAAGGCATGATGTGACACGTCACATCCTGTGTGGTGGGGTTGGGAAGGCATGAGGTGACACGTCACATCCGGTGTGGTGGGGTTGGTAAGACATGAGGTGACACGTCACATCCTGTGTGGTGGGGTTGGTGAAGCATGAGGGGACACGTCACATCCTGTGTGGTGGGGTTGGTGAAGCATGAGGGGACACGTCACATCCTGTGTGGTGGGGTTGGTAAGGCATGAGGTGACACGTCACATCCTGTGTGGTGGGGTTGGTAAGGCATGAGGTGACACGTCACATCCTGTGTGGTGGGGTTGGTAAGGCATGAGGTGACACGTCACATCCTGTGTGGTGGGGTAAGTAAGCCATGAGGTGACACGTCACATCCTGTGTGGTGGGGTTGGTAAGGCATGAGGGGACACGTCACATCCTGTGTGGTGGGGTAAGTAAGCCATGAGGTGACACGTCACATCCTGTGTGGTGGGGTTGGTAAGGCATGAGGGGACACGTCACTTCCTGTGTGGTGGGGTTGGTAAGGCATGAGGGGACACGTCACATCCTGTGTGGTGGGGTTGGTGAAGCATGAGGTGACACGTCACATCCTGTGTGGTGGGCTTAAGGTCCTCGCCCGCAGCATATTTACACGGGGTTCGTTCGGGGCAAGTCGTTAGTTTCCGGGGCTTTTACCGCAGGGTTGCCAGGGTCAGGAAAAGGTCCGGAAAAGTCATGAAAAAATTTCTAGAAAGTCTGGAAAAGGTCAGGAAATTCGAATATTAAAATTTGTCTATTTTTCCAGTTAGAATACTTGTGTCATTGTGTTTTATGTCTTTTAATCTGCTTTATTTCACTAGATTTGCACCTCCCCCCCCCCCCCCCCCTCCCTCCTCTTTGGTGACTGTGTCAAAAGTGTGAACAATTTGAGTTCCTTTTTGTCGCATTGTGGACACTTATATATATGAAAGTCGCAATAACTTAGTAAAGTCGCTGCTTCGTAAAACCGCTGAAATTTTCAGCAGCTTTGTCAAGTCGCTTGTTTCCGGCCCGAGAATGTAACGGATCGGCGGAACTGTGCTTAGATGAATATAAACATTATCAGTGGGTTTGTAACGCTGCTGATTTGACAGATCTGCTGTAACATGTACATAGATCGCGCTTTCGATGGTCTTAAAACAGTGAGGAATAAGGCGGGGAGTAGTCAGGAGTAAGGCAGGAGTCAGGAATAAGGCAGGAAGGAGTCAGGAATATGGCAGGAAGGAGTCAGGAATAAGGAAGGAGTCAGGAATAAGGCAGGAAGGAGTCAGGAATATGGCAGGAAGGAGTCAGGAATATGGCAGGAAGGAGTCAGGAATAAGGCAGGAGTCAGGAATAAGGCAGGAAGGAGTCAGGAATAAGGCAGGAAGGAGTCAAGAATATGGCAGGAAGGAGTCAGGAATAAGGAAGGAATCAGGAATAAGGCAGGAAGGAGTCAGGAATATGGCAGGAAGGAGTCAGGAATAAGGTAGGAGTCAGGAATAAGGCAGGAAGGAGTCAGAAATATGGCGGGAAGGAGTCAGGAATATGGCAGGAAGGAGTCAGGAATATGGCAGGAAGGAGTCAGGAATAAGGAAGGAGTCAGGAATAAGGCAGGAAGGAGTCAGGAATAAGGCAGGAAGGAGTCAGGAATATGGCAGGAAGGAGTCAGGAATATGGCAGGAAGGAGTCAGGAATAAGGAAGGAGTCAGGAATAAGGCAGGAAGGAGTCAGGAATATGGCAGGAAGGAGTCAGGAATAAGGCAGGAAGGAGTCAGGAATATGGCAGGAAGGAGTCAGGAATAAGGAAAGAGTCAGGAATAAGGCATTGTGAAAATAGCATGACAGGCCTGTTTATCATTTACTCCAGAAAAATTATGTTTGTTACTCATTCTCAACCGAGTCAAAAAATGAAAAAAAAAGGGATTATGTAACCCGACTGAGTCGAAAAAAAAATCCAGTTGCCGATTGGAATATTGTACAATTTGAATATAAATAAATGAGTAAAGGAATATTCAAAACGCAGAAAAAGTACTTGAAAACGGCAGCTTAGAAAACTGATAACACATTAACGCGTAAACTTTTTACAAATCATAGTTTGCGGGAAATAGGACACGAGACATTTGGCCAATACCTGGTCAGTAAAACTATGAGAGAGAGAGAGGGAACAAATATGAATTATAGCTATCCGGCTAATCGTCGTAAAATTGTGATAATAAACAGGACTATTTTCCTGGCCATAACTTTCGGAAGGCGTCGCTACGACGCAGGGTTGTCATAGGGATTACCCCACAGAACAAGTACGTAGGGTTACCCCACTGAACACGTCCATAATATATCGCGTACGGTACGACGTGGGGTTGCCATAGAGATTGCCCCGCTGAACAAGCCCACGCTGTATCGCGGTATTTTCACGGCCGTATGACACTCACATAATAAAATCTGTGTGACATATGAACAATTTGGCCGTAAATCAGGGGCACTTCTCTGTCAAAATTTTGAATCTTTGTTGTACTGTTTTCATACCGCAATTCTACACTGATGTGCAGGGCCATTACTGAGTCCCGCATATATGGAATCTTCCTCCAGTGCTTATGGTGCTATTTCACGACAGACCAGTCTGTTTTTCCTGAACGTGAGCAAATCACTTAAAAGAGACGTCACTTGTTTTTGCTGTGTTGCACATTCTGAGTCTTTTTTTTTTTTCTTGCGTGTTAGCATACTTTGGAATTTGAACGTGCGCATTGGAAAATGTAGAGTTTGATGCACTCGTTGCATTTAACCTGCTGACGTTTGCCAGAATCGAGGGCCGTATTTCTGTCATCAAAGCTATTGTCAGATGTGACTGGTTGATCGAATCAATCACGATCAACAGCGATATAACAGATCTGTGACGTTACCAGCAGATCGATTGATCATCCTCAGCAGCGATATCCCAATAAAAGTCACGCCATTTGTTGGTGTAAATCTTCAGAGCTTTTTGATCTAGCCGCCCTTTGAAGTGGTTGGCATCAAACACAGCAGAATGAAAAGTTGACGTGTCATGTTTCCATGGCAACTTTTCACCAAAACAGACACACAGATATTTTGGCCAAACATGTTTATTTGTTTTTCTTTGTTTATTTTTTAAATGTCATTATTTATTTTAAGACAAGTATAGGGATACTTTTCGCAATGCCCAGCCCCTAACGTTTTCCCGCCAAATCTTAGAAATGGCTGCGGTCTGTATAACAAACATCGTATATGGTGATGCGCAGAACTGTTAATGTAAATTATAATAAGTGACAAAATATTATCAATAAAATTCAATACTTTTACTTCGAACCAAAAGATATGTACACAACTGAGGAACCAGATTTAGTTTGGAACAAACGTTGCATTCAATAAAGAATAAGTATAAGCTGTTAACTATTGAACTGTTTGTTTGCTCACAGCCTGAGGGACAGATGAGAGGTCATTTGAGGCTACTGCTGGCAATATCTACGTCACTTCCGGCCAATGTCCAAGTCGTTACGACGCTGTGGGAAATATTCTACAAGAGACTGGTGCGTTGTTGATTTTTTTGTTGAAAAAACATGAAGGAAATTTTTTCGTCCTATAACAGTTTAAAAACCCTGCAAACGGCACGTAAGCTATATAGAGTAGGGTGGGGCAAGACGCCCATGCGGGGTTAAAGGCCCACTCAACGTTATTTTGAAATGTGTTACTTTTTTCTCTCAAAATCAAAACTGATCGAAGCGCCACATGACGAAAGCACATGTAATCTAAGTAAAACCACAACAGTGGCACAATGTTGCAAGTAAAGACATTATTTAATTTTAGGGGGTCAATTTAATAAGAATCAAAATTTTTTGGGAAGCCATAGAAGTTTTTATAGGTTACAGATTTTAGGGTAATATTATGAAATTAATAAGTGGCCTTGCTGTTTCTAAAAGCATAACAGAATGTAACCGATGATAGGCGATAGTAATTTTTTTAGATGATATTCACACTGTACCCTTCGGGAGGTACCCGTGGGCCTTTTGCCCCAGGTATGGGGCAAAAGGCCCACTAAAGGCAAAAATTTTTTATTCAGTTTTTCAGGAAAAGTAAAAAGCTTTAGTAACTGATTCACTATTGCGGAGGTAGAAGGATTTGAGGTTGAACACCAAGCAAAAGATAAGGAACATATCTCAACTTAATAAAATTTTATAGCCAATCGTGCTTAAGGGGGGCCTCTTGCCCCACCTTACTCTACAGTGGACCCCGCTTAACCCGAAGTCATCGGGACCGAGCAAATTACTTCGGGTTAACCGATCATCGGGTTATCCGATCTTTTATATATAGGTCACGTGATGAAGTGTTCACCTCCCCCCCCCCCCCTCCCCCAACTATTTTGTGTGTGACTTGTAGTTTAATTGTAATTCTAGTACATTCTATATCAGTTTCAACCTATATTTTTGTTCATAGTAAACTAAAATTGAAATAAAAAAAATAATAAATATTACAATAATTTATATGTTTCTAATAGTAACATATCCAATATGACACACTACATAACATACACTGCAATAAATAAATATCATCACACAAGCTATATCAGCGTGTACGTACATAAAGAAAACCGTGCTTAAATCCACCTGTAATTGCATCGCGTCTGATCCTTTAACTTAAAATGCAATAAAAGATCAGGATCGCGAATCTTACAGAAGTACTCGGTGTAATAATCTGAGTACATTGCAATTAGAATTGAAGATGAAGTTTACTGTTTTTATTTCAATGACTCTTCGCACTCTGGAGTGAGTGTCAACTTGAGTAGTGGACACTAATTTTAACCATTGGAAAGATTTAAGCACAAATACACAATGGAACATTTTTCTTTTATATTTATCTGTACAATTGAACATTTTCTTTTATGTTTATCTTTGAAATTTTAGGAAAACAAGTGTAAATTTCATTAAAAAATAACGTTAAAATTTTTTTCTAGCCAAAATCACTTGGCGTATGTTTAACTTTATGTGCAGGATATATATAATATATATATATATATAATATATATATATATATATATATATATATATAGAGAGAGAGAGAGAGAGAGAGAGAGAGAGAGAGAGAGAACTAAGGTGCGGTTTTCATCTTTATATATATATAAAACACACATATATAAACTCCATACAATGAGGCGGCCATTTACCAGAGTTATCGCATATAAGTTTAAAATATCACAGATAATATTATTCAACAGCACGGATTGGTTTAAACCTGAAATAGTTCTTAATGCAAACCATTGAGAATTATTTAAGGCGTGTACTATAAATAGAAGCTGTTCACGAGCCAGGGTTTCTGTTTCGTTTCAGCGGTCCTGATTCCATCATTACCTTCAGATCCTGTAGAATATAAAACATGGCATCAGTATGCGTGTCTATTTCGCTATCTGACTGTATAATACCGTATTGCATGAACTGTAGCACTTGTATTACTCCGCGCTGTAAGCGTTGTAGAACTGGCGGCTTTGCGTAAGGGAGTAATAAGTCCGTGATTTTCGAACCATTGAAGATATCTTCTTCGCTTAATTGGACGGTGAATTTGGTGTAATCGAGCCAGGTGTCAAACGGGTAGGTGACGGGTTTATTTTTGATGGTGAATATAACCGGTATACACCCGCTTAGGATGGAGTCGTAGAAGGATTTTCTGGTCGGGGAGTCACCGGTGGGTTGGAGACAGAAAAGAGAGCGCTTCATCCACCTCATGGTGACGTCATGGTGTGACCCGCTGCATTCCGGTGTCGCTAGTAAGACGGCCGTCTGTGATTGGTTCAGCGTGGTGATCTTATACTCGTCATAGGCACCGCTTATGAACGGCGGGAACTGTTTGATGACCTCTGCCCGGATGTGCCGCTTATAGCCCAAGAAGCGCGGGCTCGATGCCAGCAGCATAAACACCGTTCTCTTGTCACAGAAGAGAGTTTTTGCGTAAGCGCTGCTGAGTACGTCACTGCCTGACCGGAAGTGGCCGTATGACGGGTACGGGGCGACGAGTAGAGGGTCCCTGCTGTACTGTCTCCAGATATCACGCTCTATCCCAATGAATGCCACATTGGCTGATTTAAATAAAGGATCGATTAACACGGGGCATGATTTTAATCCCTGTTCGCGCTCGATTTTCGATAGTGCCATCACGTGCGGTTTGTTCGTGACGAAGGCCTCGTGCGATCTCAGAAAGTCTCGCAAGGCCACGAGATTTTGTGACGTCGTCGGGATCAACCCGGAATGGTCACAAAGGCAATTGAGTCCGGAATAGAATGGGATGTAGAAGAGATCCGCCTCGCGTGCCGTCTGCACGCGGTACGGGCTGTGCAGGAATTGATGGTGCAGGATCGCCTCCAGCGAGAACATCCACGACAATCGGACGGAGAGATCCAGGTCACGGTAAATCTCACTTCCGCTTCCGCACGAGTCGAAGTTGGCGCAGATTTTCTGCCGCCGGTTGCGATTTTGATAGGCGTCGTTACACCTCGTGATGTTGCTGTTGAACCTGGGAGGGAGGTCATACACGTAAATCCTGTAGGAAAACTCTTGTGGCAGCTTCAGGGACACATTGACATCGCCGTGAATTGGATCCAAGCAGTACGTATCCACTTGGAACTCATCCGGCACTTTGCTGTGGTTCCCAGACTTGTCCTTCTCGGCTCCGCGTTTAGAGAAGTCTGTGATGTGCTGACGTAAGGCGTGGTCACGCTGTGCGGTATATGCTCTATCCACAATGTGCTTCACAAAATTGTTCAACACCGTCAAAGCAACGAGGCAGATGATGGTCAGTGTTACCTTAGAGATGATATTCCTGCGCAGTCTCATGAGGCGCGTCATTTTTACTATTTATTTAGTTATGTTTATTTGTTTATTTTTTGCTCTCCCAGAGCGTCTCTTCTCTTTCCGTTTTTCCCAATAGATACGTCTCATTGATCTGATGCTCTCACCCGGCATCGAAAATCAAAGCATGCAAATTGAAGATTTGCAAATAGAAACCAAAAAGACGTGGTTGTGTAAATGCAGGGGGGGGGGGGGGATAATTCCAACGTGCGCCTTGGCGCTTCTGTATTATAAACAGCGCATTCTATTTACCGTTTTCTTCCATACGCCAGGGATCCAGCGCATCATAGCTCGAAAATGGCGCGCACATTTTTTTACCATCCGCTGTCGTTGATCCTGAAATTTTATTTTTTAAAAAAAACACAGCCTGCCCATTCAGGGTTTGTTTATAAAACTGCTTGAAATCAAAGCGAATAAGCTGTCATGTTTTGGCGACGGCGCTGATGAAATGCTTACAGATCTAACTCATACATGTCCGTTATGATACATTCTACTTCCAAGTTCATTTATGCTTGTGAATTATATGCAGATATTTTTTTCGCATTATTACATTTTAGAATAACAACTGTCCAATTTAGTGACTCCAGTCTGTAAATGCTTTATATGAAATAATTTAACTACAGTAATAAACATATGTATATTTTATGTTTTACGAGAATAGCTGTGAAAGTGCACACATACCATCTGTTAGACATGGTGCCTTCACTTTAAGAAATAAAACCAATAGAACCATGATTGATTAATATTTAGGCCCACACCTTCACGCACGCGATTCCCAGTCATGATGTCGGTGCGGGGGGCGGGGGGGGGGGTGGGGGCGGGGAGGAGGAGAGCGGCTGTGTCGATAGGTGTGCGGTGTACATTTATAGATTTGTGAAGGTCATACAAAATGAAAGCTAACATAATGTTTCGTTGAATACATGCGATTGCAAATATTTCTTTATTCACTTAAAAAAAGCTCTTCCCCCATCCCTCCCCTCAAACACACGGTTCACGAACGGTCTGATTTTCCCCCGAACAGTCTAATTATCTGTAACTGTGCGATCCCTTCTTGTGTTATGAGGGTATTCATTTGAGGCCTGAGTCCAAGCTTCAGACATCAACAAGTTTTTCTCTGGTCATAGTAATCACTGAGAGACAAATATTATTAAAAAAAATATTTTTAGTCCGTGGTCCGTTAGTCCACGCTTGGCAGTCTCATTGGTTCGCATGTCGTACATGTGGTACATGTCGCACATGTCGTACATGTCACTATCTTTTCCCTTATTTCGTCTCAGTCTGAGATACGCAATAAATTTTGGCCTTTCTTTTCTCTCAAAAGAATTTTCTTATTAGCAGGTTGTGAAATTTAACTGAATAATGCGTAGATTTTTTTCAGATTGCAGATTTTTCAGGATCTTTTTTTGAATTCTTGATTTTGTTGCTGATATTGTGAAGCTTTTGAATTTAACACAGCTTTTTAAAGAAGTTTAGTTCAGTCAGAATTAATGATATTTTGGTGAACAAAATTACTTATTATTAACGTCAGTGTAAGTATATGTGGGAGAGGTGCACACGACGTACACCGTTATCAAAATATGTTAGAGGTTTCATTACCCATCAGTCGTGTGGATTTAAAAGAAACAAACTGCCACGTAAACACACATCGCGGTCTGCCATGTGGGACAATCAATTTGTCGGCCATCGATAGGTCAAATGTGGGACAATAAAATTGTCGGCCATCGATAGGTCAAATGTGCACAATCAATTTGCTAGCAGCTTTTCCAATGCTCTGTCTCCTCCATTTATTCACGACCTAATTCCATCGATCCAGCCGCAGATATTTATTGAATGTAGACTAGAATTATATGTCTCCCCCCTCGGGGAGGCATATATTGTTTTTGATCTGTCCGTCTTGCCGTTCGTCTGTCTTGCCGTCCGTACGTCCGTCCGTACGTCCGTCCGTCAGCAGCGATTTCTCAGTAACGAGGCAGCCGATTGCAACCAGATTTGACACACGTGTTGCTTATAACCTACAGATAATGCCCATATATTTATTTTTCGTATCCAACTATTTTTCAATTTTTGGCGATTTTTTTTTTAAATTTTTGACTTCAACATTTCGCAATGTATCTTCGTCTGTCAGCAGCGATTTCTCAATAATGAACAGTGCGCTCCCAAGCAAATTTTATGACATACAAATAATGCCCATATATTTTTTTTCATATCCGACCACTTTTCGACTTTTGTCGATTTTTTTACGCTTGCTACATGATGTAGAATTGTTTCAAGCTAGAACCGTGTCCCTGTGACAGGCTGTGGCGCTTGGGGAGACATATCCGTTTTTGAGCTTTAGCAAAAACAGACTTTCTAGTTTTAAGCTTTTAAAATTTCTCAGCAAGCCAGAATGATATTTTTGTAACAGAAAGCCATGAATAAATCTCACACAAAAAGTTTTGCAGTGCCTGCAATTTCTTCCAAATTTCAGAGCTGATGTGACTGCCGTGTACCTTCCTTCACGGACACCTTTGATCTGCTTATCACAATGTCCTCATATAAATCCCATCTAAAGCGTTGCATGGAAGAGGCTTCTTCCAGAAATAACTTGCTTCTGGTATTTTGGGCAATCTGAACCTGTTCAGAGTAAGATATGTGGAAGGCATGCCTCCTCCCCCACCCCCCACCCCCCACGTCATGCGTTCGTCACAGGCTTCTGATGTGACCTAATCATCGTGTCCTCAAGGATTCAGTCAAAGTAATGATACTTCGAAACAAATTATAACCGCAACCCTCCACCCGCGTCGCGGCAGAGTGGTTGGGAAAGGGGGACGGGGGAAGGGGGGGTGGAGCTGCAGAATTCTGTCCTGTCTGTTCCACTAGCGTTAGTGTAGGGCCTGTGACTTCTTGCCAACCTCAGCTATCAGACGGGGCAGTGTTTCTTTGCAGGACATCCAAAACAGCCAAAACATTCATGTGGATTTCTTTGACCCCCCCCCCCCCCACCACGCCTGACAGAAGCCTCCGATGCTAGTCATGTTTTGTTTGTCTTAGTCCGAGCCCAGTCATGGTTTCGGTGTGGTAATGCTTGTAGTGTCGGATGAATTTTACGGCCTTTCAATTCTCATTCGTTACCAACTTTTAGTGGGGAAGGGAGATTGAAAAGGCGGAGATTGGAAGGCGGGGAGGGGGGGGCGGGAGGGGCGTTACCTAGTTTTGTTGGTAACATGTTACTGTTATTAGTGTTGTATTTGTATTATTATTGTTATTATTTATCAATGCATTGTTGTGTTTATTGCAATGATCGCAGAATGACCACTTCCGGATATCGGCGGGTCACGTGACGGACATACAGCCAATCGTGGGTGCCTCTTCGCAGCTTCTCGACCAATCACAAGCCATTGTCAGGAACGATGCGAGAAGTGCGGCGTCGGCGAATTCGTACATTTTGTTCCTGCACTTGCTGTGTGTGGAGCTGCAGAAATCCGACAAAACCGGGGCGGCAAATCCGGAGTGGCGATCCGTCAAAGGAAGGTGAGTCACGTGACTGGGGATGTTACGGAAGGTGAGTCACGTGACTGGGGGATGTTACGGAAGGTGAGTCACGTGACTGGGGATGTTACGGAAGGTGAGTCACGTGACTGGGGATGTTACGGAAGGTGAGTCACGTGACTTGGGAATGTTACGGAGGGTGAGTCACGTGACTGGGGGGATGTTACGGAAGGTGAGTCACGTGACTGGGGATGTTACGGAAGGTGAGTCACGTGACTGGGGGATGTTACGGAAGGTGAGTCACGTGACTTGGGAATGTTACGGAAGGTGAGTCACGTGACTGGGGATGTTACGGCTAGTACCGTCACACCCCTACACAGCGCAAATATCAGTCAATAATAGCCAATAGCAGTCAACGGGAAAGGCGTACTGGAACATACAAGCCGAAGATTGTAACCGTTTGCTACAGTAGGTATCGAAAATTGCAATCAATTTATAAGATACACGGCAAGAACTTGAATAATCTGCACCCTTATGTCTACCCTACCGTAGAGAAAGCGAGAAAGCTGAAAGTTGAGAGTGTGAAAGCTTTACACAAATAAAAGCAAAGACTGGTTGTATTTTGTTTTTGTATTGAACCAAGGAGTTTTAGCTGTTTATGTTGCTTCGAGCGTGCGTATTATATCATCATTTCATTTTATTGATTGTTTCCCTTCAAGAAATTGACTTCATAAACAAGTTACACTTTGTAGGATGGCGCGATGTAATTAATTTGGAAGGGCTGTTGCCTGAGCGGGTTATAGTGCTTGGTGCTGCTGAGTTACATCAGACCAAGATGTTAATTATCTGTTTTTACCAAACGTCAAGATCGATGTAATATAACCTATAAATTTGTGAAGCAAATCCAAGAAATATACTCTCAGATAAACGCTTCAAAATACATATTGAAAGTACACGTTATGATGTGACGAAGCATTTCAATTTTGAAAATATTTTTTCTGCATGTGTCTCGGTCTCCTATTTCGGCCGTGAAGTAAAAGTCCAAATGTAACACTGGTGGTATTGTGAGGTACGTGGTTGTTGTTACAGGTTGTTGTTACAGGTTGTTGTTGCGGGTTATTGTTGCACGTTGTTGTTGCAGGTTGTATTCCAAGTTCCATTCGCGTCGCATGCAGGAGCTGTCGGAGCTGGGTTTACAGAACTTTGGCCTACTTTTCTTGTGTCTCGCCCAAGTAGCAGATACCGAAGAGCTGGTGTGTCCTATTTATTTATTTATTTCTATATGTTGTTGTTGTTGTTGTTGTTAATATTAACATTTTGAGGAGAAAGGGAGGACGGGGACGGGGGTTGGGTGGGCGGTGGGCGGGGTGCTGGCTCATATCTAAATATTTGAGGGAGCGTTGTGTTAGTTATTTAGAAAATTCCAGTAATTAATGAAAAACCATCAAATTCGAATTAATACCGTCGTTACATTTTGGCGCAGGATTTTCTAAAATTTCTAACATGCCATAAAAAGTTAAGTTAGATCCTTGCGTAAACCATTTGATCAAGAAAGCCGTATTTTTTTTAAGCAGTGACGATACTTGTTTCAATAATGGAGCTGTATTTTGTTGTCAGGTTGGAAAGCTTTGTGAGCATTACTCGTCACTGAGTGTGGCGAGTCTAGAGACACGCAAGCGGATGATGGTGTGGCGAGGTAAACCGCCGTGCTTTACACACATCCTCCCCCCTCCTCCCCCCCCCGTCTCCAACCCCCCACCCCCACCCACCCCCCCGTCCCCACTGAATGTGGCGAGTCTAGAGACACGCAAACGGATGATGGTGTGGCGAGGTAAACCGCCGTGCTTTACACACATCCTGCCCCCTCCTCCCCCCCCGTCTCCAACCCCCCACCCCCACCCTCCCCCGTCCCCACTGAATGTGGCGAGTCTAGAGACACGCAAGCGGATGATGGTGTGGCGAGGTAAACCGCCGTGCTTTACACACATCCTCCCCCCTCCTCCCCCCCCCGTCTCCAACCCCCCACCCCCACCCCACCCCCCCCCGTCCCCACTGAATGTGGCGAGTCTAGAGACACGCAAGCGGATGATGGTGTGGCGAGGTAAACCGCCGTGCTTTACACACATCCTCCCCCCCCCCCCGACCCCTACCCCCGCCTCCCTCGTCCTCACTGAATGTGGCGAGTCTAGAGACACGCAAGCGGATGATGTTGTGGCGAGGTAAACCGCCGTGCTTTACACACATCCTCCCCCCCCCCCCCGTCTCCAACCCCCCACCCCCACCCCGCCCCCGTCCCCACTGAATGCGGCGAGTCTAGAGACACGCAAACGGATGATGGTGTGGCGAGGTAAACCGCCGTGCTTTACACACATCCTCCCCCCCCCCCTGACCCCCGCCCCCCGTAACCACTGAATGTTGCGAGTCTAGAGACACGCAAACGGATGATGGTGTGGCGAGGTAAACCGCCGTGCTTTACGCCCTCCCCCGTCCCCATCCCTCCTCTCCCCTCCACTGCCCCTTCCCCCTCCCCCTCCCCCTCCCCCCCTCCCCACCACCACTGTCGCAAACGTTTGCTTTCACAAGATTCTTGCCCTCCGTGTTAGCTGAAGCTCTTATCTCAGATTAGAATATGTTTGGATATGTTTAATTTATTGCAATTGGGAAAGGATTTTTTATCTCGCGTTTATGAGGGGATTAGTATGGCGTCCACCCGGGAACGCTTTAAAACAAATAAAAACAGGGAGCAACTCGTACAAAAGATTAAGGCTGATTATTGACCGCTTTGTATTATGAACTGCGTCATTTTAACCGTGTCATTTTCACATTGAGTACGATATTTTATGCTCAAGTGACGTTTTTCACCCACTGTTCTGTTACCCCATCTCTTCCTCCCTTTCCCTGCCGAGCTACAGGAAGCTTTGCCGCCATGCTGCTGTACTGTGAGAGGGGCCTGGACGTGGCCTTCCTAGCCGACAAGCTCGTGCTGTCACTCAACGCCGTTGCTAGGTAACACACCAGTATTTTTTTTTTATTTCATTATTGCTTAAGTTATTGTGATTATCTGTGCCAGTTGCCTGTTTCGCTGATTGAATTCTTGCGTGTGGCGACAGCGGCGCTGGTTGGGATCTAATCATTGAGTAGCGTGTGACGTCAGCAGCGGTGATTATATATAGGATCTAATCACTGAGTAGCGTGTGTTGTCCATTTAACTCTTTACTCTTGAATTCGCAATCTGTTACATATAAAATATATCGTTTTCTGAAGCAACATTTCCTTAAATAGAAATGTTTAGTTGTGTTCACCTTGGCGAGTTACTTCATGTAGAAAACAAGATGATCTGACGTATTCCTATACTAAATAATACTTCTATATACCGGTATGTGCTGCTATAGGCTACTTTGTGGAAACCCCAAATCCCCCATAAATGACGCTACTCTATTGTTTTATGGAAGCTTTTAAGAGTCCTGCCCGTTTAAACAACAGTGCTTAATTTCATCCCCCCTCCCCCCCCCCCACCAGCACGCTGAGCGACCCGGGGCTGGAGCCGTCACGCTATAGCGACCTCTGGCGGCTGGTCGAGCTGTACACGGAGAGCACCCAGGAGGTGGTTGAGCTGAGCGCTAGGCTGGACCTGCACCAGCACGTGCTGCTAGGCGCCGGGTACCAGCAAATCCTCGCCGTGTGCCGCGAGTCGCATCTACGCTATTTGATGCACTTTGCCCTGGCAGTGCTTACCAAGCTGAGGTTAGCATTGTTTTCGCGGGAAATGCTCGTATTTGTGGAGAGAACCATGAAATTTTTGTAGAATTATTAAATTATTGAGAAGCATGGAGCTGGGAAATAATCATTCTACTAGTTGAAATAAGTAGAGATGAGAATAAACGCTTTACATGCTGAAGTTTAATAAACTGATATCCGTATTTAAAAACTAACAAAAATATTAATTAGACTGGGGCCACTATGTATATGAGGTCGCCGGAATCGAGGACGGATTGTTTACCAGTAAAAAAGTACCTGCATAACCAAATACCTTTGTGTACCCAAGTACATGTATAACCCCAATATTTTGAGGTTAAAGTGGTTTTTTTCAGGCTGGTGTGCCGGGGGAGTACGGGCGTAGGGCAACAGGGCGACAGAAGCCCCAACACGGCGCTGTCCGACGCCCTCTGGTCCAACTTCTACCCGTTCACGAAACAGCACAGCTGCACTCAGACGCCGCCCCCTCTCGTGGCTGATCTGGCGGCGGGCTTCACGCTCTTGTGTGCGGCTGTTCCGCCGAGCGTGAACAGCGGTGCGCACGAGAGCCTGGCTGGTGTCTTCAGCTTCTTTGCCTGGAACGAGCAGGTCAATGCCAAGTATGTCATCGGTTGTATGTGATTTTGTTGTTGAATTTTGTTTGTTTGTTTGTTTTATTTTTTTGTTTATTTTTTTTATTTTTTTTTTTATTTTTTGGTTTTCGTTTCGTCAAAATATGTATTTTTTTGCAATAAACACTATTTTTGTTAAATGGCTAAGAATGGTAGTTAACGCAGACATTACGTGTAAAATGTGATGTCCTTGAAAGGTGTAACACCCGAATGCTCTTGTATTATGAGTGGCCATTTTATATGTCATCGGCATGTTTTGAAGAATGTCTTCGAAAAAAAAAAGACGTGCATTTTTGTAGCTGGCTCTACGTTAACAAAGCCAGAGTAAATAAGATAAGCCATGTGAAAGGATCTTATCTCAGGAATTAACCTAACCGTGTGGGGTAAAATTGCCTGAAGTGTTGCACGTGTTTTCAGTATTGACAGGGGTGTAAGCGAACCCTAAAAAAGTACACATTTGCAATACATTGTGACCTTATTAAATGTTCATTCCGCATGCCGTTATTATACCTTTTAAAAACCTTTGAAAATATCCTTTATTTTTGTTGTTGAAATGTTTTAGAAAAGCTTTATTTGCTCACCTACATGGGCCGCTTACATGTCTGTAACAAGAGTTGTCTTCTGTCTGATGTATAGAGTGTCTTGCCGCTTCCTTGGACATATGCTGCCCAATGCTGATGTCATGAATCGCCTTGGCAACGTGCTGCATGGCAACGTCGACGTAGAAACAAATACCGTCAAGGCCTGGATACGGTGTGCCTGGCAACTGTTGCCTGACAACCAGGAGATGCAACAACTGAGCAGGTGCTTGTATTATGATGTATGTTGTCCGTACAACTGAGCAGGTGCTTGTATTATGACGTATGTTGTCCGTACAACTGGGCAGGTGCTTGTATTATGACGTATGTGGTCCGTACAACTGAGCAGGTGCTTGTATTATGACGTATGTTGTCCGTACAGCTGAGCAGCTGCTTGTATTATGACGTATGTTGTCCGTACAACTGAGCAGCTGCTTGCATTATGCAGTGTTGCCACATCATCCTTTTTAAAAGGATTATCCTTTTTTTTGAAAAAGGCCGATTTTATCCTTTTTTTATCCTTAAATACTTTTTTTTATACTTTTTTTTAATTTTCATCCTTTTTTTTATCCTTTTTTTCGCTTTTCATCCTTTTTTTTTATTTTGATACTTTTTTTTTCATTTTCTTTTTTCGTTCAAAATATCATTTTTTCTTAATTGGTTATATGTTTTTTTCTGCTATAATTTTTTCTCACCCTAGTCATAACCCATGATTAGGCCATAATATTAACCGCTCTTACACTGTATGTGTATGTAATTTCCAACTTTTTTTGCAGCGTCTATTGTTAAAATCAATACATTTGTAGAGAAAGGGTATTTTTTTCATGGAATTGAAACATATATTCTGTAAACGTATTCAGTGTCTTATCACACCGAATTTCGCTACACGTAGCGAAATAGCACCCACTTGCAAGGGCAGAAACACAACATATTTAATCAAAGACACATTTTCAGTTTTTCGACATAATTGTCAGCTTCCGGATTATTATCTTGAACGAGGCCATCGAAGTAAATATAATATAACCTCATTTGGGCACAAATAAATCAAATTCAATTTTCTAACCGTTTTTAGCCCAGCTTACGTTACACGTAAGCTGGGGTATTCCTATCGGTTTGCGGGCGGTGTCCGTTAGTTAGTTAGTTAGTTAGTTGTTTATTTAGTAAACTTTGGTTCAAAATGCATCTCCTCCTACAATTTTGATTCGATGTCATTTATTTTTGGTGTGAGGCATCCCTAAGGGGTCGTACATACGGCTTGTGCTTTTCTAGTCGATCGGGTGATTTTCGAATTTTGGCGAATTTAAAAAAAAAAAAAATTTAAAATGTATCTCCTCCTACATTTTTGACCGAATGTGATTTATTTTTGGTATGAGGCACCCCTAAAGTGTCGTGCATACGGCTTGTGCTTTTTTAGTCGATCGGGCAATTTTTGTACTTTTGGGGAATTTTTTAAGCAAAAAATTAGAAAATAATTCAAAATGCATCTACTCCTACAATTTTGATTCGATGTCATTTATTTTTGGTGTGAGGCATCCCTAAGGAGTCGTGCATACGGCTTGTGCTTTTTTAGTCGATCGGGTGATTTTGAATTTTTGGGAAATTTTTAAAGAAAAAATTTTATAATGTGTCTCCTCCTACATTTTTGACCGGGTGTGATTTATTTTTGGTATGAGGCACCCCTAAAGGGTCGTGCATACGGCTTGTGCTTTTCTAGTCGATCGGGTGATTTTTGAATTTTTAGGGAATTTTTGAAGAAAAAACATTTAAAATGTATCTCGTCCTACATTTTTGATCCGAAACCTCTCAAAGATCCGATGACCCTAAAAGGTCGTGCATACGGCTTGTGCTTTTTAGTCGATCGGACAATTTTTGTATTTTTAGGGAGCTTTTGAAGAAAAAAACTTCAAAATGCATTTTCCCCTACAGTTTTGATCTTTCTCTCTCTCTTTTTTTTTTTGTTTTTTTTTTTTTTTTTGGTTTGAGGCATCCCTAAGGGGTTGAGCATACGGCTTGCGCTTTTTAGTCGATCCGATAATTTCTGTATTTTTAGGGAGTTTTTGAAGAAAAACTTCAAATGCATTTCCTCCTACAGTTTTAATCCGATTTCATTTATTTTTGGTATGAGGCATCCTTAGGTGGGTCGGGCATACGGCTTGTGCTATTTGACTCGACTTGGGAATTCTTGATTTCGATAGGGAATTTTTGATGAAAATACCTCAAAATGCATCTTCTCCTGCAGTTTGATCAGACATCATTTATTTTGGGGCTGAGGCATGCTTAGGGTGTCGTGAATACGGCCTGTGCTTTTCGAGTAGATCAGAATTTTTGGTGAATTTTTGGATAAAAAAACTTCAAAATGCATTTCCTCCTACTGTTTTTTATCAGATTTCATTTATTTTGATACAAGCAGACTTTAGGGGGTCATGCATACGACTTGTGCTTTTTGAGTGAATTGGAAAACTTTTGAATTTTTTTCGGAATTTAAAAAAAAATAAATGAATCTTCTCCTGCAGCGCATAAACGCAAGTTAAATGAACTTGCCCAGTAGTCAGATTTAACAACCGCACATCGACGCAAGTTAAATAAACATTCACATTGGTCCGAAATGTGAACCATTGACGGATGATAAACATGCAAACTGGTCCAAAATAAGCACCGCGCATCAACGCAAGTTAAATAAACATGCGCAATGGTCCGAAAAAAGAACTACGCGTCGACGCAAATTGAATAGACATGCGCAGTGGTCCGAAATGCGGATCGAGCATCAACGCAACCTAAAGAAACATGCGCAGTGGTCCGAAATGCGAACCGCGCATCAACGCAAGTTAAATAAATATGCACACTGGTCCGAAAAAAAGAACCGCGCATCAGCGCAACCCAAAGAAACATGCGCACTGGTCTGAAATGAGAACCACGCATCAACGCAAGTTAAATAAACATGGGCAATGGTCGGAAATGCGAACCGCGCATCGACGGATGTTAAATAAACATGCGATCCGGTCCAAAATAAGCACCGCACATCAACGCAAGTTAAACAGACATGCGCACTTGTCCGAAAAAAGAACCACACATTGGCGAAAGTTGAATAGACATGCGCAGTGGTCTGAAAAGAGAACCTCGCATCAACGCAGTTAAATAAACATTCGCAGTGGTCCGAAGAAAGAACCACGAATCGACGCAAGTTGAATAGACATAAGAGTCGGGCATCGCCGGGACTGAAATAAACATGCGCTCTGGTCCGAAATGCAATTCGCTTGTCAACGCAAGTTAAGTGAACCTACGCACTGGTCCGAAATGCGAACCTCGCATGAACGCAACCTAAAGAAACAGGTACACGGGTCCGAATTCCGAACCGCTCCTCAGCGCAAGTTAAATACACATTTGCACTGATCTAAAATAAGTACCGAGCACCAACACAAGTTAAATAAATATGCGCACTGGTCCAAAATGCGAACCACGCATCATCACAAGTTAAATAAACGTGCGCACTGGTGAAAATGCGAAACGTTCATTAACGCAAGCTAAATAAACAAACACACTGGTCAGAAATGGGAACCGAGCATTAACGCAAGTTAAATAAACATGCGCACTGGTTAGAAATGCGAACCGAACTGCGCATTAACGCAAGTTAAATAACGTGCGCACTATTCAAAATAAGAACTGCGTATCAACGCAACTTAAATAAACATGCGCACTGGTCCAGAATAAGAACCGCGCATCAACTCAAATTAAAGAAATATGCGCATTGGCCTGAAATAAGAACCGCACATCGACACACGTTAAATAAACATGCGCAGTGGTTCGAAATGCGAACCACGCGCCAACGGAAGTTAAATAAATATTTGCACTGGTCCAAAATAAGCACCGCGCATCAACGCAAGTTAAATAAACATGCGCACTGGTCCGAAATTCGAACTGCTCATCAACGCAAGTTGAATAAACATGCGCACTGGTCCAAAATGCAAACCGCGCACCAACGCAAGTTAGATTAACATATGCACACGTCCAAAATAAGCACCGTGCATCAACGCAAGATAGATAAACATGCAAACTCTTCCGAAATGCGAACCGCGCATCAGGCAACCTAACGAAACTTGTACACTTGTCCAAAATAAGTACCGCTCATCAACGCAAGTAAAATAAATATGCGCACTGATCCGAAATAAGACCGCACATCATCACAAGTAAATAAACATGCGCATTGATCCGAAAGAAGAACCGCACATCAACACAAGGTAAATAAACATGCGCACTGATCGATATTCGAACCGCGCGTCAACGCATGTTAAATAAACATGCCCACCGTGCAAGTTAGATAAACATGGAAACTCTTCCGAAATGCGAACCGCGTATCAAGACAACCTAAGGAAACCTTTGCACTTGTCCAAAATAAGTACCGCTCATCAACGAAAGTAAAATAAACATGCGCATTGGTCTGGAATAAGAACCGCGCATTAATCTTATTAAGTTAAATGAACATGTGCACGGTTCCAAAATGAGAGCCGCGCATCAACGCAAATTAAATAAACATGCGTACTTGTCTGAATAAGAACCGCGCATCGAGGCAAGTTACATAAATATGCGCACTGGTCCGAAATGCGAGCGTTGTTTGAAGGTATCTATGGCAGACTATCCAGTCTACCAGAGAGACAAAAAATCTGTTCCCCATGTTTCACGTAAAGAAATCTTTGTATGCATTTATCGGTCTATGTTCTGGTCCGGTGCTAAATTAATTATTGAGCTAGCTCTTTGCCGACTGATCTTTTGAAGCCCGATATTTCAGGGAAATTCCTTCGCTCATGCACGCTGGAATGGGTCTTATTGCTTTTCGTAAGCTGGGACTTTGTCCTTGGACAAACTTGTTGATATACTGGTCAACTTCCAGTTTGTGTCCTTGACCATGATGGAGGTCAAGGTCACCGAGGTTGCTCTTGTATAACGTCTTTTAGACGCAAAGAGTTGAAAACAAGCTCAAAATCGCCCTATCTGTAATGGTTTACGAAATAATGGTCAACTTCCGACTTTTGACCTTGACCATGACGGAGGAGGTCAAAGTCACCGAGGAACCTTTTACATAACGTCTTTTAGGCCAAAAGGGTCGCAAATAAGCTCAAAATCCCTATATCACTAATCAGTTTCAAGACAATAGTCAACTTCCGGTTTTTGACCTTGACCGTGACCGAGAAGGTTAAGGTCACCGAGGTACCTCTTATGTAACGTTGTTTAGGCCCAAAGGGTCGAAAATGAGCTCAAATTGCTCTATCTGTAACCACTTTCGAGATAATAGTCAACTTCCGGTTTTTGACCGTGACCCAAAAGGTCAAGGTCACTCTTATGTAACGTTGTTTAGGCCCAGAGGGTCGAAAATGAGCTCTATCTCTAACCGTTTCGAGATGAGTTGGCCTGTCGTTAACGGCGCCCGAACTCACGTGACCTTTGACCTTGACCCTCAAGGTCAAGGTTAGTGATGAAAGTTTACCCTTTACTGAATACGTTTTATCTATTCAAACTGGGATATGAGCACCTTTTTGGCTACTTTTCGTGATTAATAGGCGTTTCCAAAAGTATTTTGACCTCACTTTGACCTTGACCTCTGAGGTTCAAGTATAAAAATTCTGCGGATTTGACAACTGATTACCCTCTCTGTCTCTGCCAAATGCCGTCTTTTTACGTCAAATCCTGTTGGAGGAGTTTTCTGGAAACCGCATTGAGGTTAGAAAAACTTTGACCTCAATTTGACCTTCAACGTCAAGGTCAAAAATTTTTGCGGATTTGACGACATCTCGTCACCCTCTATCACTGTGCCACATTTCATCGTCCTACGTCAAATAGCCTAGGAGGAGTTTTCTGGAAACCTCCGTGACGAAAAAAAATAGAAGAAAAAAAGGAAAAAAAAGGAAAGAAATTTCGAGAAAAACTACAAACTTATACCCATTTGCAAACGAAGTTTGCAAGTGGGAAATATCCAGTATTCTAAATGATGTTGAGTAGTTTTTATTTCTTGAATGATTTTCAATAACTTCATTCTGTAAGTATGAGTTGCATGTCCCTTGGGACCAATGATAAAGTACGTACGCACCTTTTTTTTTAGACCAGCCGACCATGTCGGGCTGGTCTTATGACATAAATAGAGGGGTATCCGTCGTCTATATGTACGCATGTACATGTGTAAACTTTTACTTAAATTAAAATGCTTCTTCTCCCTCAATGTTGATAGGATTCCTCACAAACTTTAAACGAATGTTCTCCAGGTAGGCCTCTCTTCCCAAAAATGTTTTTTGGCGATCCGCCAAAAATTGGCTAAATGGGAGCATTTAAAATTTTTCGGTTGCCAGTTTTCAAAATGGTTCTTCTCCCACAATTTTGATCGGATTCCTTTCCAATTTTGAACATTTATTCTCTAGGTAGGCCTGTCTTGAAAAATTACTTTTTTTTTTGGCGATCCGCTAAAAATTGGCTAAATGGGGGCATTTAAAAATATTTAGTACCAATTTTCAAAACTCTTCTTTTGGCACAATTTGACCGGATTCCTTTAAAAATTTGTAAAGTACAATCAGGTATGCAAATATTTTTTAATCGCTGTGAAAACGAGCATTATAAATTCAGGGTTCGCGTTGGCGGGATTTTTGGCCACGTTTTGGGCACTATTTACGAAATGACTCACTTTTTCGGAACCCACCGAGTTTTTCTGGACCTAACTGAGTCACACTTTCCCTTTTTGACTCACTTTCCTGAGAACCCAGCGCGAACCTTGAAATTACAAAGAAATGATACAATATGATTAACATTAATGTTTTCTCGATCTTCAGCAAAATATGAATTATCCTTTTTTTCATACTTTTTTTTCTGAAATTTATCCTTTTTTATCCTTTTTTTAATCCTTTTTTTTCTTGACGACTCCGTGGCAACACTGATTATGACGTATATCAGTTGTTTATCTTTTCTTTTTATTATTATTATTATTATTATTATTATTATTATTATTATTAGTATTATTATTATTATTATTTTATAATGTAATAAACGTGCGGAACTTGTAATAAGCAGAGATTGTAAAGACTGAGCATTGTATTGAGAGTGCTTGCTGTGGCGTGTTCAGGCTGGCGGAGAAGTTGCCGTGTGTGCTGGCATTGCAGCGCCACCCGGCGGAGGAGGCCGAGACGCCCCTCTTACAGTTCTTTGAGCGGCTCGGTCACAAGTACCACGCCTGTCAGGTATGTAGCCGGTGACTCGTTTTGCCATGTCAAGCCTCACGCAGCAGCCCTCCCCTCCCCTCCCCTCCCCTCCCTCCGTCTTAGCCTCCTTGATGCCGAGTTATGCGTAATTGATTGTCTGGGATCTTACTTACTTAGAGTACGACTGCAAAGACAATGAAAAAGTCTGAAACCAAGTTTCAAAACTGAAATATATATATATATATATATATATATATATATATATATATATATATATATATAGCAAAAAAAAAAAAAAAAAAAAAAAAAAAAAAACTGCCAGTAAGAGATTCAGCAGTTGTCACAAAGGTATATCATTTACTCATGAAAAAGAAAGAACACTAAAATAAGTATCTGAGTACATGTATATGATATATATATGTGTTACAGGCAAACTGTCAAATCAGGCAGATTATAATCTGCCTGGAAATTTCAGGCAGATTGTAAAATTCCTAGTTCGACCAGGCACATTGTAATCTGCCTAAAATTTTTAGGCAGATTGTAATCTGCCTGATTTTGGAGCCTAAAAATTTGACAGTTTGCCTGAAATGAAATGAACGTTTGTAATCATGATCATGCATTGCGATTTGGTTGTTGTCTATTCTAATATGTGATCGCAAGAATAAAAGGCAACTGATGTGGTCAATTGCAATTAAATGTGAGAGAACAATGGGTCCGCTCGCACGTTTCATGCGATTTGATTGCCGTGTATTTTCTATTGTTACTTTTATCGCATGTCTTCATTGACAACCGCAGCAATGTATTTAAATGCAATTGTATCGATCTATGGGGTTTTTGAGATTGCAATTAAACGCAAATATTTTTTCTATTTCTTGTACTAACTAAAAATAAATAAATAAGTAACACTGTAAATGTATTTATCAGGTATAAACTTTTCACGCCCATATTTATACTGTGCACAAAACATTCCATCAAATACCAGAGGAGTAAGAATTAGGAAGCTACACTGGCATGTTGATCTCAAAATGTAATACATCATAGAGGTGTGGGGGGGGGGGGGCTGGATTGAGATTTATACCATTGCATTTATTTTGTGATCAATCAAGACATAAAGCAAAGCAATCAGCAAAAAAGTCGCGCATTTACTTAATCGACAAATTGCAATTAGAAATTGCATTTAAACATAGCAGTCGCGTTATGCAGGTGTAATAACTCAAGGTATAAAAGAAAGCAAGTAGTAAACAAAACACATGAAACGAACGAGCAAACCGACCATTCACATGTAATTAATTGCAATTAGACACATCAATCGCTTTTTATCCCTACGATCACATATAGCAATAAGTGACAACCAAATCGTATAAAACGCGTGAGTAGATACTAAAAAACTAGTGTTATGCATGATCATAACCGGATATTTTCCTCTATTTAATTGCAATTGATCACAGCAATCACCTTTTATTCTTACGATCACATATTTGAATAGGTAACACCCAAATCGCATGAAACCGCTGGTTATGAATGGGATGGATCATGATTACAAATGTTTCTTTCATTTCAGGCAAATTGTCAAATTTTCAGGCTCCAAAATCAGGCAGATTACAATCTGCCTAAAAATTTTAGGCAGATTACAATGTACCTGGTCGAACAAGGAATTTTACAATCTGCCTGATAATTTCAGGCAGATTATAATCTGCCTGATTTGACAGTTTGCCTGTAACATATATGACACATATATGTATATAAGTAACTACGTAAGTAATTAGGGTTAAGTTTAAGAGACCCACCAATGTTCATAGCCACATTTTTTCTACAAATTGTTGTTCAGTTTTAAGTGTTTAGGAATACAAGAAGGTTGTGGAGTTCTTTTTACTTTGGCTGCATTTCAGGACTTGAAATCTCGGCTTGAGGTTCGCGAGGAGGCGTCGCGCTATCTCAGTGACGTCAGCAAGCAGCTGCCGGCGCTGCTGGCGAACTGTGCGTCGTCGGAGCAGACGTACGTCATGTACGTCACGGCCGGGCACATGGTCAAGCACTGCGCCTGTCTCCTCTACGTCAAGGTGAGGTCACGTGTTCGGTTTCACACGTAGTATCAAGTATTTGCATTCGCGACTTTCAAATGTGGGCATTCTCAAGCCTTTCCAGATGACGTCACAGAACGCACCTGTCGTATTAATTTTTTTTAAAGAACCACCTTAAATCTCTAGGTTCATTAGTCCCCCGCTCCCGCGTAGCGCGGCGTGGGGGACTACTGTATCCGGGTCTCTCTGTCCGTCCTTCTGTCTATCAACATTTAGCATAAGGTGTAGTTTCCGAGACAGATCTCTAGACCTACTGCAGGGATTTCATTTAAACCTTGCACATGCATAGAATAAGGGTTTTATTTGTGCACCTGGGTACAGGTTTTGCCGTCAGTCGAAAAATTTGGCCTACAGACTTGGTCAAAAATTAGAAATTGTCAGACCTTGAAATGGTTGGATCGGGTGTCGTGACAGAGCTCAAGAACTACTGGAGGGATTTCATTTAAACCTTGCACATGCTTAGAATAAGGGTTGTAATTGTGCACTTACTTCTATAACGGTATGTCGTAGGAACCTGAAACCTGAAACAATTAATTTCCTATTATTGCAAGCAGCCAGGGGACTTAGTCAGACCTCGAAATCTCTTGAAATCTTGTGATTGTAAGTAAGGGGACTTAGTCAGTTTTCTGACATACTTGTTCCCAATAAGCAAACTTTGCATGAATTTGATTTCAATGAAATTGACGCGTCTCACTTTGCGAAGAAATTGTTTTGTTGACAAATTCAGAGAAAAATAATTTTTGTTTGTTTGTGTGCGCTGGGCGCATTGTCCTCTGTCCGCGTGCTGTTCTCAGGGTAAGCCTGGCTGTCTGCTGCCCGTGCTACTTGACAAGCTGCTGCTGCCGAGAAGCCAGCTGCTGCATGGCAAACAGCTGCCAGCTCACCTGATGACAGCTGTCAAGAAAACGCTCCATCACGTGAGTAAACCCCCCCCCCCTTGTTGTGGAATCAAGCTTTGAAAATGAACTTCAAAAGTAGCGATGGGAAAAACAGGTGAACTGACATGAGGGCATTGTGGAAGCATTCGCCAAACAACGCAGTCAGGATGAGGGGCTCATTCATTGCAGCCATCCGTCGTTTGTTCCATGGCGTCTGGCGGAGTAAATTGTTACCGTCATATAACGACAGATATTACTTGTTGTTATAAAACAGCTGACCTCGGATGAGATCTATCTATTATGTATAAGCACAGAGCGGACGGATATTTTAAAATGTAGTTCCCCATTAAGGAGTATTAGTTTGCGTGGAATCCCCAATGGGTCTGCGGAATAAAAAGGTGTTATACAGAATATGGCGATAAATGTTGGATGAGTGTTTGTAGAAACACCTACTGTTTGTTCCAGAAATAATAATGGCGTACAGTAGTACATATGATATCGTCGTTGCTTTTTAATTGGTCTTTGAATCATGATGTCATTGTCTATGATTGGCCTTCGAATTATAGTCTTCTTGTCTCAGATCGGCCTTTGAATGACTGTGTCCTTGTCTCTGATTGGCCTTTGAATGACTGTCCTTGTCTCTGATTGGCCTTTGAATGACTGTCCTTGTCTCTGATTAGCCTTTGAATGACTGTGTCCTTGTCTCTGATTGGCCTTTGAATGGCTGTGTTCTTGTATCTGATTGGTCTTTGAATGGCTGCGTTCTTGTATCTGATTGGCCTTTGAATGGCTGCGTTCTTGTATCTGATTGGTCTTTGAATGGCTGCGTTCTTGTATCTGATTGGCCTTTGAATGGCTGCGTTCTTGTATCTGATTGGCCTTTGAATGGCTGCGTTCTTGTATCTGATTGGCCTTTGAATGGCTGCGTTCTTGTATCTGATTGGCCTTTGAATGGCTGCGTTCTTGTATCTGATTGGCCTTTGAATGGCTGCGTTCTTGTATCTGATTGGTCTTTGAATGGCTGCGTTCTTGTATCTGATTGGCCTTTGAATGGCTGCGTTCTTGTATCTGATTGGTCTTTGAATGGCTGCGTTCTTGTATCTGATTGGCCTTTGAATGGCTGCGTTCTTGTATCTGATTGGCCTTTGAATGGCTGCGTTCTTGTATCTGATTGGCCTTTGAATGGCTGCGTTCTTGTATCTGATTGGTCTTTGAATGGCTGTGTTCTTGTGTCTGATTGGCCTTTCAGTTCGTGTTGGGGCTAGGACTGCTGGATTACAAGAGGGATCAGTACATACAGAGAAAGCTGAGGGAAATCGTCACGTATTATCTACCAAGATTCTCACTGGTCAGTTGCTCATAAATATATATATATACATAGCGATATAAAGTTTTTTTTTTTGTTTTTTTTTTTTTTTGTTTTTTCTTTTTTTCGAAGTGGTGTCAGTGTTATATGCGAGTTTTAAACGATGACTGAAATATTCAAATGCTCTAGATTTCGTGAAGTTCTAATAATTATTCTTTAATAGTTAAGTCGCTATTAGTTTTATCTGTCAAAATATTCAATTTTTATGTTGTCTTTATGTTTCAGAGTGGAAGTGAACTTGCCCAATCCGTGACTTCCGTGCATCCACTCCTTGTTGCCATGGACGCAACATTCTGGCGTGACGTCACGGAGCAGGCTGCACAATATAGAGCATTCTTACTGGGTCTAGTGAAAAGTGAACATTTGGCCTTGAAGGGGGTTACAGCTCCACAAACTGCAGCAGCAGGTAAGCTGAGAAAAACTTAAGTAAAAATATAACAAAATTCTTAAGGTAACATTATACTCGTCAGTGTGTTTTTCTTACTTTTTTAATTGCATTTTTAATGTATAATTATCCGCCGAAGGACGGATATAGTTTTCACTCTGTCCGTCTGTCTGTCCGTCCGTCTGTCTGCACTTTCAGTCTCACGCGCCTAGAGCATTTATTAGTGGCTGGATTCGTTTGAAATTTTACCCAGGGTGCTTCCAATCCTTGTGCAATGCCATTGACCAGGAATTTTGTAAATACAATAGAAATTAACAAAATGGTTATGTGTAAAAAAAAATAACTTTCAAATTTTGCCCAAACCCCAGCGGATTCATGCTTCTCGAGCATCTAGTTGTTAGTACAGATATAAGCTTTCTGATATGGCGTGTGGTACAATTCTGACAGCTTTCTCGGTTAATGGAACCCCAGGTAATTCTTTGGTCTACTTAGTCCACAATAGACTGGCGCGTGGTGCAGAAGTTAACGGTCGTGCGCGATTGGTTCTCTCTGGCAGGATGGCAATGGATTACTGAGTGTGAGAAGCGCACGGTGAGCCAGTCACAGGTTGCTAAGGACAGCCTGGTGTTGCTAAGGACTTGTCTTGACTACATGCTCGTGGTTGACAACCCTGCCTTGAAGCAGAAAGCTGGCAGAGTGCTTCAGTACCTGCTGGAAGCGGTGAGCGATCAGCCCCAGGCTGTTGACAGGTGCGTTACCATGGAAATCCCAATTGTTTACAGTACTCACAGTTACCTGCCACACCCGTATGTATGCAGGAGACGGGGGGATACTCGATCCTGCATTAAGTGCACAAAGCTGGAAGTTTTTCAGAAGTGAGTCAAGCAGCTGGTTGAGCGTCTTCTCCTTCAAACTCCCCCCCCCCCCCCGCCCCTCGCCCCCCGCCCCCCATCGCATAACATTAATGCTAAAACTGAGCTAGAAGCAGATTTGTGTTACCGCTGGCAGCGAGCACTCATAATCCTTGTCAGAACACAGAGAAAACTGAATCAAGAATTAACTTCACCATATTCCTAAATAAGGCACATTCTATGTAAATCTGCAGCAGATTTAGGATGACGGATACTGGCGAAGGGGGAAAACCGAGAATGTACAGACAAAAAAAAAATGCCAGCGAAAATAATAATGATAAAAATAGCTACTAACGCAGGCCTGTTAAGGTAGTTTTGGAGTGACCGTGATTCTGTTGAGTAGTTTGCCGCCTTCTGTCCGTTGTAGGAGCACGCTTGGAGGTATACTGCGGGCGTTCGTACAGTCCCAGCTGGGGCCCTACCAGGCCCGCGTACTGAGGACCCTGGAGACGGTCGCTGTCCTCTGTCCGTCAGTCGTCGTGCCGTGTGTCCCCGTCATGACCGAGACGATCCGGGCCGCGGAGGTCAAGAGGGGGGTGGGCGTCGATAAGCAGCTCAGGTGCGTGAGTGGTCGGGGGGGGGGGGGCGTCGATAAGCAGCTCAGGTGCATGAGTGGTCGGGGGGGGGGCGTCGATAAGCAGCTCAGGTGCGTGAGTGGTCGGGGGGGGGGCGTCGATAAGCAGCTCAGGTGCGTGAGTGGTCGGGGGGGGGGGGCGTCGACAAGCAGCTCAGGTGCGTGAGTGGTCGGGGGGGGGGGGCGTCGATAAGCAGTTCAGGTGCGTGAGTGGTCGGAGGGGCGCTTGGATAAGCAGCTGAGGTGCGTGAGTGGTTGCGGGGGGGTGGGCGTTGATAAGCAGCTGAGGTGCGTGAGTGGTTGTTGGGGGGGGGGGGGGTAGGCGTCGATAAGCAGCTCAGGTGCGTGAGTGGTTGTGGGGGGTGGGCGTTGATAAGCAGCTGAGGTGCGTGAGTGGTTGTGTGGGGGGGGGGGGGGTCGGGCGTTGATAAGCAGCTGAGGTGCGTTAGTGGTTGTGGGGGGGGGGGGGTGGGCGTTGATAAGCAGCTGAGGTGCGTGAGTGGTTGTGGGGGGGGGGGGGTGGGCGTTGATAAGCAGCTGAGGTGCGTGAGTGGTTGTCGGGGGGGTGGGCGTTCATAAGCAGCTGAGGTGCGTGAGTGGTTGTGGGGGGGGGGGGGGGTGAGCGTGGATAAGCAGCTGAGGTGCGTGAGTGGTTGTGGGGGGGGGGGGGTGGGCGTTGATAAGCAGCTGAGGTGCGTGAGTGGTTGTTGGGGGGGCGGGGATGGGCGTTGATAAGCAGCTGAGGTGCGTGAGTGGTTGTTGGGGGGGGGGGCGGGGGTGGGCGTTGATAAGCAGCTGAGGTGCGTGAGTGGTTGTTGGGGGGGGGGGGGGGGGCGGGGGTGGGCGTTGATAAGCATCTGAGGTGCGTGAGTGGTTGTGGGGGGGGGGGCGTTGATAAGCAGCTCAGGAGCGTGAGTGGTTGTTGGGGGGGGGGGCGGGGGTGGGCGTTGATAAGCAGCTGAGGTGCGTGAGTGGTTGTTTGGGGGGGCGGGGGTGGGCGTTGATAAGCAGCTGAGGTGCGTGAGTGGTTGTTGGGGGGGGGGGCGGGGGTGGGCGTTGATAAGCAGCTGAGGTGCGTGAGTGGTTGTGGGGGGGGGGGGGGGTGGGCGTTGATAAGCAGCTGAGGTGCGTGAGTGGTTGTTGGGGGGGGCGGGGTGGGCGTTGATAAGCAGCTGAGGTGCGTGAGTGGTTGTTGGGGGGGGGGCGGGGGTGGGCGTTGATAAGCAGCTGAGGTGCGTGAGTGGTTGTGGTGGGGGGGGGGGTGTGGGCGTTGATAAGCAGCTCAGGTGCGTGAGTGGTTGTGGGGGGGGGGGGTGGGCGTTGATAAGCAGCTCAGGTGCGTGAGTGGTTGTTGGGGGGGCGGGGGTGGGCGTTGATAAGCAGCTGAGGTGCGTGAGTGGTTGTTGGGGGGGGCGGGGGTGGGCGTTGATAAGCAGCTGAGGTGCGTGAGTGGTTGTTGGGGGGGGCGGGGGTGGGCGTTGATAAGCAGCTGAGGTGCGTGGGTGGTTGTGGGGGGGGGGTGGGCGTTGATAAGCAGCTAAGGTGCGTGAGTGGTTGTGGGGGGGTGGGCGTTGATAAGCAGCTGAGGTGCGTGAGTGGTTGTGGGGGGGGGGGGTGGGCGTTGATAAGCAGCTCAGGTGCGTGAGTGGTTGTTGGGGGGGGGGGCGGGGGTGGGCGTTGATAAGCAGCTGAGGTGCGTGAGTGGTTGTGGGGGGGGGGGGGTGGGCGTTGATAAGCAGCTGAGGTGCGTGAGTGGTTGTGGGTTGGGGGATGGGCGTTGATAAGCAGCTCAGGTGCGTGAGTGGTTGTTGGGGGGGCGGGGGTGGGCGTTGATAAGCAGCTGAGGTGCGTGAGTGGTTGTGGGGGGGGGGGGGGTGGGCGTTGATAAGCAGCTGAGGTGCGTGAGTGGTTGTGGGGGGGGGATGGGCGTGGATAAGCAGCTCAGGTGTGTGAATGGTTGGTTTGGGTGCATAGGTGTTGAGGTCATGCGTGCGAGTCGAGTGGTGGGGGAGGGAGGATGGGGATGACAATAAGCAGCTCAGGTGCGTGAGTGATGGGAGTTTGGGACAGAGGGTTGAGGTCATGCGTGCGAGTCGATAAGCAGGTCAGGGGATGAGGCGGCTTTGTCCATTCCATTGTTACTCATGCTGTCTATTTTGCCTCATTTTCGTCTATCCGTACGCTTGAGTCTTGTAAAGGTTTTAAGGGAATATGGGTTATGGTTGTAGTGTATTACAGGTAATATTCACTGTCACTGTTTCTTGTTCAGGGTGTGCTACTACAACGTACTGAATCATCTGGGCGAAACCGGCAAACTAGAGAAGACGAGACTTCTGTCCTCCACGTGACAACACGAGATTTCAGTCCTCAACGTGACAAGGCGAGACTTCAGTCCTTCACGTGATAACACGAGATTTCAGTCCTCAACGTGACAAGGCGAGACTTCAGCCCTCCACCTGACAAGGCGAGACTTAAGTTCTGTACGTGACAAGACGAGACTTCAGTTCTCTACGTGACAAGACGAGACTTCAGTTCTCTACATGACAAGACGAGACCTCTGTCCACGTGGCAACACGCGAGTTGTAATACTGTGATACTACTCTAGCTCACGATGACGTCAGCGTTGTGTTGTGACGTCATAAAATTCTAGGCCGGGGCACATACGCCGTGCAATAAATAAATTGATTTCCGCTTGACATACAACGCCAATGATGAGTTCTGAACAGTGTATGCTGTAATTTTAAACAAGGAATTCAACATCTTTTTTTTTTTTTTTTTTTTTTTTTTTGAAAAAAAAAATCGAAACTGATGATGAGCAACCGTTAACGATGGACGGTGTTCATAGTTGTTGGTGTAGATATTTAATCAACAAGAGTGTTGAATGAAACAAGGTCAGCTGGGGCTGTCCAGACTCGTTTCAGCTCACTTTTGTGACCTGTTTGTTCACTGCCATTTAGTGCATTTGTTAAATAATAAATGTTTACTCTGATGACCTGTTATGGCTGCCGCGTAGTGACTGTTGTTACGTTGTGACTGCCGCGTAGTGACTGTTGTTACGTTGTGACTGCCGCGTAGTGACTGTTGTTACGTTGTGGATGCCGCGTAGTGACTGTTGTTACGGTGTTGCTGCCGCGTAGTGACAGTTGTTACGTTGTGGCTGCCGCGTAGTGACTGTTGTTACGTTGTGGCTGCCGCGTAGTGACAGTTGTTACGTTGTGGCTGCCGCGTAGTGACAGTTGTTACGTTGTGGCTGCCGCGTAGTGGCTGTTGTTACGTTGTGGCTGCCGCGTAGTGACTGTTGTTACGTTGTGGCTGCCGCGTAGTGACAGTTGTTACGTTGTGGCTGCCGCGTAGTGACAGTTGTTACGTTGTGGCTACCGCGTAGTGACAGTTGTTACGTTGTGGCTGCCGCGTAGTGACTGTTGTTACGTTGTGGCTACCGCGTAGTGACAGTTGTTACGTTGTGGTTGCCGCGTAGTGACTGTTGTTACGGTGTTGCTGCCGCGTAGTGACAGTTGTTACGTTGTGGCTGCCGCGTAGTGACAGTTGTTACGTTGTGGCTGCCGCGTAGTGACAGTTGTTACGTTGTGGCTGCCGCGTAGTGACAGTTGTTACGTTGTGGCTGCCGCGTAGTGACAGTTGTTACGTTGTGGCTGCCGCGTAGTGACAGTTGTTACGTTGTGGCTGCCGCGTAGTGACAGTTGTTACGTTGTGGCTGCCGCGTAGTGACAGTTGTTACGTTGTGGCTGCCGCGTAGTGACAGTTGTTACGTTGTGGCTGCCGCGTAGTGACAGTTGTTACGTTGTGGCTGCCGCGTAGTGACTGTTGTTACGTTGTGGCTGCCGCGTAGTGACAGTTGTTACGTTGTGGCTGCCGCGTAGTGACAGTTGTTACGTTGTGGCTGCCGCGTAGTGACAGTTGTTACGTTGTGGCTGCCGCGTAGTGACAGTTGTTACGTTGTGGCTGCCGCGTAGTGACAGTTGTTACGTTGTGGCTGCCGCGTAGTGACAGTTGTTACGTTGTGGCTGCCGCGTAGTGACTGTTGTTACGTTGTGGCTGCCGCGTAGTGACAGTTGTTACGTTGTGGCTGCCGCGTAGTGACTGTTGTTACGTTGTGGCTACCGCGTAGTGACAGTTGTTACGTTGTGGCTGCCGCGTAGTGACTGTTGTTACGTTGTGGCTGCCGCGTAGTGACAGTTGTTACGTTGTACCTGCCGCGTAGTGACAGTTGTTACGTTGTGGCTGCCGCGTAGTGACTGTTGTTACGTTGTGGCTGCCGCGTAGTGACAGTTGTTACGTTGTGGCTGCCGCGTAGTGACAGTTGTTACGTTGTACCTGCCGCGTAGTGAATGTTTTTACGTTGTGGCTACCGCGTAGTGACAGTTGTTACGTTGTGGCTGCCGCGTAGTGACAGTTGTTACGTTGTGGCTGCCGCGTAGTGATAGTTGTTGCGTTGTGGCTGCCGCGTAGTGACTGTTGTTACGTTGTGGCTGCCGCGTAGTGACAGTTGTTACGTTGTGGCTGCCGCGTAGTGACAGTTGTTACGTTGTGGCTGCCGCGTAGTGACAGTTGTTGCGTTGTGGCTGCCGCGTAGTGACTGTTGTTACATTGTGGCTGCCGCGTAGTGACAGTTGTTACGTTGTGGCTGCCGCGTAGTGACTGTTGTTACGTTGTTGCTGCCGCGTAGGTCTAATATAAGTGAGACTTATTGACAATAATTGTTTAGTTCGGCTGATGTTTCAATTCCTGCACTCGAACCAGAAAAGCTGTCATTACGAGTCATTCGGAACGATACCAGAAAAGCTGTCATTACGAGTCATTCGGAACGACACCAGAAAATGCTATCATTACGAGTCATTCGGAACGACACCAGAAAATGTTGTCATTACGAGTCATTCGGAACGACACCAGAAAATGCTGTCATTACGAGTCATTCGGAACGACATGATTCAAGAGCAATACGTTGCTGAAGGGTTAAGTAACAGGTGTCCGAATATATGGGGTAAAGATCCCCCCCCCCCTTTTTTTTTTTTTTGACAGGTCGGGTTTAAGGTCACTCAGGTTGAAAAAAAAGGTCGCTTATCATAATGGGTAGGGTGGGTGAAATAATTAGACCGAGTGGTGGGGGAG
Organism: Protula sp. h YS-2021; assembly: GCA_949752745.1. Lineage (NCBI taxonomy): Eukaryota > Metazoa > Annelida > Polychaeta > Sabellida > Serpulidae > Protula > Protula sp. h YS-2021. Next base: position 7,188,427 of record OX457025.1, read on the forward strand.
GGGGAGTGAAATAATAATAATAATAATAGTAATATTGAGTTTTTATATACCGATTTTCCAAATAACCTGCTCAAACCGGTTTACAATGTGCGCATACATGTGTGTAATTATTGATTACAATTTTTTAAACTCAGGATTATTATAAATTCGACATGCCCATATAGTTTGTCTGAAATCCCTGTCTATTGACACATACGCCTTACAAAAATGCAACCCTAACATGGTATTAGAGGACTATGTAGGCACGCCGACATCCCTGTGTGTAGGGGGTGGGGTGCTCAAATTGTCATGATTCCTGACCACGAGCGGGATTCGAACCCGGGCTACAGAACCACAACTGCAGGGCAGACAAGCGTCTTTACCACTCGGCCACAGAAGACCGGTCTAACTCATTAGACTGAGTGAGAAAGGGAGGAGTGAAATAATTAGACCGAATGGTTGTCGGGAGGGAGGAGTGAAAGCTCATTTCACCGTTAATTTAAAGCTAAGTGGCAAAAGAACTGGATAAAAATGTTCCTTTTTATAAGAGAATGTAAAGTTTAATTTAATAATAGTCAAATTAGTTTTAGTGTGTCTAAAAGGAGCAATATCAAAGACAGCAACAAGCAAGAATAAAAGGAACTAAATAAAATCCAAAGTATCTTGCAATCCAGATCCTTAGCGTTGATTGGTCCAGGTGTTTGTTTCAGAGTGTAAAGGAATTATTACCCCTGTTGACTGACTGGCCTCCATTCTTTCCACTGGAAATTGTTAAAACAGAACTTTGATATTAAACAGTTCGTGTGTCAACAAGCATGTCCAAGGACATTGTGACCAGCCGAGATCTAATCAACAAAGTATCAAAAGGCTTGTAGGATCACCAAAAAAGGCTTGAAGGATAAACAAAAAGGTCTATTACAGCTATTAGACCGTTTTCAAAAATTTAATAGAAGATCACCTGAAGAACATGCGTCTAAAATTAAGAACTCCAGTCAACACTACAGAAAGAAAGGCATTTTTTGAAAATGGTTCACAAAAAATGTCAATGCCGCCATTTGGCCAGTTTTTTTTTTTTTTTGGGGGGGGGGGGATGGCACAAAAACGCTTTATTTTTAAGAAGAGAGGGGCGCTCAGGCAACATTGGTGCAAGATTTCAAGCAATCCGGCTAGAGGCGTTTTGAAAACTGGCAACCAAGCAATGTGAAGATAATACTGCAACCTGGTTTTATTGAGGATCACGGAAAAAATGTAGAATTCGAAAGAAATCCGATTAAAACAGGGTAGAACAAAATTTTGAAAATTAGCAACAAAACAAGAATAAAATAAATTTAATGCCTCTTTTTTGGTAGATCGCGTAAAAAGGCTAATTGTGCAAGTAATGATCATATTTTGTGGGAATCACAAAAAAAAATAGTAACAAAGAAATAAATAAACGGTTAAAAGCGTGGGAGAACAAACGTTTTGAAATCGGCTCGATAAAGAAAAAATAAATCACCAAAAATTAAAAGGAATAAAAGACATTTAGAAAAAAGTATTGTTTTCTGTTGTCTGACTGCTCAAGGTTGTGTCAGCTGAAGATAAATCAGCATGGCGTGGTTTTTTTTTTTTTTTTTTGTTTTTTTGTATTGTTTTGTTTTGTTTTTGTTGTTGTTTTTTTTTTTTTTTTTTTTTTTTTTTTTTTTTGAGACCCACATTTTTTCAATTTGAAATTCAAAAGACAGTACATTGGCCACAGAAATCGCTGCTGCTGTGCCACGCTCTCTCACATATTGATCATATTTACAGTTATGCCTCTGCCACAGAAACAACTAGACCGTTTTCGCTACCGAGTAGTGACAATTACACTTGGGGGTCACAAAAAATACGATTCTTAACTCTTGACCTCTTACAGGTCGTCTTTTAGGCCCAAAGGGTCGACAAAAGCTCAAACTCGTTCTATCTCTGTTTTCGAGATAATGGTCAACTTCGGTTTTTGGCTTTGACCATGGCGGAGGAGGTCAAGGTCACCGAGGTATCTCTTACATATCATCTTTTAGGCCCAAAATCTCTAACCGTTTTCGAGTTAATGGCTCACTTCGGGTTTTTTACTTTGACCATGGCCGAGGAGGTCAAGGTCACCGAAGTACCTCTTACATATAGCTTTTTAGGCCCAAACGGTCGAAAATAACCTCAAAATCGCTCTATCTCTAACCGTTTTCGTGTTAATGGTCAACTTTCGGTTTTCACTTTGCCCATGTCCGAGGAGGTCACCGAGGTACTTCTTACCTATCGCCTTTTGAATAAGCTCAAAATCGCTCTATCTCTAACCGTTTTCGAGGTAGTGGCCCACTTCCGCTTTTTTACGTTGACCATGGCCGAGAATGTCAATCGTTTTCTAAGGTTATGGTTAAAAAATGTGGCTTTCACGGCCTCTAATCACCCTCTAGCAGTGAGCGTAATTTCATCGCCCTTTAATTGGGAAAAACCCAAACGCTGCAGCCAATTTAAACTTGCACACGCATGCTGTGATGGCTGATCAATACACCGAGGCTGATATCATGCCGGTTTAAACTACTGCTCTCAGCTTCTTGCCGCCTGTTTCGCGAATTTAATTTGTCGTTTTAATTGAAAAATTAAGCGAATTTAAAAAAATACAGGAGGATCAACTAGATATACTGAATTTTATCATATCCAAATTTCAGCTTTCTAGCCCTAACGGCCTCTGACTAGTTCCACGGACAAACTCCCAAAAAAAAAAGTAAATAAATAAAAAAACGAAAAAAAAAATATGGCATAACTGCGACTAAAATTTTCGTACAAATTCAATACACTAAGGGAGTTTGGCAAATCGCCAAGTATGATTAATTTGCATATTGACTGTGTGTCATAAGAAAAAACCCGGTGTGGGTTCCTGTATATAAATATAGCTGATTGTTGATAGTAATATATTTACATATTTGAATTAACGCAAAAATGTGAGTCCGTTGCCATGGGTTGAAGTGTAAAGCTGAAGATCGCAGTGTGATCGTTATATGCAAATTTATGAGTCAAGGCATTAAAAAAATGTTGTGCACAGTAGTGACTGCGAACAACAATAGTAAAGCGAATTCTTGATCAAAATGTTTATCTGAAAACGTACAATGCCGCATTGATCACACGATGAGCGTAAGCACGCTCTGGGTATGATCGAGGCGAATGTTATTTATGAAAGGAAATAGCGCATTGGTTTCGTTGCTGTAGCAGCACAGTGAGGAATTAAACCAATCCTTACCTTGAAACTCGATCTGAAACGGAAGGAGTGACACCCCACCTTCACCCCCAAGTCTGCTAATACGTTCGCTACTGTAGCCTGCTATATTTGCCGGGGGGCGTCTGGACTCAGAATTACTCGCCTTTATTTTGGGACACGCATGCTAACACATATGCTACCACGTGGCCTCCCTGCTCTGGGTCATACGTGTTCGTGACTTGTCAAAACGACCCCAAACGTCGAGTGCTGCTTTTGAAATAATACCAACGTTTTTAAACCAAAAATGGAGTGAAATTCTGAAATAGTCCCCTTGTTGTGGGAAACGCGGAGAACTCAATGAAAAGTACCCCTTTTACTGAAATTGACACTCCGCGAGGACCGCGTACGGCCTCAAAATTACCCCCTTTCTCGGTGTTTGTTCTGGACACGCCTGATAACACATTTTTTTTCAAGTACCTCCCCATCCCGGGGTGAATGCCCGGAGGACTACTCTAGGTGACGTCGCCGGGTGTTTCTGGACCGTCCTCTTCTCCTCTTGCCTTTGGGCGGGGGGGGGGGGGGGGGTTGTTCCATTGAGGGCCTGTCTCGTGGTGCTGTTTTTCGGTTTTCGTAACGTATGTCCTATCCATCTTACTTTTTACTTGGACACATAATTAAGGTGCCAAGTGCCCCTCACCCCCATCCCCCCCCCCCCCCCAACCACCCTGGGGAGAACGTTAGCCGCACCTTGCTCTTTCTGAGCAAAATGATTCACTCGGAAACGAATAAATCTTTCTAAATTATTCACATGTACATAAAACATAAACATGTGTATGAAACAGCAATTTCAACGCTTTCAAACAGAAAATAACGAAATTGGTATTTTGGGGAAATAAACTGCTGGTGAGGGCAAAATATAATTAACGAAACGAGACAGATTGCTTGGAAGGTTTTTAAGTAGTTTTACGATTGACCAAAGCTGTTTCTTCATGATGCTTCAACCGACACCAGCTTCTGATAACATATGTCGTCTCTGCAATGTACACATATGATATTTCCCCACCCTCAACCCCCCCCCCCCCAAAAAAAAAAAAAAAAAAAAGGAGAAACAAACTGTGATATACACTATTGCACCTGAACGCTTGAAATGTTGAGACTTGGGGTTCTGACAACAGAAACAGGAAATGTTTAAATGTTAGCAAGATCTAAAGAATATATTAGGTTGTCTTCTGTTTCGTAAAAATATCAATCATCGTCACCGTTAATTGTAATTTGACGAGCGGAATTGAAAAAAAAAAAATAACTCAATCGACTTAGAAGGTTTTGTTTTATGTCAATTAAGGTGCACGGACTCTTCAAAATAAAATAGGAACTTCTTACAGATTTTCTATGTTGATTATAAATAACGTTTTACAATGCATATAAATTGTCAGTGTATTCTCTACAGCATATCACCGATAATTCGA
>OX457025.1:7193279-7388279 GCA_949752745.1 Protula sp. h YS-2021
TATTTGCATTTCACTGCTCCTATAAGAAGTGGCCGACTTTAAATTTATGAGCGTTGCGAGACGATGTAGTACGAGAAAATGATATGTGGCAGGGTCTCAGAACTTGCACATTTTGTTGATGTTTCCGTGAGTAAGAACATTTTGGTGTTCGCACATTTCGCATAATTGTGTACGTAAATTTCGCTTGTCAATTCGAAAGCTTTAGCTGCATTATTTGCAGTCCATTTTTCTCACACCAAGTGGCCGAATTAAGTACGTACAAAACCATGCGAAATGTGCGAACACCAAAATGTTCTAATTCATAGAAGCATCGGCAAAATTTTTGAAGTTTGAAACCCTGTTACATACATGGTTTTGGACGTACATTTCGCATGTGGTATTTTAGGACACAGGGACAAAGTTCAGTTGCGGGCATACCTTTCAAATTTTCACAAGAAAAATAAAAAGGCGGATGAAGCTTCAAATCCGTTAAAAAAATAAACTGTTTTGGGGACATTTCGCGGTGATGTCATGTTCGTGGGATTCTGTTTTGGTTTACACAAGTGTGGGGAATTTTTTTTTTTTTTGTATCATTTTTTCCATGCAGTTCACTGTTCTTATACGAAGTGACCGACTTTTAATTATGAACGTCACGGTTCTGGGTAGTACGGGCAATTTTCATGCAACGGGGTCTCAAAACCTGCCAAATTTGCCGAGGTATTAAGAAGTGTTTTTGGTTCGTACATTTCGCATGGTTATGTGCGTTCGCGTATCAAGTTTCAGTATGTTATTTGCATTTGATTTTTCTTGTATAAAGTGACAGTCTGTAAATTTATGAAAGTGGCGGTGATGGGTAGTACGGATAAGTTTCATGTGACAGATGACAAAAGCTGCCAAGTTTGCCTATGTATTTAAAAAAAATAAATACTTGCGTCGTAGATTTTGCGTGGTTGCATTACATTTCGCATGGTTGTGTATGAGCGTACATTTCGTTTGTCAGTTCGAAAGTTCTCTGTTCGGAGTGACCAATTTCAAAGTTTATAAACGTTAAGAGATTGGGTAGTACGAGCAAAAGGTATGTGACAGAGCCTCAAAACTTGGAAATTTTGCCGATATTGCCGTGATTAAGAAAATTTCGGTGTTCGCACATTTCGCATGGTTGTGTGCGTACATTTCGCATGTCAGTTTGAAAGTTTTAATTGTGTTATTTGCAGTTCACTTTTCTCATACTAAGTCACCTACTTTAGTACGTACACAACCATGCAAAATGTGCGAACACCAAAATGTGCTTATTTACAGAAACATCGGCAAAATTGTCAAAAGTTTGAGACCGTGTCACATGCATGGTTGTTATACGTTCATTTCGCATGATTGTGTATAAACGTGCATTTCGCTTGTCAGTTTTACCTGTTATTTGCAGTTCACTGTTCTTATACGAAGTGACCGACTTTAAATTTATGAACGTCGCGAGAAGGGCGTACGCGCAAACGTGACATTGTCTCAAAACTTGGAAAATTTGCCGATGTTTCCGTGATTAAAAAATTTTGGTGTTCGCACATTTCGCATGGTTTTGTACGTACATTTCGCATGTCAGTTTGAAAGTTTTAATTGTGTTATTTTCAGTTAATTTTTCTCATACGAAGTCACCGACATTAACTTTATGAACGTCACGAGAGGGGTAGTACACCCAAGTTGTGTTGCAGGGTCTCTAAACTTGCAAATTTTGTGCATGGTTGTGTACGTACATTTCGCATGTTAGTTTGAAAGTTTCTGCTGTTTATTTTGTTTTCTTTAGGAAGCTTTTATGTGGTTTATATCTCATTGCCTCACGTTTTTTTCGGCCTATCATTAAATTTTAAAGAGTGTACATAACACTGAGCTTGAAAATAAGATAGAGTTGGTTATTTACACAAGACGGTTATATCAGTGAAGGATTTTGTTGTATTATTTTTCCTGTATTTTGGTTATATTTTAAAAGAGTTTTGTTTTTAAACATTCATCTGTATAAATCTGTATTTTGTTTTTAAACAATTCATCTGTATAATATAAATCTATGTTTTTAAACATTCATCTGTTTTAATATCTTTTGTACTGCTCTTCAATATTTTGTAACTCTTCAATTAATGTTAAATAGTTTATGTATAGAAATGAAAGAAAATAAATATTACATTGGGATTATGGTGTAAATAAAAGAAAACAAACTCTACGCTTGTTTGGCTTTTATTTAGTGTTTCCCTAATACTCTTTTACAGAAAGCACGTGGCCTTTGTTTATAAACAAAATCGGTTTGTTTACATTTTTTACACAGTCTCGATTCACATCAAACTTATAGTTGCAGATATCAAAAAATGGTGTAAAATATGCAAATTATGTAAACAAAATATTCCGTTTCGCAGGGTTCATGCTTTGTTAAATTTCTCTTAATCTGTTGTCTTTTATATATTTTCGCTTTCGGAATTGAATGTAAAAAAAATCTACCGAGATTTTCATATACAACTTATGTCTGAAAAGTCCCTAATAACGAAGTTAGATTTTTGGCGTACATTTCGCGAGTTGGAGAAGAAATCGCGATTCGTCGTTTGTTTCCCGACATACCTGTATATGTGTGTGTGTGTGTGTGTGTCTGTGTGTGTGTGTGCTCCTGTCTTCACGGCGAAGTCAGAGCCTGTGGTCGTAAGCTCAAAGTGAAACCGGAGCTTTTTTGTGAAACCGGACCCAAAACCCAGGGTCTACATTCAAAAACAGAGTTATGATAACCATGATTTATATTGAGAGATGGGCTTTCATATGAGAGGGGTGTCCAAAAACGCCTGGTGTATTTTTGGGGCAAAATTTTAGTTTTTTTTAGTTTATACACTTCCCAATAGGGGGAGACCCACCGTGAGCGAGCACATGGCAGGTTAATTAAAACTTGGCCAATCAAGTGGTTTCCACATGGTTTGAGCCTATTTTCTCGACCAATGAATGAAGAACACTTGAAAAAGCACGTGTTGGGCGACTTCATGAGGCTTTCACCCACATTGTGAAATGTCCGTTTTCACGGTGTGTATGTACCTTTTCTATAACTTTGCATTGTCCTCCTTTTTAAACTTCAAATTATCAACAGCTCAAGCTATTCCCATTGTACTTTTTTTACAATATATGTTAAAAATATTATTTTATCTCCATTAGAATTAGCTGTGTTTGGCGGTAATTTTTCTTAGAATTTACTGTTTGTGTTTGAACTGATGATGGGTCACTAAATGCTTGACTGACGGCATTAATTGTCCTTTATGTAAGTGCCGATCTGAATATATTTTTTAGGTTAATGTTTTAACTTGATTTGTTTTAACGGTTCCAAACTGTGAACTTTACTTTCTCTTTATCCGCCGGGAACCGGACGGATATAGTTTTCATTCTGTCCGTCTGTCTGTCCGTCCGTCTGACCGTCTGTCCGTCTGTGCAATTTCAGTCTCACGCGCCTACAGCCCGCATTAGTGGGTGGATTGATTTCAGATTTTACCCAGGGCTGCTCCTAAGCATCCCGCAGTGCAGTGATCAGGATTCGACCGGATCCCAGCAAAATTGCCAAAATGGCAAAACTTTAAAAAATTGCAGACACTGAATATGGACTTTACAAAACACTCATCAGTCTCACGCGCCTACAGCCCGCATTAGTGGGTGGATTGATTTCAGATTTTACCCATGGCTGCTCCTAAGCATCCCGCAGTGCAGTGACCAGGATTCGACGGGATCCGAGCAAAATTGCCAAAATGGCAAAACTTTAAAAAATTGCAGACACTGAATAAGGACTTTGCATAACACACATCAGTCTCACGCGCCTACAGCCCGCATTAGTGGGTGGATTGATTTCAGATTTTACCCATGGCTGCTCCTAAGCATCCCGCAGTGCAGTGACCAGGATTCGACCGGATCCGAGCAAAATTGCTAAAATGGCAAAACTTTAAAAAATTGCAGACACTGAATAAGGACTTTGCATAACACACATCAGTCTCACGCGCCTACAGCCCGCATTAGTGGGTGGATTGATTTCAGATTTTACCCATGGCTGCTCCTAAGCATCCCACAGTGCAGTGACCAGGATTCGACCGGATCCGACTAAAATTGTCAAAATGACAAAACTTTAAAAAATGGAAGAAATGAATTAGTAATGAGCATAACACATATCGGTCTCACGCGCCTACAGGCCGCATTAGTGGGTGGATTGATTATTATCCGCCGGGAACCGGACGGATATAGTTTTCATTCTGTCCGTCTGTCTGTCCGTCCGTCTGTCCGTCTGTCCGTCTGTGCAATTTCAGTCTCACGCGCCTACAGCCCGCATTAGTGGGTGGATTGATTTAAGATTTTACCCAGGGCTGCTCCTAAGCATAACGCAGTGCAGTGACCAGGATTCGACCGGATCCGAGCAAAATTGCCAAAATGGCAAAACTTTAAAAAATTGCAGACACTGAATAAGGACTTTGCATAACACACATCAGTCTCACGCGCCTACAGCCCGCATTAGTGGGTGGATTGATTTCAGATTTTATCCAGGGCTGCTCCTAAGCATCCCGCAGTGCAGTGACTAGGATTCGACCGGATCCGAGCAAAATTGCCAAAATGGCAAAACTTTAAAAAATTGCAGACACTGAATAAGGACTTTGCATAACACACATCAGTCTCACGCGCCTACAGCCCGCATTAGTGGGTGGATTGATTTCAGATTTTACCCATGGCTGCTCCTAAGCATCCCGCAGTGCAGTGACCAGGATTCGACCGGATCCGAGCAAAATTGCTAAAATGGCAAAACTTTAAAAAATTGCAGACACTGAATAAGGACTTTGCATAACACACATCAGTCTCACGCGCCTACAGCCCGCATTAGTGGGTGGATTGATTTCAGATTTTACCCATGGCTGCTCCTAAGCATCCCACAGTGCAGTGACCAGGATTCGACCGGATCCGACTAAAATTGTCAAAATGACAAAACTTTAAAAAATGGAAGAAATGAATTAGTAATGAGCATAACACATATCGGTCTCACGCGCCTACAGGCCGCATTAGTGGGTGGATTGATTATTATCCGCCGGGAACCGGACGGATATAGTTTTCATTCTGTCCGTCTGTCTGTCCGTCCGTCTGTCCGTCTGTCCGTCTGTGCAATTTCAGTCTCACGCGCCTACAGCCCGCATTAGTGGGTGGATTGATTTAAGATTTTACCCAGGGCTGCTCCTAAGCATAACGCAGTGCAGTGACCAGGATTCGACCGGATCCGAGCAAAATTGCCAAAATGGCAAAACTTTAAAAAATTGCAGACACTGAATAAGGACTTTGCATAACACACATCAGTCTCACGCGCCTACAGCCCGCATTAGTGGGTGGATTGATTTCAGATTTTATCCAGGGCTGCTCCTAAGCATCTCGCAGTGCAGTGACTAGGATTCGACCGGATCCGAGCAAAATTGCCAAAATGGCAAAACTTTAAAAAATTGCAGACACTGAATAAGGACTTTGCATAACACACATCAGTCTCACGCGCCTACAGCCCGCATTAGTGGGTGGATTGATTTCAGATTTTACCCATGGCTGCTCCTAAGCATCCCGCAGTGCAGTGACCGGATCCGACTAAAATTGTCAAAATGACAAAACTTTAAAAAATGGAAGAAATGAATTAGGAATGAGCATAACACATATCGCTCTCACGCGCCTACAGGCTGCATTAGTGGGTGGATTGATTATTCTTCACACCGAATCAACCATGTACCACTGGCTCTACAAACCTCTTCTTCACTGACCACAAGGCTGTATGGTGTTCTTTGGAACAGTTGTTTACAGGAACATCATAATCAGGTATACAATTTGCGCGAACCCGGCGGATTCATGCTTCTCGAGCATCTAGTTATTCGAGTAGTGATTTTTAAACACTGATATTAAATACCACTGTGTTCATACCTGTTTGGTATGCACACAGTGGTATTTTTTTTGTCAATGTATGGTGGCTGGATTCGACTGAATATTAAATTCCTCTAATGATTTCTAGAGGAGTGTGGATACACCACAAAACATGAAGAGAAATGGCTTGAGTTTCTCATAGATTGCTCTTTTTCGCCTGAAACTGCGGTCCTTATAATTAAACATTTATTTTCATTTGTCTCTATTTCTATTAGCTCAGTTTGTCCGTAAATTTGGTTAGAATTGCTTTGCTTTTTTTTCAATGATAGATCTAATATCGCTTGTATGACGGCCTTAATTTTTTTTGTAGTTAAATATTAAAGATTCGTCAACCTTAGATGTTTTTTATGTGAGGAATAAGATGACTTAACACTTTTAATGTCATGCAGCGGAAATTCACAAACCGCTTGAGAAAATGCTGGCTACACCCGTTATTAAATGTTACTGTTAGAGTAATATTGTATTAAAAAAACTTTTAAGATCTAGTTACAAGGCTACAGTTGGCGTCAAAGTCTTCACCCTTCAAATTAGCATTTCTACAATTGAAAAAACACTTTTTATGCTTGTAATTTCTGGTAAATTTCGGTTTTCCGGTTTACTATAATAGTTTGCAGACTGTTTCTCATATTTGCATGCTATTTTTCACAGTTTACGCGTTATTTATCTGAATGTGCTATAGACGACATCATACATTTATTTTTCTCTTATCTCTATTAAAATTAGCTGTCTTTGAACATGCTTTTAGAATCTTCTAATTTTCCTTTTGAATCGATGGGCCCAAAACCGCTGCAAATGACTGTCTTTATTTTCTTTTCATTGGTGGTGTGATCTTAAAACGCATCAATTTTCTACAACTGCGTGGAAAAATCTCTTATATGTGCGTTTTATTATTTGTTCGTAAAGAGATAGGGTTTGTATACTCTGGTATGTTACATTTCTCTTTTTTGTTTGGACTAATTGTAACTGCGAGATATATTACCATTGTTTTTCTGATTGTACACACCAAGGTCTGATGAAAGTGAAATTGTTATTATTTAGGATATAATCCTTGAGGCCATCCCGTCTCCTGTTAATATTTCTGCTTTTGAGAAAGAAAAATATATTCTTAAAAAAATCGTGAAAGCGGATCCTTAGAATAAACAATCTTAGGTATCGTAACATTGATATGGGCTGCCTTGAAAAAGAACTTTTAAGATCTAGTTATAAGGTTTTAATTGGCATGAAAGTGATACACATTTACAATTCAGCATTTATAAAATTGAAAAAAAAGAGAACAACAACTTTTTATGCTTGTAATGTGTGGTAAATTCCGGTTTTCAAACTGCGGAAGATTACTATAATAGTTTGCAGGCTGTTTCTCATATTTGCATGCTATTTTACACAGTTTATCTGAATGTGCTGTAGACGACGTCACACATATATTTTTCTCTTATCTCTGTTAAAATTAGCTGTATTTACACATGCGGTTAGAATCTTCTAATTTTCCTTTTGAATCGATGGGCCCAAAACCGCTGCGAATGACTGACTTTATTTTCTTTTCATTGGTGGTATGATCTTAAAACGCATCAATTTTCTACAGTTGCGTGCACAAATCTCTCATGTGTGCGCTTTATTATTTTTTTCGTAAAGAGATAGGGTCTGTTTACTCTGGAATGTTACATTTCTCTGAGGAGATTTGTTTGGACTAAGTGTAACTGCTCGATATATTGTCATTATTTTTCTGATTGTACAGGCCAAGGTCTGATGACAGTGAAATTGTTATTGTTTATGACATAATCTTTGAGGCCATCCCGTCTCCTCTTGCTATTTCTGCTTTTGAGAAAGAAAAATATATTCTTAAAAAATCGTGAAAGCGGATCCTTAGAATAAACAATCTTAGGTATCGCAACATTGATATGGGCTGCCTTGAAAAAGTGGGTCAAATATACTTTAAATCCACCCCCTCCCTACTCCCACCTACCCCAAGAACCAAGTTATTTATGCGGAGACATTTGAAACAATACTTTTAATGTCACGCAACGGAAATTCACAAACTGCTTGAAAAAATGCTGGCTACGCTCGATATTCCATGTCGTACTGTTTGAGTGACATTGAATTAAACCAAAAAAAAGAACTTTTAAGGTCTAGTTATAAGGTTTTAATTGGCATGAAAGTGATACACATTTACAATTCAGCATTTATAAAATTGAAAAAAAAAGAGAACAACAACTTTTTATGCTTGTATTGTGTGGTAAATTCCGGTTTTCAAATTGCGGAAGATTACTATAATAGTTTGCAGGCTGTTTCTCATATTTGCATGCTATTTTACACAGTTTATCTGAATGTGCTGTAGACGACGTCACACATATATTTTTCTCTTATTTCTGTTAAAATTAGCTGTATTTACACATGCGGTTAGAATCTTCTAATTTTCCTTTTGAATCGATGGGCCCAAAACCGCTGCGAATGACTGACTTTATTTTCTTTTCATTGGTGGTATGATCTTAAAACGCTTCAATTTTCTACAGTTGCGTGCACAAATCTCTCATGTGTGCGCTTTATTATTTTTGTCGTAAAGAGATAGGGTCTGTTTACTCTGGAATGTTACATTTCTCTGAGGAGATTTGTTTGGACTAAGTGTAACTGCTCGATATATTGTCATTATTTTTCTGATTGTACAGGCCAAGGTCTGATGACAGTGAAATTGTTATTGTTTATGACATAATCTTTGAGGCCATCCCGTCTCCTCTTGCTATTTCTGCTTTTGAGAAAGAAAAATATATTCTTAAAAAATCGTGAAAGCGGATCCTTAGAATAAACAATCTTAGGTATCGCAACATTGATATGGGCTGCCTTGAAAAAGTGGGTCAAATATACTTTAAATCCACCCCCTCCCTACTCCCACCTACCCCAAGAACCAAGTTATTTATGCGGAGACATTTGAAACAATACTTTTAATGTCACGCAACGGAAATTCACAAACTGCTTGAAAAAATGCTGGCTACGCTCGATATTCCATGTCGTACTGTTTGAGTGACATTGAATTAAACCAAAAAAAAAAGAACTTTTAAGGTCTAGTTATAAGGTTTTAATTGGCATGAAAGTGATACACATTTACAATTCAGCATTTATAAAATTGAAAAAAAAGAGAACAACTTTTTATGCTTGTATTGTGTGGTAAATTCCGGTTTTCAAACTGGGGAAGATTACTATAATAGTTTGCAGGCTGTTTCTCATATTTGCATGCTATTTTACACAGTTTATCTGAATGTGCTGTAGACGACGTTATACATTTATTTTTCTCTTAATTCTGTTAAAATTAGCTGTATTTACACATGCGGTTAGAATCTTCTAATTTTCCTTTTGAATCGATGGGCCCAAAACCGCTGCGAATGACTGACTTTATTTTCTTTTCACTGGTGGTATGATCTTAAAACGCTTCAATTTTCTACAGTTGCATGCACAAATCTCTCATGTGTGCGTTTTATGTTTTTTCGTAAAGAGATAGGGTCTGTTTACTCTGGAATGTTACATTTCTCTGAGGAGTTTTGTTTGGACTAAGTGTAACTGCTCGATATATTGTCATTATTTTTCTGATTGTACAGACCAAGGTCTGATGAAAGTGAAATTGTTATTATTTAGGATATAATCCTTGAGGCCATCCCGTCTCCTGTTGATATTTCTGCTTTAGAGAAAGTAAAATATATTCTTAAAAAAATCGTGAAAGCGGATCCTTAGAATAAACAATCTTAGGTATCGTGACATTGATATGGGCTGCCTTGAAAAAGTGGGTCAAATATACTTTAAATCCACCCCCTCCCTACTCCCACCTACCCCAAGAACCAAATTATTTATGCGGAGACATTTGAAACAATACTTTTAATGTCGCGCAACGGAAATTCACAAACTCCTTGAAAAAATGCTGGCTACGCTCGATATTCCATGTGGTACTTTTTGAGTGACATTGAATTAAACAAAAAAAGAACTTTTAAGATCTAGTTATGAGTTTTTAATTGGCATGAAAGTGATACACATTTACAATTCAGCATTTATAAAATTGAAAAAAAAAGAGAACAAGAACTTTTTAGGCTTGTAATGTGTGGTAAATTCCGGTTTTCAAACTGGGGAAGATTACTATAATAGTTTGCAGGCTGTTTCGCATATTTGCATGCTATTTTACACAGTTTATCTGAATGTGCTGTAGACGACGTCACACATTTATTTTTCTCTTATCTCTGTTAAAATTAGCTGTATTTACACATGCGGTTAGAATCTTCTAATTTTCCTTTTGAATCGATGGGCCCAAAACCGCTGCGAATGACTGACTTTTTTTTCTTTTCATTGGTCGTATGATCTTAAAACGCTTCAATTTTCTACAGTTCCGTGCACAAATATCTCATGTGTGCGCTTTATTATTTTTTTCGTAAAAGGATAGGGTCTGTTTACTCTGGAATGTTACATTTCTCTGAGGAGTTTTGTTTGGACTAAGTGTAACTGCTCGATATATTGTCATTAGTTTTCTGATTGTACAGACCAAGGTCTGATGACAGTGAAATTGTTATTGCTTATGACATAATCTTTGAGGCCATCCCGTCTCCTCTTGATATTTCTGCTTTTGAGAAAGAAAAATATATTCTTAAAAATAATCGTGAAAGCGGATCCTTAGAATAAACAATCTTAGGTATCGCAACATTGATATGGGCTGCCTTGAAAAAGTGGGTCAAATATACTTTAAATCCACCTCCCTCCCTATTCCCACCTACCCCAAGAACCAAGTTATTTATGCGGAGACATTTGAAACAATACTTTTAATGTCACGCAACGGAAATTCACAGACTCCTTGAAAAAATGCTGGCTACGAACTATATTCCATGTCGTACTGTTTGAGTGACATTGAATTAAACAAAAAAAAAAGAACTTTTAAGGTCTAGTTATAAGGTTTTAATTGGCATGAAAGTGATACACATTTACAATTCAGCATTTATAAAATTGAAAAAAAAAGAGAACAACAACTTTTTATGCTTGTATTGTGTGGTAAATTCCGGTTTTCAAACTGGGGAAGATTACTATAATAGTTTGCAGGCTGTTTCTCATATTTGCATGCTATTTTACACAGTTTATCTGAATGTGCTGTAGACGACGTTATACATTTATTTTTCTCTTAATTCTGTTAAAATTAGCTGTATTTACACATGCGGTTAGAATCTTCTAATTTTCCTTTTGAATCGATGGGCCCAAAACCGCTGCGAATGACTGACTTTATTTTCTTTTCACTGGTGGTATGATCTTAAAACGCTTCAATTTTCTACAGTTGCATGCACAAATCTCTCATGTGTGCGTTTTATTTTTTTTCGTAAAGAGATAGGGTCTGTTTACTCTGGAATGTTACATTTCTCTGAGGAGTTTTGTTTGGACTAAGTGTAACTGCTCGATATATTGTCATTATTTTTCTGATTGTACAGACCAAGGTCTGATGAAAGTGAAATTGTTATTATTTAGGATATAATCCTTGAGTCCATCCCGTCTCCTGTTGATATTTCTGCTTTAGAGAAAGTTAAGTATATTCTTTAAAAAAATCGTGAAAGCGGATCCTTAGAATAAACAATCTTAGGTATCGTAACATTGATATGGGCTGCCTTGAAAAAGTGGGTCAAATATACTTTAAATCCACCCCCTCCCTACTCCCACCTACCCCAAGAACCAAATTATTTATGCGGAGACATTTGAAACAATACTTTTAATGTCGCGCAACGTAAATTCACAAACTCCTTGAAAAAATGCTGGCTACGCTCGATATTCCATGTGGTACTGTTTGAGTGACATTGAATTAAACAAAAAAAGAACTTTTAAGATCTAGTTATGAGGTTTTAATTGGCATGAAAGTGATACACATTTACAATTCAGCATTTATAAAATTGAAAAAAAAGAGAACAAGAACTTTTTAGGCTTGTAATGTTTGGTAAATTCCGGTTTTCAAACTGCGGAAGATTACTATAATAGTTTGCAGGCTGTTTCTCATATTTGCATGCTATTTTACACAGTTTATCTGAATGTGCTGTAGACGACGTCACATTTATTTTTCTCTTATCTCTGTTAAAATTAGCTGTATTTACACATGCGGTTAGAATCTTCTAATTTTCCTTTTGAATCGATGGGCCCAAAACCGATGCGAATGACTGACTTTATTTTCTTTTCATTGGTCGTATGATCTTAAAACGCTTCAATTTTCTACAGTTGCGTGCACAAATCTCATGTGTGCGCTTTATTATTTTTTTCGTAAAGAGATAGGGTCTGTTTACTCTGGAATGTTACATTTCTCTGAGGAGTTTTGTTTAGACTAAGTGTAACTGCTCGATATATTGTCATTAGTTTTCTGATTGTACAGACCAAGGTCTGATGACAGTGAAATTGTTATTGCTTCTGACATAATCTTTGAGGCCATCCCGTCTCCTCTTGATATTTCTGCTTTTGAGAAAGAAAAATATATTCTTAAAAAATCGTGAAAACGGATCCTTAGAATAAACAATCTTAGGTATCGCAACATTGATATGGGCTGCCTTGAAAAAGTGGGTCAAATATACTTTAAATCCACCCCCCTCCCTACTCCCACCTACCCCAAGAACCAAGTTATTTATGCGGAGACATTTGAAACAATACTTTTAATGTCACGTAACGGAAATTCACAAACTCCTTGAAAAAATGCTGGCTACGCCCGATATTCCATGTCGTGCTGTTTGACTGACATTGAATTAAACAAACAAAGAACTTTTAAGATCTAGTTATAAGGTTTTAATTGGCATGAAAGTGATACACATTTACAATTCAGCATTTATAAAATTGAAAAAAAGAGAACAACAACTTTTTATGCTTGTATTGTGTGGTAAATTCCGGTTTTCAAACTGGGGAAGATTGCTATAATAGTTTGCAGGCTGTTTCTCATATTTGCATGCTATTTTACACAGTTTATCTGAATGTGCTGTAGACGACGTTATACATTTATTTTTCTCTTAATTCTGTTAAAATTAGCTGTATTTACACATGCGGTTAGAATCTTCTAATTTTCCTTTTGAATCGATGGGCCCAAAACCGCTGCGAATGACTGACTTTATTTTCTTTTCACTGGTGGTATGATCTTAAAACGCTTCAATTTTCTACAGTTGCATGCACAAATCTCTCATGTGTGCGTTTTATTTTTTTTCGTAAAGAGATAGGGTCTGTTTACTCTGGAATGTTACATTTCTCTGAGGAGTTTTGTTTGGACTAAGTGTAACTGCTCGATATATTGTCATTATTTTTCTGATTGTACAGACCAAGGTCTGATGAAAGTGAAATTGTTATTATTTAGGATATAATCCTTGAGTCCATCCCGTCTCCTGTTGATATTTCTGCTTTAGAGAAAGTTAAGTATATTCTTTAAAAAAATCGTGAAAGCGGATCCTTAGAATAAACAATCTTAGGTATCGTAACATTGATATGGGCTGCCTTGAAAAAGTGGGTCAAATATACTTTAAATCCACCCCCTCCCTACTCCCACCTACCCCAAGAACCAAATTATTTATGCGGAGACATTTGAAACAATACTTTTAATGTCGCGCAACGTAAATTCACAAACTCCTTGAAAAAATGCTGGCTACGCTCGATATTCCATGTGGTACTGTTTGAGTGACATTGAATTAAACAAAAAAAGAACTTTTAAGATCTAGTTATGAGGTTTTAATTGGCATGAAAGTGATACACATTTACAATTCAGCATTTATAAAATTGAAAAAAAAGAGAACAAGAACTTTTTAGGCTTGTAATGTGTGGAAAATTCCGGTTTTCAAACTGCGGAAGATTACTATAATAGTTTGCAGGCTGTTTCTCATATTTGCATGCTATTTTACACAGTTTATCTGAATGTGCTGTAGACGACGTCACATTTATTTTTCTCTTATCTCTGTTAAAATTAGCTGTATTTACACATGCGGTTAGAATCTTCTAATTTTCCTTTTGAATCGATGGGCCCAAAACCGCTGCGAATGACTGACTTTATTTTCTTTTCATTGGTCGTATGATCTTAAAACGCTTCAATTTTCTACAGTTCCGTGCACAAATCTCTCATGTGTGCGCTTTATTATTTTTTTCGTAAAAGGATAGCGTCTGTTTACTCTGGAATGTTACATTTCTCTGAGGAGTTTTGCTTGGACTAAGTGTAACTGCTCGATATATTGTCATTAGTTTTCTGATTGTACAGACCAAGGTCTGATGACAGTGAAATTGTTATTGCTTATGACATAATCTTTGAGGCCATCCCGTCTCCTCTTGATATTTCTGCTTTTGAGAAAGAAAAATATATTCTTAAAAAATCGTGAAAACGGATCCTTAGAATAAACAATCTTAGGTATCGCAACATTGATATGGGCTGCCTTGAAAAAGTGGGTCAAATATACTTTAAATCCACCCCCCTCTCTACTCCCACCTACCCCAAGAACCAAGTTATTTATGCGGAGACATTTGAAACAATACTTTTAATGTCACGTAACGGAAATTCACAAACTCCTTGAAAAAATGCTGGCTACGCCCGATATTCCATGTCGTGCTGTTTGACTGACATTGAATTAAACAAACAAAGAACTTTTAAGATCTAGTTATAAGGTTTTAATTGGCATGAAAGTGATACACATTTACAATTCAGCATTTATAAAATTGAAAAAAAAGAGAACAAGAACTTTTTAGGCTTGTAATGTGTGGTAAATTCCGGTTTTCAAACTGCGGAAGATTACTATAATAGTTTGCAGGCTGTTTCTCATATTTGCATGCTATTTTACACAGTTTATCTGAATGTGCTGTAGACGACGTCACATTTATTTTTCTCTTATCTCTGTTAAAATTAGCTGTATTTACACATGCGGTTAGAATCTTCTAATTTTCCTTTTGAATCGATGGGCCCAAAACCGCTGCGAATGACTGACTTTATTTTCTTTTCATTGGTCGTATGATCTTAAAACGCTTCAATTTTCTACAGTTGCGTGCACAAATCTCATGTGTGCGCTTTATTATTTTTTTCGTAAAGAGATAGGGTCTGTTTACTCTGGAATGTTACATTTCTCTGAGGAGTTTTGTTTAGACTAAGTGTAACTGCTCGATATATTGTCATTAGTTTTCTGATTGTACAGACCAAGGTCTGATGACAGTGAAATTGTTATTGCTTATGACATAATCTTTGAGGCCATCCCGTCTCCTCTTGATATTTCTGCTTTTGAGAAAGAAAAATATATTCTTAAAAAATCGTGAAAACGGATCCTTAGAATAAACAATCTTAGGTATCGCAACATTGATATGGGCTGCCTTGAAAAAGTGGGTCAAATATACTTTAAATCCACCCCCCTCCCTACTCCCACCTACCCCAAGAACCAAGTTATTTATGCGGAGACATTTGAAACAATACTTTTAATGTCACGTAACGGAAATTCACAAACTCCTTGAAAAAATGCTGGCTACGCCCGATATTCCATGTCGTGCTGTTTGACTGACATTGAATTAAACAAACAAAGAACTTTTAAGATCTAGTTATAAGGTTTTAATTGGCATGAAAGTGATACACATTTACAATTCAGCATTTATAAAATTGAATAAAAGAGAACAACAACTTTTTATGCTTGTATTGTGTGGTAAATTCCGGTTTTCAAACTGGGGAAGATTACTATAATAGTTTGCAGGCTGTTTCTCATATTTGCATGCTATTTTACACAGTTTATCTGAATGTGCTGTAGACGACGTTATACATTTATTTTTCTCTTAATTCTGTTAAAATTAGCTGTATTTACACATGCGGTTAGAATCTTCTAATTTTCCTTTTGAATCGATGGGCCCAAAACCGCTGCGAATGACTGACTTTATTTTCTTTTCACTGGTGGTATGATCTTAAAACGCTTCAATTTTCTACAGTTGCATGCACAAATCTCTCATGTGTGCGTTTTATTTTTTTTCGTAAAGAGATAGGGTCTGTTTACTCTGGAATGTTACATTTCTCTGAGGAGTTTTGTTTGGACTAAGTGTAACTGCTCGATATATTGTCATTATTTTTCTGATTGTACAGACCAAGGTCTGATGAAAGTGAAATTGTTATTATTTAGGATATAATCCTTGAGTCCATCCCGTCTCCTGTTGATATTTCTGCTTTAGAGAAAGTTAAGTATATTCTTTAAAAAAATCGTGAAAGCGGATCCTTAGAATAAACAATCTTAGGTATCGTAACATTGATATGGGCTGCCTTGAAAAAGTGGGTCAAATATACTTTAAATCCACCCCCTCCCTACTCCCACCTACCCCAAGAACCAAATTATTTATGCGGAGACATTTGAAACAATACTTTTAATGTCGCGCAACGTAAATTCACAAACTCCTTGAAAAAATGCTGGCTACGCTCGATATTCCATGTGGTACTGTTTGAGTGACATTGAATTAAACAAAAAAAGAACTTTTAAGATCTAGTTATGAGGTTTTAATTGGCATGAAAGTGATACACATTTACAATTCAGCATTTATAAAATTGAAAAAAAAGAGAACAAGAACTTTTTAGGCTTGTAATGTGTGGAAAATTCCGGTTTTCAAACTGCGGAAGATTACTATAATAGTTTGCAGGCTGTTTCTCATATTTGCATGCTATTTTACACAGTTTATCTGAATGTGCTGTAGACGACGTCACATTTATTTTTCTCTTATCTCTGTTAAAATTAGCTGTATTTACACATGCGGTTAGAATCTTCTAATTTTCCTTTTGAATCGATGGGCCCAAAACCGCTGCGAATGACTGACTTTATTTTCTTTTCATTGGTCGTATGATCTTAAAACGCTTCAATTTTCTACAGTTCCGTGCACAAATCTCTCATGTGTGCGCTTTATTATTTTTCTCGTAAAAGGATAGCGTCTGTTTACTCTGGAATGTTACATTTCTCTGAGGAGTTTTGTTTGGACTAAGTGTAACTGCTCGATATATTGTCATTAGTTTTCTGATTGTACAGACCAAGGTCTGATGACAGTGAAATTGTTATTGCTTATGACATAATCTTTGAGGCCATCCCGTCTCCTCTTGATATTTCTGCTTTTGAGAAAGAAAAATATATTCTTAAAAAATCGTGAAAACGGATCCTTAGAATAAACAATCTTAGGTATCGCAACATTGATATGGGCTGCCTTGAAAAAGTGGGTCAAATATACTTTAAATCCACCCCCCTCTCTACTCCCACCTACCCCAAGAACCAAGTTATTTATGCGGAGACATTTGAAACAATACTTTTAATGTCACGTAACGGAAATTCACAAACTCCTTGAAAAAATGCTGGCTACGCCCGATATTCCATGTCGTGCTGTTTGACTGACATTGAATTAAACAAACAAAGAACTTTTAAGATCTAGTTATAAGGTTTTAATTGGCATGAAAGTGATACACATTTACAATTCAGCATTTATAAAATTGAAAAAAAAGAGAACAAGAACTTTTTAGGCTTGTAATGTGTGGTAATTTCCGGTTTTCAAACTGGGGAAGATTACTATAATAGTTTGCAGGCTGTTTCTCATATTTGCATGCTCTTTTACACAGTTTATCTGAATGTGCTGTAGACGACGTCACACATTTATTTTTCTCTTATCTCTGTTAAAATTAGCTGTATTTACACATGCGGTTAGAATCTTCTAATTTTCCTTTTGAATCGATGGGCCCAAAACCGCTGCGAATGACTGACTTTATTTTCTTTTCATTGGTGGTATGATCTTAAAACGCTTCAATTTTCTACAGTTGCGTGCACAAATCTCTCATGTGTGCGCTTTATTATTTTTTTCGTAAAGAGATAGGGTCTGTTTACTCTGGAATGTTACATTTCTCTGAGGAGTTTTGTTTGGACTAAGTGTAACTGCTCGATATATTGTCATTATTTTTCTGATTGTACAGACCAAGGTCTGATGACAGTGAAATTGTTATTGTTTATGACATAATCTTTGAGGCCATCCCGTCTCCTCTTGGCATTTCTGCTTTTGAGAAAGAAAAATATATTCTTAAAAAAATCGTGAAAGCGGATCCTTAGAATAAACAATCTTAGGTATCGCAACATTGATATGGGCTGCCTTGAAAAAGTGGGTCAAATATACTTTAAATCCACCTCCCTCCCTATTCCCACCTACCCCAAGAACCAAGTTATTTATGCGGAGACATTTGAAACAATACTTTTAATGTCACGCAACGGAAATTCACAGACTCCTTGAAAAAATGCTGGCTACGAACTATATTCCATGTCGTACTGTTTGAGTGACATTGAATTAAACCAAAAAAAAAGAACTTTTAAGGTCTAGTTATAAGGTTTTAATTGGCATGAAAGTGATACACATTTACAATTCAGCATTTATAAAATTGAAAAAAAAAGAGAGCAACAACTTTTTATGCTTGTATTGTGTGGTAAATACCGGTTTTCAAACTGGGGAAGATTATTATAATAGTTTGCAGGCTGTTTCTCATATTTGCATGCTATTTTACACAGTTTATCTGAATGTGCTGTAGACGACGTTATACATTTATTTTTCTCTTAATTCTGTTAAAATTAGCTGTATTTACACATGCGGTTAGAATCTTCTAATTTTCCTTTTGAATCGATGGGCCCAAAACCGCTGCGAATGACTGACTTTATTTTCTTTTCACTGGTGGTATGATCTTAAAACGCTTCAATTTTCTACAGTTGCATGCACAAATCTCTCATGTGTGCGTTTTATTTTTTTTTCGTAAAGAGATAGGGTCTGTTTACTCTGGAATGTTACATTTCTCTGAGGAGTTTTGTTTGGACTAAGTGTAACTGCTCGATATATTGTCATTATTTTTCTGATTGTACAGACCAAGGTCTGATGAAAGTGAAATTGTTATTATTTAGGATATAATCCTTGAGTCCATCCCGTCTCCTGTTGATATTTCTGCTTTAGAGAAAGTTAAGTATATTCTTTAAAAAAATCGTGAAAGCGGATCCTTAGAATAAACAATCTTAGGTATCGTAACATTGATATGGGCTGCCTTGAAAAAGTGGGTCAAATATACTTTAAATCCACCCCCTCCCTACTCCCACCTACCCCAAGAACCAAATTATTTATGCGGAGACATTTGAAACAATACTTTTAATGTCGCGCAACGTAAATTCACAAACTCCTTGAAAAAATGCTGGCTACGCTCGATATTCCATGTGGTACTGTTTGAGTGACATTGAATTAAACAAAAAAAAGAACTTTTAAGATCTAGTTATGAGGTTTTAATTGGCATGAAAGTGATACACATTTACAATTCAGCATTTATAAAATTGAAAAAAAAAAGAGAACAACAACTTTTTATGCTTGTAATGTGTGGTAAATTCCGGTTTTCAAACTGGGGAAGATTACTATAATAGTTTGCAGGCTGTTTCTCATATTTGCATGCTATTTTACACAGTTTATCTGAATGTGCTGTAGACGACGTCACATATTTATTTTTCTCTTATCTCTGTTAAAATTAGCTGTATTTACACATGCGGTTAGAATCTTCTAATTTTCCTTTTGAATCGATGGGCCCAAAACCGCTGCGAATGACTGACTTTATTTTCTTTTCATTGGTGGTATGATCTTAAAACGCTTCAATTTTCTACAGTTCCGTGCACAAATCTCTCATGTGTGCGCTTTATTATTTTTTTCGTAAAGAGATAGGGTCTGTTTACTCTGGAATGTTACATTTCTCTGAGGAGTTTTGTTTGGACTAAGTGTAACTGCTCGATATATTGTCATTATTTTTCTGATTGTACAGACCAAGGTCTGATGAAAGTGAAATTGTTATTATTTAGGATATAATCCTTGAGTCCATCCCGTCTCCTGTTGATATTTCTGCTTTAGAGAAAGTAAAGTATATTCTTAAAAAAAATCGTGAAAGCGGATCCTTAGAATAAACAATCTTAGGTATCGCAACATTGATATGGGCTGCCTTGAAAAAGTGGGTCAAATATACTTTAAATCCACCCCCTCCCTACTCCCACCTACCCCAAGAACCAAATTATTTATGCGGAGACATTTGAAACAATACTTTTAATGTCGCGCAACGTAAATTCACAAACTCCTTGAAAAAATGCTGGCTACGCTCGATATTCCATGTGGTACTGTTTGAGTGACATTGAATTAAACAAAAAAAGAACTTTTAAGATCTAGTTATGAGGTTTTAATTGGCATGAAAGTGATACACATTTACAATTCAGCATTTATAAAATTGAAAAAAAAGAGAACAACAACTTTTTATGCTTGTAATGTGTGGTAAATTCCGGTTTTCAAACTGGGGAAGATTACTATAATAGTTTGCAGGCTGTTTCTCATATTTGCATGCTATTTTACACAGTTTATCTGAATGTGCTGTAGACGACGTCACACATTTATTTTTCTCTTATCTCTGTTAAAATTAGCTGTATTTACACATGCGGTTAGAATCTTCTAATTTTCCTTTTGAATCGATGGGCCCAAAACCGCTGCGAATGACTGACTTTATTTTCTTTTCATTGGTGGTATGATCTTAATATGCTTCAATGTTCTACAGTTGCATGCACAAATCTCTCATGTGCGCGTTTTATTATCTTTTTCGCTAAGAGATAGGGTCTGTTTACTCTGGAATGTTACATTTCTCTGAGGAGTTTTGTTTGGACTAAGTGTAACTGCTCGATATATTGTCATTATTTTTCTGATTGTACAGACCAAGGTATGATGAAAGTGAAATTGTTATTGTTTATGACATAATCCTTTAGGCCATCCCGTCTCCTCTTGATATTTCTGCTTTTGAGAAAGAAAAAAATATTCCTAAAAAAATCGTGAAAGCGGATCCTTAGAATAAACAATCTTAGGTATCGCAACATTGAAATGAGCTGCCTTGAAAAAGTGGGTCAAATATACTTTAAATCCAACCCCTCCCTACTCCCACCTACCCCAAGAACCAAGTTATTTATGCGGAGACATTTGAAACAATACTTTTAATGTCACGCAACGGAAATTCACAAAATCCTTGAAAAAATACTGGCTACGCTCGATATTCCATATCGTACTGTTTGAGTGACATTGAATGAAAAAAAGGACTTTTAAGATCTAGTTACAAGGTTTTTATTGGCCTTAAATTTTATTCACTTTGCATTTCAGAATTTATACGATTGAAAGGAAAGAGAACAACTTTTTATGCTTGTATTGTGTGATAAATTTCGGTTTTCAAAGTGGGGAAGATTAATATAATAGTTTGTAGGGTGGTTCTCACATTTACGCACTATTTTTCACATTTTACATTTATTTTCTGTTATCTTTGTTAAAATAAGATGTGTTTGTCGCACCTGTGGTTAGAGTTTTCTAATTTTTGTTTTTGAATTGATGGGCCAAAAAATGCCTCAGTGACTGTCTTTATTATCTTGTTGCTTATATTTTGATCTTAAAATGCTTACATTTTCTACAACTGTATGGATACATCTTACATATGCGCGCTGTAGTTTTTATTTGGTTAAGGCATGGGGTTCAGATACTCTGCAATATTACATTCCTCTGAAGCTTTTTGTTCAGACTTAGTGTAAATATTGTGTAAATTGTCATTGATTTCCTTATTGTATGGAGCAAAGTCTTCTTAAATTAAATTATTTAGGGTGGGTTGCAACCCTGAACCCCCACTCCCTTTGTTTCCGCCACTGGTGACAGTCATTGTTCAGATTTGCTTCCGCATTGCACGTAATTAAAAGTGTTAAGTTGAATTTCTTTTGAAAATGTGTTTGCCTTCTTTGATTGTGGTTCTTGTGCAGTGCTGCGGAAGCAGTGATAGAGAGACAGTGCAATGCATGGGGGGAGGGTTAATTGACAGCAGCTTATGCGCATGAATATGGATTGAGTGCAAGCAAGTGATGTCAGACTTGCATTTGCCAGCCAATCAGCGTCTTTGAAATTCAGAAGATGCTGCATATTCTATGCGACGGGATTAAGTCATTTTAACGCGCGAAAACAAGACCCATCAAAGTACTTATTTTCTTTATTTCTTTGTGTGTTTTGTTTTACTATTGTTCAGATACAGTGAAATTTTGATCACATAACTGTTTTTAGCTTGAAAGATGAGCTCTTAAAAGGAGATATTAGAACTATTTTGGTGTCCGGATGCCGCGTTTTAATGATGTTAGTTGGCCGGCTAGCGTGGCTTGCATCCTTTGTTGGGCGCCATCAAGACTGGAAAGACGCAACTTTTTACCAAAATAAGGATAGTTTATTGTGGAAGTGTTTTGTGTGGATAAAACATCATACAGAAGGTAAGTAATAAGAGTGAAAGTGCACTGTATCACCGGACTTTTTCCTTTGTTAATGTTGTTAATAACAATTGCGTACATGTTTAAAACAACGCTGTTCCAAGCCGTATTTTTTTTGCATAAGAGTGACTTTGGAAATTTCGGATTCAGATCTAATTTCTTCTTAAATCCGCAAGTTGTTTCTGTAATTTTAATGCTATATGATCAAGGAATTATACGGCAACGTTTTTTATCGTGGTTATGGTTATATTTTAATTCACAAAGTTCTCGTAAGTCCAGGTTCGCTGAGATTAAAATGACACCCCAAGAAAAAGTTATCTCCCTCTTATGTGTTGTATTTCTTCTTTTTTCCCAAGCAGCGCAGTTATATCGGTTTTTTTTTGTAAAAAGAAAGGGCTAGACTCTGCTTGGAGTTATTTTTGGCAGAGTTTTGGAGGAAAGTGTCGTGCTATAAGTTAAAAACCCATTGCCCGTTCCGACTTTGATTTCTGACACTTGTGTGTGTGTCAGGGTTCGCGCTGGGTTCTCAGGAAAGTGAGTAAAAAGGAAAGTATGGATCAATTGGGTCCAGAAAGACTCGGTGGGTTCCGAAAAAGTGAATCATTTCGTAAAAAATGCCCAAAAACTGAACAAAAACCCCGTCAACGCAAACCCTGGTGTGTGTGTGTTGTTTTTTTTTGTGTGTGTGTGTGATTTCTCTGTTTTTTATATAGCAGGGCGGCGAATGTTGAGCTTAAACCTCTTTGCTTGACTCGTGTGCAAAGTAGTTAATTGTAATCCTGATTCCATTCAGTCAGATGGCTGTACTATGTTCTTTGTCAATTACTGCAATCAGGACTTGATTAGGAGTGGTTTGATTATCTTTGTAAATTGTTTAAACCCTTTCTCCTGGGGTCCAATAGGAGCGGAATTTTTTCGCTTACCTACGCATTTTTGGAATAATTAAAGAGGGTTGTGTTTTGTTTCAATGTGTGTAAAGTTTATATATTCTATGAAAGTAGACCTCACGGCTTTCGCATGAAACTGGCATAAACAGGCCATATACAGTGGCTGTGTAAGGGCTGCAACTAGTTTTTTCCTTTTTGGGGAGATTTTGATATCACCTGCATTTTTTTATATTCTATTCAGGGTTCGCGTTGGCGGGGTTTTTGTTCACTTTTTGGGCATTTTTTTAAAGAAATGACTCTGGACTAAACCGAGTCACTTTCCTTTTTAAATTCACTTTCCTGAGAACCCAGCGCGAACCCTGCTATTATTTGCCAAAAAGGGTTCTTAAACATTTGTTTCATTTTTGGAACGGTGCTTTCTTTTAGACACGGAATTACTTTTGGGTCTTAATTCGCCCTGTACATATATGTATCCTTATCAGAAACAAAAGTATATTTGTGTGTAAAATATACATTTTCTTTCAGATGCCAAAAAAGAAAGGAATCAAGAGGCAACCAAAGGCCCACCAACTCGAAATAGAGGAATACAAGGTTGGGGACATCATCCTGTTCCAAAAGAAGGCGGTTTGGTGGCCGGTCGAAGTTACAAAAGCCTCGGGGGGTATCATGACTGTGCAGTACATTGGCTATGAAGAGGGGTAAGTGCACAAGTTTTTATAGCAACTTTCCTATCTTTTTCAGATTGTCCTGCATGGATTAATGTTGTACATTGATGTCATTTTTATTAATTTTGCGTTGTTCTAAATATTTCTTTTCAGCTTCCATGTGTAGGCACTAATTTTTTTTGTCCATTCTTTTCCTGCATCGTCTTATTTGTGTGTTTTATACTTTGCCAGTAAGCTCTGCTTTCATTGTAAAGATTGGTGGTGTTTTTATGTGTAATGTTTTTGCAGGATTTGAAGTGTTAGCTTTGTATATTGTTTCATAATGCTTTTTATTAGGGATCTCACTCACGTCGTAACAAAACCCAGACTGGTAAAACCATGTCCAAGCGATATGGATATCTGTAAGAATATTAGTCAAAGCTAGATCGTTCTTATTAGAGTAACAGTTCATTTGAGATGCATAATGTTTCGAATGTGATGTGTTTTCCCATTTATTCTAAAGCCCATTTAAGATGCAGTTCGTTTCATTGTTTCTTTTGCCTGAGAGGTTTTTAGCCCAGCTTACGTTACACGTAAGCTGGGGTATTCCTATCGGTTTGCATGTGGCGTCCGTTAGTTAGTTAGTTGTTTATTTAGTAAACTTTGGTTCAAAATGCATCTCCTCCTACAATTTTGATCCGATGTCATTTATTTTTGGTGTGAGGCATTCCTAAGGCGTCGTGCATATGGCTTGTGCTTTTCTAGTCGATCGCGTGATTTTTGAATTTTTGGCGAATTTTTAAAGAAAAAAATTTAAAATGTATCTCCTCCTACATTTTTGACCCGATGTCATTCATTTTTGGTATGAGGCACCCCTAAAGTGTCGTGCATACGGCTTGTGCTTTTTTAGTTGATCGGACAATTTTTGTATTTTTGGGCATTTTTTAAGCAAAATTTTTGAAAAAAATGCATCTACTCCTACAATTTTGATTCGATGTCATTTATTTTTGGTGTGAGGCATTCCTAAGCGGTCGTGCATACGGCTTGTACTTTTTTAGTCAATCGGGTTATTTTTGAATTTTTGGGGACTTTTTAAAGGAATTTTAAAATGTATCTACTCCTACAATTTTGATGCGATGTCATTTATTTTGGTAAGAGGCACCCCTAAAGGGTCGTGCATACGGCTTCTGCTTTTTTAGTCGATCGGACAGTTTTGTATTTTTGGGGAATTTTTTAAGCAAAAAATTTAGAAAATAATTCAAAATGCATCTACTCCTACAATTTTTATTCGATGTCATTTATTTTTGGATTGAGGCATCCCTAAGCGGTCGTGCATACGGCTTGTGCTTTTTTAGTCGATCGGCTGATTTTTTTTTATTTTTGGTAAATTTTTGAAGACAAAAAATTAAAATGTATCTCTTCCTACATTTTTAACCCGATGTCATTTATTTTTGGTATGAGGCACCCTGAAGTGTCATGCATACGGCTTGTGCTTTTTAGTCGATCAGGTAATTTTTTAATTTTTTGGGAATTTTTTAAGAAAAAAATTTAAAATGTATCTCCTCCTACATTTTTGATCCGATGTCATTTATGTTTGGTACGAGGCACCCCTAAAGGGTCGTGCATACGACTTGTGCTTTTTTAGGAATTTTTAAGTAAAAAGTTCAAAAATAATTCAAAATGCATCTACTCCTACAATTTTGATGCGATGTCATTTATTTTTGGTGTGAGGCATACCTAAGCGGTCGTGCATACAGCTTGTGCTTTCTTAGTCGATCGGGCGATTTTTTAATTATCCGCCGGGAACCGGACGGATATAGTTTTCACTCTGTCCGTCTGTCTGTCCGTCTGTCCGTCTGTCCGTCTGTCCGTCTGTGCAATTTCAGTCTCACGCGCCTACAGCCCGCATAAGTGGGTGGATTGATTTCAGATTTTACCCAGGCGTGCTCCTAAGCATCCTGCAGTGCAGTGACCAGGATTCGACCGGATCTGAGCAAAATTGCCAAAATGGCAAAACTTTAAAAAATTGCAGACACTGAATAAGGACTTTGCATAACACACATCAGTCTCACGCGCCTACAGCCCGCATTAGTGGGTGGATTGATTTCAGATTTTACCCAGGGCTGCTCCTAAGCATCCCGCAGTGCAGTGACCAGGATTCGACCGGATCCGAGCAAAATTGCCAAAATGGCAAAACTTTAAAAAATTGCAGACACTGAATAAGGACTTTGCATAACACACATCAGTCTCACGCGCCTACAGCCCGCATAAGTGGGTGGATTGATTTCAGATTTTACCCAGGGCTGCTCCTAAGCATCCCGCAGTGCAGTGACCAGGATTCGACCGGATCCGAGCAAAGTTGCCAAAATGGCAAAACTTTAAAAAATTGCAGACACTGAATAAGGACTTTGCATAACACACATCAGTCTCACGCGCCTACAGCCCGCATTAGTGGGTGGATTGATTTCAGATTTTACCCAGGGCTGCTCCTAAGCATCCCGCAGTGCAGTGAGCAAGATTCGACCGGATCCGAGCAAAATTGCCAAAATGGCAAAACTTTAAAAAATTGCAGACACTTAATAAGGACTTTGTATAACACACATCAGTCTCACGCGCCTACAGCCCGCATTAGTGGGTGGATTGATTTCAGATTTTATCCAAGAGTGCTCCTAAGCATCCCGCAGTGCAGTGACCAGGATTCGACCGGATCTGAGCAAAATTGCCAAAATGGCAAAACTTTAAAAAATTGCAGACACTGAATAAAGACTTTGCATAACACACATCAGTCTCACGCGCCTACAGCCCGCATTAGTGGGTGGATTGATTTCAGATTTTACCCAAGGGTGCTCTTAAGCATCCCGCAGTGCAGTGACCAGGATTCGACCGGATCCGAGCAAAATTGCCAAAATGGCAAAACTTTAAAAAATTGCAGACACTGAATAAGGACTTTGCATAACACACATCAGTCTCACGCGCCTACAGCCCGCATAAGTGGGTGGATTGATTTCAGATTTTACCCAGGGCTGCTCCTTAGCATCCCGCAGTGCAGTGACCAGGATTCGACCGGATCCGAGCAAAGTTGCCAAAATGGCAAAACTTTAAAAAATTGCAGACACTGAATAAGGACTTTGCATAACACACATCAGTCTCACGCGCCTACAGCCCGCATTAGTGGGTGGATTGATTTCAGATTTTACCCAAGAGTGCTCCTAAGCATCCCGCAGTGCAGTGACCAGGATTCGACCGGATCCGAGCAAAGTTGCCAAAATGGCAAAACTTTAAAAAATGCAGACACTGAATAAGGACTTTGCATAACACACATCAGTCTCACGCGCCTACAGCCCGCATTAGTGGGTGGATTGATTTCAGATTTTACCCAAGAGTGCTCCTAAGCATCCCGCAGTGCAGTGACCAGGATTCGACCGGATCCGAGCAAAGTTGCCAAAATGGCAAAACTTTAAAAAATTGCAGACACTGAATAAGGACTTTGCATAACACACATCAGTCTCACGCGCCTACAGCCCGCATTAGTGGGTGGATTGATTTCAGATTTTACCCAAGGGTGCTCTTAAGCATCCCGCAGTGCAGTGACCAGGATTCGACCGGATCCGAGCAAAGTTGCCAAAATGGCAAAACTTTAAAAAATTGCAGACACTGAATAAGGACTTTGCATAACACACATCAGTCTCACGCGCCTACAGCCCGCATTAGTGGGTGGATTGATTTCAGATTTTACCCAAGAGTGCTCCTAAGCATCCCGCAGTGCAGTGACCAGGATTCGACCGGATCCGAGCAAAATTGCCAAAATGGCAAAACTTTAAAAAATTGCAGACACTGAATAAAGACTTTGCATAACACACATCAGTCTCACGCGCCTACAGCCCGCATTAGTGGGTGGATTGATTTCAGATTTTACCCAAGGGTGCTCTTAAGCATCCCGCAGTGCAGTGACCAGGATTCGACCGGATCCGAGCAAAATTGCCAAAATGGCAAAACTTTAAAAAATTGCAGACACTGAATAAGGACTTTGCATAACACACATCAGTCTCACGCGCCTACAGCCCGCATAAGTGGGTGGATTGATTTCAGATTTTATCCAGGGCTGCTCCTAAGCATCCCGCAGTGCAGTGACCAGGATTCGACCGGATCCGAGCAAAGTTGCCAAAATGGCAAAACTTTAAAAAATTGCAGACACTGAATAAGGACTTTGCATAACACACATCAGTCTCACGCGCCTACAGCCCGCATTAGTGGGTGGATTGATTTCAGATTTTACCCAAGAGTGCTCCTAAGCATCCCGCAGTGCAGTGACCAGGATTCGACCGGATCCGAGCAAAGTTGCCAAAATGGCAAAACTTTAAAAAATTGCAGACACTGAATAAGGACTTTGCATAACACACATCAGTCTCACGCGCCTACAGCCCGCATTAGTGGGTGGATTGATTTCAGATTTTACCCAAGAGTGCTCCTAAGCATCCCGCAGTGCAGTGACCAGGATTCGACCGGATACGAGCAAAATTGCCAAAATGGCAAAACTTTAAAAAATTGCAGACACTGAATAAAGACTTTGCATAACACACATCAGTCTCACGCGCCTACAGCCCGCATTAGTGGGTGGATTGATTTCAGATTTTACCCAAGGGTGCTCTTAAGCATCCCGCAGTGCAGTGACCAGGATTCGACCGGATCCGAACAAAGTTGCCAAAATGGCAAAACTTTAAAAAATTGCAGACACTGAATAAGGACTTTGCATAACACACATCAGTCTCACGCGCCTACAGCCCGCATTAGTGGGTGGATTGATTTCAGATTTTACCCAGGGCTGCTCCTAAGCATCCCGCAGTGCAGTGAGCAAGATTCGACCGGATCCGAGCAAAATTGCCAAAATGGCAAAACTTTAAAAAATTGCAGACACTTAATAAGGACTTTGTATAACACACATCAGTCTCACGCGCCTACAGCCCGCATTAGTGGGTGGATTGATTTCAGATTTTACCCAAGAGTGCTCCTAAGCATCCCGCAGTGCAGTGACCAGGATTCGACCGGATCCGAGCAAAATTGCCAAAATGGCAAAACTTTAAAAAATTGCAGACACTGAATAAAGACTTTGCATAACACACATCAGTCTCACGCGCCTACAGCCCGCATTAGTGGGTGGATTGATTTCAGATTTTACCCAAGGGTGCTCTTAAGCATCCCGCAGTGCAGTGACCAGGATTCGACCGGATCCGAGCAAAATTGCCAAAATGGCAAAACTTTAAAAAATTGCAGACACTGAATAAGGACTTTGCATAACACACATCAGTCTCACGCGCCTACAGCCCGCATAAGTGGGTGGATTGATTTCAGATTTTACCCAGGGCTGCTCCTAAGCATCCCGCAGTGCAGTGACCAGGATTCGACCGGATCCGAGCAAAGTTGCCAAAATGGCAAAACTTTAAAAAATTGCAGACACTGAATAAGGACTTTGCATAACACACATCAGTCTCACGCACCTACAGCCCGCATTAGTGGGTGGATTGATTTCAGATTTTACCCAAGAGTGCTCCTTTGCATCCCGCAGTGCAGTGACCAGGATTCGACCGGATCCGAGCAAAGTTGCCAAAATGGCAAAACTTTAAAAAATTGCAGACACTGAATAAGGACTTTGCATAACACACATCAGTCTCACGCGCCTACAGCCCGCATTAGTGGGTGGATTGATTTCAGATTTTACCCAAGAGTGCTCCTAAGCATCCCGCAGTGCAGTGACCAGGATTCGACCGGATACGAGCAAAATTGCCAAAATGGCAAAACTTTAAAAAATTGCAGACACTGAATAAAGACTTTGCATAACACACATCAGTCTCACGCGCCTACAGCCCGCATTAGTGGGTGGATTGATTTCAGATTTTACCCAGGGCTGCTCCTAAGCATCCCGCAGTGCAGTGAGCAAGATTCGACCGGATCCGAGCAAAATTGCCAAAATGGCAAAACTTTAAAAAATTGCAGACACTTAATAAGGACTTTGTATAACACACATCAGTCTCACGCGCCTACAGCCCGCATTAGTGGGTGGATTGATTTCAGATTTTACCCAAGAGTGCTCCTAAGCATCCCGCAGTGCAGTGATCAGGATTCGACCGGATCCGAGCAAAATTGCCAAAATGGCAAAACTTTAAAAAATTGCAGACACTGAATAAAGACTTTGCATAACACACATCAGTCTCACGCGCCTACAGCCCGCATTAGTGGGTGGATTGATTTCAGATTTTACCCAAGGGTGCTCTTAAGCATCCCGCAGTGCAGTGACCAGGATTCGACCGGATCCGAGCAAAATTGCCAAAATGGCAAAACTTTAAAAAATTGCAGACACTGAATAAGGACTTTGCATAACACACATCAGTCTCACGCGCCTACAGCCCGCATAAGTGGGTGGATTGATTTCAGATTTTACCCAGGGCTGCTCCTAAGCATCCCGCAGTGCAGTGACCAGGATTCGACCGGATCCGAGCAAAGTTGCCAAAATGGCAAAACTTTAAAAAATTGCAGACACTGAATAAGGACTTTGCATAACACACATCAGTCTCACGCACCTACAGCCCGCATTAGTGGGTGGATTGATTTCAGATTTTACCCAAGAGTGCTCCTATGCATCCCGCAGTGCAGTGACCAGGATTCGACCGGATCCGAGCAAAGTTGCCAAAATGGCAAAACTTTAAAAAATTGCAGACACTGAATAAGGACTTTGCATAACACACATCAGTCTCACGCGCCTACAGCCCGCATTAGTGGGTGGATTGATTTCAGATTTTACCCAAGAGTGCTCCTAAGCATCCCGCAGTGCAGTGACCAGGATTCGACCGGATACGAGCAAAATTGCCAAAATGGCAAAACTTTAAAAAATTGCAGACACTGAATAAAGACTTTGCATAACACACATCAGTCTCACGCGCCTACAGCCCGCATTAGTGGGTGGATTGATTTCAGATTTTACCCAGGGCTGCTCCTAAGCATCCCGCAGTGCAGTGAGCAAGATTCGACCGGATCCGAGCAAAATTGCCAAAATGGCAAAACTTTAAAAAATTGCAGACACTTAATAAGGACTTTGTATAACACACATCAGTCTCACGCGCCTACAGCCCGCATTAGTGGGTGGATTGATTTCAGATTTTACCCAAGAGTGCTCCTAAGCATCCCGCAGTGCAGTGACCAGGATTCGACCGGATCCGAGCAAAATTGCCAAAATGGCAAAACTTTAAAAAATTGCAGACACTGAATAAAGACTTTGCATAACACACATCAGTCTCACGCGCCTACAGCCCGCATTAGTGGGTGGATTGATTTCAGATTTTACCCAAGGGTGCTCTTAAGCATCCCGCAGTGCAGTGACCAGGATTCGACCGGATCCGAGCAAAATTGCCAAAATGGCAAAACTTTAAAAAATTGCAGACACCGAATAAGGACTTTGCATAACACACATCAGTCTCACGCGCCTACAGCCCGCATTAGTGGGTGGATTTATTTAAGATTTTACCCAGGGCTGCTCCTAAGCATCCCGCAGTGCAGTGACCAGGATTCGACCGGATCCGAGCAAAGTTGCCAAAATGGCAAAACTTTAAAAAATTGCAGACACTGAATAAGGACTTTGCATAACACACATCAGTCTCACGCACCTACAGCCCGCATTAGTGGGTGGATTGATTTCAGATTTTACCCAAGAGTGCTCCTTTGCATCCCGCAGTGCAGTGACCAGGATTCGACCGGATCCGAGCAAAGTTGCCAAAATGGCAAAACTTTAAAAAATTGCAGACACTGAATAAGGACTTTGCATAACACACATCAGTCTCACGCGCCTACAGCCCGCATTAGTGGGTGGATTGATTTCAGATTTTACCCAAGAGTGCTCCTAAGCATCCCGCAGTGCAGTGACCAGGATTCGACCGGATACGAGCAAAATTGCCAAAATGGCAAAACTTTAAAAAATTGCAGACACTGAATAAAGACTTTGCATAACACACATCAGTCTCACGCGCCTACAGCCCGCATTAGTGGGTGGATTGATTTCAGATTTTACCCAGGGCTGCTCCTAAGCATCCCGCAGTGCAGTGAGCAAGATTCGACCGGATCCGAGCAAAATTGCCAAAATGGCAAAACTTTAAAAAATTGCAGACACTTAATAAGGACTTTGTATAACACACATCAGTCTCACGCGCCTACAGCCCGCATTAGTGGGTGGATTGATTTCAGATTTTACCCAAGAGTGCTCCTAAGCATCCCGCAGTGCAGTGATCAGGATTCGACCGGATCCGAGCAAAATTGCCAAAATGGCAAAACTTTAAAAAATTGCAGACACTGAATAAAGACTTTGCATAACACACATCAGTCTCACGCGCCTACAGCCCGCATTAGTGGGTGGATTGATTTCAGATTTTACCCAAGGGTGCTCTTAAGCATCCCGCAGTGCAGTGACCAGGATTCGACCGGATCCGAGCAAAATTGCCAAAATGGCAAAACTTTAAAAAATTGCAGACACTGAATAAGGACTTTGCATAACACACATCAGTCTCACGCGCCTACAGCCCGCATAAGTGGGTGGATTGATTTCAGATTTTACCCAGGGCTGCTCCTAAGCATCCCGCAGTGCAGTGACCAGGATTCGACCGGATCCGAGCAAAGTTGCCAAAATGGCAAAACTTTAAAAAATTGCAGACACTGAATAAGGACTTTGCATAACACACATCAGTCTCACGCACCTACAGCCCGCATTAGTGGGTGGATTGATTTCAGATTTTACCCAAGAGTGCTCCTATGCATCCCGCAGTGCAGTGACCAGGATTCGACCGGATCCGAGCAAAGTTGCCAAAATGGCAAAACTTTAAAAAATTGCAGACACTGAATAAGGACTTTGCATAACACACATCAGTCTCACGCGCCTACAGCCCGCATTAGTGGGTGGATTGATTTCAGATTTTACCCAAGAGTGCTCCTAAGCATCCCGCAGTGCAGTGACCAGGATTCGACCGGATACGAGCAAAATTGCCAAAATGGCAAAACTTTAAAAAATTGCAGACACTGAATAAAGACTTTGCATAACACACATCAGTCTCACGCGCCTACAGCCCGCATTAGTGGGTGGATTGATTTCAGATTTTACCCAGGGCTGCTCCTAAGCATCCCGCAGTGCAGTGAGCAAGATTCGACCGGATCCGAGCAAAATTGCCAAAATGGCAAAACTTTAAAAAATTGCAGACACTTAATAAGGACTTTGTATAACACACATCAGTCTCACGCGCCTACAGCCCGCATTAGTGGGTGGATTGATTTCAGATTTTACCCAAGAGTGCTCCTAAGCATCCCGCAGTGCAGTGACCAGGATTCGACCGGATCCGAGCAAAATTGCCAAAATGGCAAAACTTTAAAAAATTGCAGACACTGAATAAAGACTTTGCATAACACACATCAGTCTCACGCGCCTACAGCCCGCATTAGTGGGTGGATTGATTTCAGATTTTACCCAAGGGTGCTCTTAAGCATCCCGCAGTGCAGTGACCAGGATTCGACCGGATCCGAGCAAAATTGCCAAAATGGCAAAACTTTAAAAAATTGCAGACACCGAATAAGGACTTTGCATAACACACATCAGTCTCACGCGCCTACAGCCCGCATTAGTGGGTGGATTTATTTAAGATTTTACCCAGGGCTGCTCCTAAGCATCCCACAGTGGAGTGACCAGGATTCGACCGGATCCGACTAAAATTGTCAAAATGACAAAACTTTAAAAAATGGAAGAAATGAATTAGGAATGAGCATAACACATATCGCTCTCACGCGCCTACAGGCCGCATTAGTGGGTGGATTGATTATTATCTTCACACCAAATCAACCATGTACCACTGGCTCTACAAACCTCTACTTCACTGACCACAAGGCTGTATGGTGTTCTTTGGAACAATTGTTCACAGGAACATCATAATCAGGTATACAATTTGCGCGAACCCGGCGGATTCATGCTTCTCGAGCATCTAGTTTTTGGAGAAAGTTTGAAGAAAAAATTTCAAAATGTATCTCCTCCTACATTTTTGATCGGATGTCTTTTTTTTTTTTTTTTTTTTTTTTGGTATGGGGCACCCTGAAGGGTCGTGCATACGGCTTGTGCTTTTAATCGATCGGACAACTTTTTTTTTTTTGTATTTTTATTTAGTGTTTGAAGACCCAAAGAAACATGTGCACTGGTCTGAAATGAGAACCGCGCATCAACACAAGTTAAATAAACATGGACAATGGCCGGAAATGCGAACCGCGTATCGACGGAAGATAAATAAACATGCGAACTGGTCCAAAATAAGCACCGCGCATCAACGCAAAGTTAAATAAATACGCGCACTGGTCCGAAAAACGAACCACGCATCGACGCAAATTGAATAGACATGCGCAGTGGTCTGAAGTGAGAGCCGCGCATCAACGCAAGTTAAAATAAACATGCGCAGTGGTCCAAAATTCGAACAGCGCATCAACGCAAGTTAGAGAAATATGTGCATTGGCCTGAAATAAGAACCGCGCATCGACACACGTTAAATAAACATGCGCAGTGATTCGAAATGCGAACCACGCGCCAACGCAAGTTAAATAAACATTTGCACTGGTCCAAAATAAGCACCGCGCATCAACGCAAGTTAAATAAACCTGCGCACTGGTCCGAAATGTGAACCGCGCATCAACGCAACCTAAAGAAACAGGAACACTGGTCCGAAATGCGAACCGGATATCAACGCAAGTTAAATAAACATGCATACTGGACCGAATTGCGAACCGCACATCAGCGCAAGTTAAATAAACATTTGCGCTGGTCCAAAATAAGTACCGAGCATCAATTCGAGTTAAGTAAATATGCGCAGTGGTCTAAAATGCGAACCACGCATCAACGCAAGTTAAATAAACATGCGCACTGGTCCGAAATTCGAACTGCGCATCAACGCAAGTTAAATAAACATACGCACTGGTCCGGAATTCGAACCGCGCATCAAAGCAAGTTAAATAAACATGCGCACTGGTCCGAAATTCGAACTGCGCATCAAAGCAAGTTAAATAAACATGCGCACTGGTCCGAAATTCGAACTGCGCATCAAAGCAAGTTAAATAAACATGCGCACTGGTCCGGAATTCGAACTGTGCATCAAAGCAAGTTAAATAAACATGCGCAATGTTCCGAAATTCAAACTGCTAATCAACGCAAGTTGAATAAACATGCGCACTGGTCCAGAATGCAAACTGCGCAGCAACGCAAGTTAAATAAACATATGCACAGTTCCAATAAACACCATCCATTAACGCAAGTAAAATAAACATGGAAACTGGTCCAAAATGCGAACTGCGCATCAAGGCACCTAAGGGAACTTGTGCACTTGCCCAAAATAAGTGCTGCTATCAATGCAAGTTAAATAAACATGCGCATTGGTCTGGACTGAGAACGGCGCATCGACGCAAGTTAAAAAAACATACGCACTGGTCCGAAATAAGAACCGCACATCAACACAAGGTAAATAAACATGCGCACTGATCCGAGATAAGAAGCGCACATCAACACAAGGTAAATAAACATGCGCATTGATGCGAAATAAGAACCGCACAACAACGCACTGGTCCAGAGTAAAAACCGCGCATCAACCCAAGTTAAAGAAATATGCGCATTGGCCCGAAATAAGAACCGGGCATCGACGCACGTTAAGTAAACATGCGCAGTGGTTCGAAATGCGAACCACGCGCCAACGCAAGTTAAATAAACATTTGCACTGGTCCGAAAATAAGCACCGCGCATCAACGCAAGTTAAATAAACATGCGCACTGGTCCGAAATTCGAACCGCGCATCAACGCAAGTTAAATAAACATGCGCAGTGGTTTGAAATGCGAACCACGCACCAACGCAAGTTAAATAAATATGCGCAATGGTCCGAAATTCGAACTGCTCATCAACGTAAGTTGAATAAACATGCGCACTGGTCCAGAATGCAAACCGCGCACCAACGCAAATTAAAACAAACATATGCACAATTTCATGCATTAACGCAAGTTAAATAAACATGGAAACTGGTCCGAAATGGTCCAGAATGCAAACTGCGCAGCAACGCAAGTTAAATAAACATAAGCACAGTTCCAATAAACACCATCCATTAACGCAAGTAAAATAAACATGGAAACTGGTCCAAAATGCGAACTGCGCATCAAGGCACCTAAGGGAACTTGTGCACTTGCCCAAAATAAGTGCTGCTATCAATGCAAGTTAAATAAACATGCGCATTGGTCTGGACTGAGAACGGCGCATCGACGCAAGTTAAAAAAACATACGCACTGGTCCGAAATAAGAACCGCACATCAACACAAGGTAAATAAACATGCGCACTGATCCGAGATAAGAAGCGCACATCAACACAAGGTAAATAAACATGCGCATTGATGCGAAATAAGAACCGCACAACAACGCACTGGTCCAGAGTAAAAACCGCGCATCAACCCAAGTTAAAGAAATATGCGCATTGGCCCGAAATAAGAACCGGGCATCGACGCACGTTAAGTAAACATGCGCAGTGGTTCGAAATGCGAACCACGCGCCAACGCAAGTTAAATAAACATTTGCACTGGTCCAAAATAAGCACCGCGCATCAACGCAAGTTAAATAAACCTGCGCACTGGTCCGAAATGTGAACCGCGCATCAACGCAACCTAAAGAAACAGGAACACTGGTCCGAAATGCGAACCGGATATCAACGCAAGTTAAATAAACATGCATACTAGACCGAATTGCGAACCGCACATCAGCGCAAGTTAAATAAACATTTGCGCTGGTCCAAAATAAGTACCGAGCATCAATCGAGTGAAGTAAATATGCGCAGTGGTCTAAAATGCGAACCACGCATCAACGCAAGCTAAATAAACAAACACACTGGTCACAAATGGGAACCGAGCATTACCTCAAGTTCAGAAAAACATGCGCACTGGTCCGAAATGCGAACCGCACATCAACACAAGCTAAATAAGTAAGCACACTGGACCAAAATAAGCACCGTGCATTAACGCAACTTAAATAACATGCGCACTATTCAAAA
The DNA here is from genome assembly GCA_949752745.1 of Protula sp. h YS-2021. Classification (NCBI taxonomy): domain Eukaryota; kingdom Metazoa; phylum Annelida; class Polychaeta; order Sabellida; family Serpulidae; genus Protula; species Protula sp. h YS-2021. Next base: position 7,230,072 of record OX457025.1, read on the forward strand.
TAAGAACTGCGCATCAACGCAACTTAAATAAACATGCGCACTGGTCCAGAATAAGAACCTCGCATCAACTTAAGTTAAACAAACATGTGCATTGGCCTGAAATAAGAACCGCGCATCGACGTACGTTAAATAAACATGCGCAGTGGTTCGAAATGCGAACCACGCTCCAACACAAGCTAAATAAACCTCTGCACTGGTTTAAAATACGCACTGCGCATCAACGCAAGTTAAGTAAACATGTGCACTGGTCCGAAATTCGAACCGCGCATCAAAGCAAGTTAAATAAACATGCGCAATGGTCCGAAATTCGAACTGCTCATCAACGCAATGTGAATAAACATGTGCACTGGTCCAAAATAAGCACCGTGCACTAGCGCAAGTTAAATAAACATATGCACATGTCCAATAAACAACGTGCATCATCGCAAGTTAAATAAACATGCACACTACTTCGAAATGCGGACCGCGCATCAAGACAACCTAAGGAAACTTGTGCACTTTCTAAAATAAGTACCGCTATCAATGCAAGTTAAATAAACATGCGCATTGGTCTGGAATAAGAACCGCGCATCGACGCAAGTTAAATAAACATGCGCACTGGTCCGAAATAAAAAAGAACCGCACATCAACAAAAGGTAAATAAACATGCGCACTGATCCCAAATAAGAACCGCACATCAACACAAGGTAAATAAACATTCGCATTGATCCGAAATAAGAACCGCACATCAACGCAAGGTAAATAAACATGCGCATTGATGCAAAATAAGAACCGCACATCTACACAAGGTAAATAAACATGCGCACTGATCCGAAATAAGAACCGCAAATCAACACAAGGTAAAAAAACATGGGCGCTGGTCCGAAATGCGAATCGCACATCAACGCAAGTTAAATAAACATGTGCACTGTTCCAAATTGAGAGCCGCGCATCAACGCAAATTGTAGTTGTATTTTACATTTTTTTATAGTTTATAACCCTTGTAGTGTACAGGAGTGGAGCTTAATGTCTGTTCCCACTTCTCCGGCAAAATCGTTCTTTACCGATCGTCTGCTCGGGACCTCGGTACCATTAGGTACGGAGGTCCCGACGTGACACTGAGGACCCGACAAGTTTTTCATATGAACTCCCCACCCCCCATCTTTGATTGTGTCTTAAAATCGCTGCTTCTTCCTCCCCCGCCCCCTCCTTCCCAAGCCGCGGTGCAGCGCATTTTCTCATACAAGTTATGTTGCCGCCTATATTGTGCTCGAGCGGTGAAGGACCTGGGGTGACGATAAAACTGGAGCTTGATGGAACAATAACAAAAGTGAAGTTGTATTTCTAAAAAAATAAGCATCCCGCAGTGCAGTGACCAGGATTCGACCGGATACGAGCAAAATTGCCAAAATTGTGAAGCAACAAATAAACCTTATGGTTATTTGCTTGTGGATCTCAAGCAAGAGACAGAGGAAAAAGACAGACTACAAACAGATGTTTTACCTAAAGAATATACGCCACAGAAAAAAGACAGGGATTCACTAACTTGTCTTGATTGTGGATTAGTGTACACATCCCCATTTGATATGAAGCGACACTTGCTGTCTCAGTGTGTACATAGGCTTCTGTTGCCAGATATGGAGAACGAAACTTTAAATGCTTGGATTCATGAAGCCAAAGAAGAAAACGATGCCAAATGGGAGCAGCTAATAAAAAGTATATTGACGAGGGACTTTCACAAGCTGAAGCTGAAGATAAAGCTGAAGTGGAACTCAACGACCAAAAATTATTCATTAAAAAATATAAAGCGTTTCTAAAGAGGTTGATACACCTAGAGCAAAGTGCATTACATCATGCTTTAGTGAATACTATTGAGCTGCAGTTAGAAAGGGGCGTGCCAATAAAAGATGCCATTAAAACAGCTGTGACAGAGCACAAAGAAACCTTTCAAAATTTTTTTGATCAAGAATAAAACTAGCAAAACTCGGACTAAAGTATCATTTATCATGGAGACTTCAAGGGATAAAGTTCACAAGTTTTTATCCTCTACTGATTCTCTAGCCTATTTTCCCACCAACAATGCAGTGGATTTTATGGTAGAGTTACCAGAACGACTATACTTTCCAGGTGTTTGGGAATGCTCATTGATAGATATGTTGTTTGAAAGAAAATTGCAGGATCATGTTGCTGTATTTTGTGACTTATGCGAAAGTTCATATATAAGCAACACAAAATTACCAGTTTTGAGAGTGCTGTCAAGCGGATTCTTCCGACAAAGCAATTCTTTTGAACAAATAATAGAGATGCGTGTATCATCAAGTGAGAGTCAACGCATCCGAATTTTTTATAAGAACGCTAGATGGGCGAATACCTTCATTTATAACTGGGACATCAAGGTGTACACTTCTTTTTAAACGAATTGCTTGATGGAGTTCATACCAAACACATCTGATATAGACAAGTGGAAGACCCATTTTGTCAATATGTCGGAACGCCAAACAAAACCACAAGGATTTTATATGCTAAAGCCAAGGAAGACAGGAAGTGGTGATGTTGTTATGGTTTCGCCTACACAACAAGACGTGGCGAGGGCTAAATCTGAAATGAAATATAAGTACACAAATTCTGACAACGACAGCCATTTTTCAACCAGAGACCGGAGCAGCAACATACCTTCAAAGAAACGGAAGTTATAATGGCTTTCAAGCAAAATCAGTCGATTGAAGGTCGTCAGTCCAATTTGGCACTCTTTCAGCCGAGATACGTAGACACAGCCATAGAAAACATTGAGTGGATTGATTATCGACCTGTCAGTCAAATAACGAGAGGTGCAGCGATAGAATTTAACGTTTCTGGTAGCGGTCTTAACTACATTGATCTTAAGCGTACAAAGCTGTACATAAAGGTTCGGATAATAAAATCGGATGGAACACCGGTCACCAAAACGGATAGGGTTTGGTTTATCAATGCTCCTCTTTCTTCACTATTCCAACAATGTGACGTCAGCCTTCAACAAACTCCAATTTCTGCATCGATTGGGAGAAACTTTCCACAAAAGGCAATGTTAGATATACTTTTGAACTATTCAGAAGACAGCAAGGAGTCACAACTGCAGTCACAACTCTACTACAAAGATACACCGGGTTTTATGGATGCAGTTAATCCTGAAGAAGGAGGCAATTTTGGCCTGATAGAAAGGTATGGGTGGACCATGGACGGCAATGCTGTTTCACTGGAAGGTCCTGTGTGGTCAGATATCTTTCAGCAAGACCGATTATTGTTAAATGGAGTTCCACTCAGTGTAAAGCTCTTCCCAGCAGCAGACAAATTTTGTCTTATGACGGCAGAACCTGATGCCTATAGGGTTGACATTGTTGATGCAAAACTCAAAGTATGCACTGTGAAAGTTAACACTGTCGTCATCGTTGGTCATAACGAGGCATTGAAGACGTCACCAGCTATGTATCCCTTTACAAGATCTGATCTAAAAGCATTTAGCATACCAACCGGAATTCAGACCTGGACCTCAGACGACCCATTTCTCGGTAGCGTTCCCGAAAAGGTGATTGTAGCACTAACCACGTCTGCAGCATACAGTGGCGACACATCCAAGAATCCCTTTAACTTTGACCACATGAATGTTAATTTTATGGGATTTTACGTTGATGGCACCAGTCAACCTGCCCTCCCGTTTACAGCTGATTATAAAAACAAGGACTACGTATCAGCCTACCTCAGTCTGTTTCAAGGCACTGGTAAATACAGTTTGGATGAAGGAAATTATATTGAACGCAATTCATACGCAAACGGATATGCCATTTACATTTTTGATCTAACGTCAAACCACAAGGAAGGCATTGATAGCATGTCAAGGAAAGGGCACACACGTCTAAGCATCCAGTTTAGTGAGGCTTTACCAGCTACAGCAACTGTCATAGTTTATGCACAGTTTCCGGCAACCGTGTTGATTGATCAAGCTCGCAACGTCATAGTGCAATGAATGAAATAGAATTGCGAAGAATATTGCACACCAACTCTATCACAAGGCCATATTTCGGAGGAGTTTTAGCTCACGATGAACTCTGTGAACTTTCACCGGAAGCACCACAGTTTTACGTTGTGAACACGGATGTTAGCTTTGGTGATGGAAAGCACTGGACTGTTATATATTTGGATAAATTTTCAGAGTTTTTTGATAGTCTAGCAAATCCACCAATATATTATGACTTAAACTTTGTACAGTTTTTAATTGCTAATTGGCCGTCTTATATGTATAGCAAAAAGCGCTTAAGATCACCACAATCGTCAGTATGTGGAGAATTTTGTATTTATTTTGCTTATCATCGATGTCTTGGATATAGCTTTGTAGATATATTAAATATGTTCAGCAGCAATTTAAGAATGAATGAGTATAAAGTTAAACATTTTGTAAATAATTTGTAAATGTAATCTCTATATTTATATCTTATTTGTATAGTTATGTAGCAGTTGTAATAAAAGTAGTGTAGATTAAAGAGATGACTTTTATTCAGTATATTAACATCATTTAATATACATTTTATACTCACATATTACAGAACTATTGCATTAAAGAATACATTACAAAATACGCTGGAATTAACAATTGATCTGATAATAACATAGCATTTACAAATATTTACATAATACTGTTTTCACATTGCACACATATAAAAACACATTAAAATGTTAAATAGTGGCCGTGGGATAGTGTACTGTAACCATTGTAGCAGCACAAACCGTTTATCGTCAAAAGGGGACAAGGCAATTTTGTTTACTTGTAAGCTGAATAATTGATGATTTTGGCTGCGGATGCTATTACAAGAAGCAAAAATTTGTGATTTTTGAAATAGACATTCTCTGTATAAATCATGACGCAATTGTTTTGAAATGGCTACCTTCCCCACGCGTTTTGCTGTTTTCTTTTCTTTTGACCCAAACTTGAAACCTACAAATTCTTCGATTGGCTCGCCAACAGTTTCATCTTTCATTTTACCTAGGACTTTTTTGTTTGAGGTAGAATGAAGAAAATGGTCCTTGGGGTAGTCGCTTGTATCAAAAAAGTTCAAATCCTCATAAAAGTCTTTATAAACATCGTCTGTCTGTATGTCATACATTAAACTGTCAGTATCCGACATATCTTTGACATATATTTGACATATGGCACACCCTACATAACTGGGTTTGTTGAGAAATAATTCAGCTTTCTTTAATTGCACTGCAGCCAAGTCATCGTTGAAAATTTTAAACGATTCAAAGACCGGCTTTGCAACAAGTTTTTTCAATCGTTTCTCTGTATGGACGAGCTCGACATTTACGTGCTTGCGCAGATTTTCCATGGTCTTCCCAAACACTGAATTATTCATGAGTTTGAAAAAGTTTTTCTCAAACTCAGTTTTAGCTTCTTTGCGCTTTTCGGTGTTCAATTCAATGTATGGTTTTAGCCATGGAGACTGATGAAATTCGATTGCTCTATGAATTTTTGTGAGCTTCATTCCTAAAGACAAATACAGTTTCAAATTTTGATAGTGTACCACATATCTCAATTTGGAGTGAAGATTTGGTACTAGTTTTTCTGTAGATATGCCTTTGATCCCAAGTTCAGCCTTTAGCTCAAGGCTGTATGGAGAAAGTTGGCTGTCGTCAATAGTGATTTTTTCCGGAGCGAGTGGGTAGTCACTATGTTCGTCATGTAAATACTCCGGATACTCCAAGTCTACATCTAAAATATAACCCGTGTCTGAATCTTCTGGTATGTCCATTACGTTAAATGTTTCTAACTGTTTGTCAGTCATCCAATCAAATTCTTTGTCAGGAAGATATCTAGACATTGAATACCCATAAAGGTTATTGGCGTCAAGGTACATGATGTAGTTTGCTGGCTTGTTTGATTCAAAATCAACTATGTATGGATTATTTGCTTTTGCATATTTTGTTGTGATCATAGAAATGCCACCTCTCAGACCAGACTCAATCATAAGATATTGATCAATATCATCAATCAATTGAAGCTTTACATCTGTTATTTTCAACATTGCATCCCATGCTAGCCCTGGAGCTGTGTAGTAATGTGCTGGATCGAGTTTATAATTTTCTAAGCAAACACGCCGGAAATTTTCAAAAGAAGTACATCCGTCTTTAAATAAACGTCATGGTAGTCTCCAAAATGTTGACAGTTGAACTCATTCCAGACAGCTTGAGCGTGAGTGTAAGCTTCGTTGGAAATGTGTTCGTCATTAAGCTTGCTATAGAAAGCTTCTTTGTCTGGCAGTCGTGTCTCGTCAAATTTCTCCGGATCAGTAATATAATCGTATGGGTACACTCCCTTTTGCAGCAAAAGGCTCCTCTTGCTCTCTTTGGGAATTATTCTTTGTAATATTTTGAATTGATCCGAACCACTTTGAGAAAGATTTGTAGTTAATTTTTCCAGTGAAGTTCCTAAAAATTGGAAAGAATCGATAAATCTAAGATTGCCTAAGGAGAAGGAAATGTACTTCTCTATGTTATTAGGAATGCACTGAATCCGTTTGTTTTTGTATTGACCAATGGTCTCCATAATCAAGTGGGAATCGTATCCGCGCAAATTGTGTAAAATGACTGGCAGAAAGAATGATTGCTTGCCTGACTTTTTGAATTTGTATGCTAAATTACATTCATTGTGCGCAGGTCCGCGATAAAGACCAGTAATGTGATCATGATCACGGACTCTGTCAGCTCCTAAGAATTTGCCACAAATGTGACAGTCTTGAGCCGTGTGAAATTCGTTTTGCTGCTGTTCAGTAATAACCACCGGTTGTGGGTTTTGTAAAATCGATGATAATTTTTCATCTTCTTTTTGCAAAGAATCTAGAAAATGTTTCACTGGATCCTTGCCTCTGTACAAGACAGGTTCTTTAACCTGTCCATAAGCACTTACTACAACATAACTGTAGCTATTTGGTATGTGGTGCTGATAATTGGTGGTAAAGGACTGGCCAAAATCGGGGGAGCATGTGTCGATCGGTACAGTAAAACACTCGAAATCGGCATAGATCACAAAAGGAACCTTGAGCTGTTTAGCAAAGTTCTTGAAATGTACCCATTTGTCTTCAGGTTTTTCAGGTAATTTAATTCGTTGAGGGGCATGAGTCTGGCAAATTGATTTGTGCTGGTCCAAGAGGTCCTGTCTTGAAAATCCGTGAAGGCAGTGGTAGCAATAATACGTTTGACCATGATGTTTTGTGCGCTCCCCCATTAGTCTACTAAAATTCTTTATCAGGCAGTAATGTCTTTTTTTACCATCCATCAAATACAGCAGATTCACAGTGACTGGGGATGGAAGAGGAGAAATGTATAAGGGCAAAACTTTTTCGTCAAATTCAAAAACATTGATTGTAATGTTATTTTGCCTTTCAAAAATCGGGATTTGGTTTAGTGGAACTGGATAGTCAATACCAGCCATGACCAGCTCATTCTCTAGCTCTACGTAATGAGATACACGATTAGGATTGGTTTCAACGTTTCTAAAGAAAGCGAGAACCGACCATATAAAGCATTTCCTGTCATTGTTTTGAATATTTACAATAGCTTTCTTATCTGCCAAAAATTTAGGTAAAGGGATGTATGAACTAGCTGCCAAAGGCTCATACACTGCACGGTGAATTTTTAAATTGAGAACTTCATCCAAGTTCCACCCACTACCTTCTTTTTGAAAGGCCTGCATTGATCGGTGCATTTTTGCGAAACCAGAAGCTATTTGGAGAGGAATCTGTTCGGGGTCAGTTGTTGTATAAACAACACTTCTGAATGGTGCTACCGTGTCAATCTCTTCTCCTCTGTTGTTAACTTTACTAAATTTTAATTCTACAGACAAGTACCACTTGAGACCTCTATATGTTTCAAGGTCTCTTTGTAGCCTGTGCACAATTTTGCTCTCAAGTTCTGCAAAAGATATGAGGAGATCTAAATTTTTCCTTGGCGTTAAAGTGAGTTCTTTGTTTTGGCAGCACCAGTTGCAAGCCTTGCGAGCTTTTTTGGCTTTGCTGTCTTTTTGGCTACCTTGTCGTTTTCGCGCTGTAATAAAAGCAAAAAGTTTATGATTTCCATTCCAAAAGTACCTTTCGTGTTATTTACAGTTACGATCGTATAAGGGAAAATTGTTATCATCGATATACGACTACAATATAAGATGGGGTTGCTATCATTTATATACAAGTGAAGTATAAGGAGGTTTTGTTTTTTATTCATAAAAGGTAGCTCCATTTCAGGTTTCAAGTGTTCTTTATCAGGATAAATACTAACTTTGATTTTCTGTCCGAACCGCTGCACTGTCTCGTCCAATGTCACTTGTATGAGGTTCTGTTCCTTTAAATTAATAATACTATCTTTTTGCAAAAGCCGATTCCGATTGAACCTTAATTAGATATTTTCACATTTTATTATTACAAATAAGGCAATATTGATAGTTAACTGACTTACTCTGTAATTTTTATCGAGGTGTCTTTTTACTGTTGCCTAGTTTGCTTGCGTGAGAGTCAGCTTGCGAGGTAGGAACTGTAAATAGATTTTAAATCAATTTACAATTAATTCACCATAAAATACAATTATTAATATTTTTAGATAATGCTTTAATATTCCTTACCTTTATCAATATTAATTTATAAAGCATTAATATTAAGGAAGTATAACTCACTTTTTCTCTGACAACTCTTTTTGTGGTTGGTCAAACGACATTGCTGCGCGTATGAACGGCTGCAGTTAGGGCAATAAAATCGTCTCCCATCATGGACGGAACGGATGTGTCGTCGCAGCGTACACTTCTGACCAAATATTGCCCGACATTGGTCACATGAAAACCCTTCAACAAAAGGTTTGGTGATAAATTTGGTTTGAAATACATTTGCTACCAGCATACATTTTAGGCGCTATAAACATTTAGTTGAATAGATATTAAAATATTGCTTACTTTGGTTTTGCATAGGCTTTTCGGTTTCAGGTCGCTTATCCATCTAAGAGTTTCCTGTTAAATAAACATAACGTCATCAGTAAGACTTCTGTATCATATTCTTGTTTTAACGTGTCTTAAATTGAAACTTTAACCTAGTAGATTGATATAAACCACAAAATTAGAAGAAAGTTCAGAGATTGCGTAATGATTGCTGGTAAATATTTTCTTTATGCAAATTCGTGTACTTCTTTCAAAGATGCATACATAAAGCTTTAGTATGTACCCATTAAATAATTATATTTAACGTGTATTGATCAGACTGTATACAGATTGCTCATATTGTATGCAGATTTTCCAAACACTCTCAGAGTTTATTAACCCTATTGTTGTAACCTTTTACCCCTGCTATTGAAGAAAGGGTCAACGCTTTTAGTTTTTCGAAGCATTCAATTCATTATGAAAATTCTCTAGCTGACAATAGTTGCACAGCAGAAGCTTTTGTTCAGCATTCTGTTGACACAGGATTAATGCTGAGACCACCTGACTATGTAGAGAGGGAATGCAATGTCAAAGTTAAATGGTCTGATATTATTTGTGAGTACTGGTTAATGTATTAAACAGTAGATAGTTTTGCTTATCCTTGAGAAGAAAAACATAAAACATGAAATGTTGTGGTAATTTTGACTGATTAAATAGAAGCAAAGCGTTGGTTCACATTATACTATTTTATGAAATGATTGTTGCTTGTAATGGTGCCTCAGCATTTTAAATCTTATTTGATTCTTATCATAGATAAAGAAAATTGATCTGTTGTTTTTTTTCTACTGATTTGAGAAACATACCTGTATTTTGTACTAATTCCTTCACAGTTTGTTGATTTTATCCAAATTGTTTATCTCCATTCTAACACAATTTTAAAAATCCTGCTTGTAATGCTGTTCCAAATTCAAAATGGTAAATAAAAATGATATGATGGTTACATATTTTCAATAATGAAAAGTACTCTAGCTCTGTGATTGCCTTGTTTCTACCTTCGTTTAAACCTTCGTCCAATCAGTTTAAACTTTCTTTTGTGTGTGATGCTTGCAACATCTTGTTTAAATAGGTCATTGCATCAACACTCACCCTCTCTCATTTGCCCCAAAATTTTAGGGCACCATGGTAACAAAAAGCGTGTTGAATAGCTCAAACGATGCTTCTATTGTTCAATTGCACAAATCGCGTGCTCGCAACATCTTGCTTAAATTGGTCATTGTATTAATATTCCCCCTCCCTGATTTACCTTCACCAGGGGGGAGGGGGGCAGCTGTTTTGTCCTGGGCTCCAGGCAGGCTCCGTGCAGGGGCTCCACCCAGGCTCCGGGAGCTCCACGCCGCAGAACCACCCTTATTCCCCTACTCCCCAGGTGCCAGATATTCCTGTTAGTCAAAGTGCAATTGAAGTTGCTGCGGAAAGTGCTGAAAGCGTACCCCAGGCGCCAGATGTTCCTGCTAGTCAAAGTGCAGTTAGAGTTGCTGCGGAAAGTGCTGGAAGCGTACCCCAGGCGCCAGATGTTCCTGTTAGTCAACTGAGTTCCCCCTAGTGCATCTCAACCTGGTGTGCAAAGAAGTAAACCGAAATGGATACCAGCGTTTAGATTCAGTACAAGCCCAACTGAAGAGGCGCCGATTGCCGCTGCTGTGGAAGACGTGTCAGAATTCAGTGTCATTCACATTCGAACCGAACCTACACAAGGAAAAGTACTCGCAATAAAAGGAGACCCAGAGAAGAGCGGTGAATATGCAAACACTGCAGAACATCAAACGCGTGCCAGTCAAGCATCTAGACCCCAAACCGCCTTAAGTGAAGACCTGTTCCAGTCAGAGAGTAAGAACGCATTGAAGTAAATTTTAAGTAACGAAAGTATTGGTATTGCTTTTGGTGTCAAGTAAAGGATTTTTTTCTATAAAATATGGTGCCTGATTGAGTCTAAATACCAAAATATTATCTCCACAATATGTTTGGCGAAACCGTATTTCACTTAAAACATTGATAAAAAATACAATTTCTGAATTAAAAACAGTTGGAGTGTAAGCGGTAAAGTAGTGTGACAGTCGGAATCGAACACTAATGACGGTAGTTAAATTATGTGACCAGTAACGCTTTCTAGATGCGTAAGTCAAACTTGTGCACGAGTACAAATTTTTCTGCCTGTTATTCTACAGGTGAAGAAGAGCACAAGCCAAGTTTTAAAATAGAAGTCAGGGATTCGGACCTGGCAGGGACTCTACTTGGGGTTGCCAGTGCAGTGAAGCCGGGAGGGGTTCGATTTATCCATGGCTCGTCACCAGAAAGTACGTATGAATTTGATTTTTTACCAGCATTACTTCCTTTGTCTAAAAGGATTTGGGGAATTTAATTGGCATTTTTTTATTCCCCACAGGGGGAATATATGTGATCGACCGCGGGTCGGTCTGTTATCAAGAGCTTGTCAACGCTATAACTTGCTGCAACTGCTGCAAGTATTTTACTGAAACTTGGTATGTGGCTTCTATGGGAACAAACACAGATCGATATTGTAAATGGGCCAGGTTCGTCCAAAAAAATGGACCAGTTCTTGATTGCCTATTGATAGCCGTGTTTAACTGGTGGGTGAGGGTGGGGGGTTGTGGGGTATGTGTGGCTATGCACACTGCTCCAGTTAATTTTGTCATGATTTCTATGTTGTTTTTGTGTTATCTCAGACCCTTATAGGACTGCTTTAACTGGAATTAATGAACTTAATAAACGATAAAACTAATACCATTATTTTATTGTTGTCTTGCTTGTAGCTGCCGCAGATATTGCATCAGGTAAAAGAAAAGAAAATGTCGGCGTTTTATTTGAAGTTCCAAAAACAAGTCCACAAGCAGTTACTGGAGGCGCAGCCACCGTCGAAAAGCTTGAAACCGGTGCCACTTCAACGGAACCCATGCCTCTCTTCCTTGTTCAGCGTGAGTATTGCTTAAATGGTGTTATTTCAGTTATCTAAAAGTTAGTGCGTCTTGGTTTCATATTCGGGGGAATGGTATTCCTACACACGAAGGGTTTACGTTTGTTGTAAATGTGTACTTGGGGGTTTTGTGTGTGAGTGCATGGATATTTCCTTAATGTATTTAATGTTCTTTATTATATGGCTGAAGGTCTGTGATTAAAAAAAAAAAAAAAAAAAAAAAAACAAACAAACAAAAACAACAACAAACAACAATTCTCCAGTTTAATGCAGTTCTGTCTACAGAACTGAACATTTGGCCATTTTTAACGTCTGGGTATTTTAACTTTCTTCAGAAATTAGTTTCATCAGTAGGAAATGGTGATAGTAACACTATTGAGAGTCGTATTTGCTGGATAATTGTGCTTCATAGCTGAAAAAACGATGCATAGTCTATCGTTTTTAGACCCCAACCTGGTGAAACCGAAGGGATCTACAGTATTGACCTCTGTCACTGTCCGTCCGCCCGTCCGTTCGATCTTTGTACGCGCTATATCTCTGGCACCGTTCAACCGATTTTAATTTCCTTTTGCACATAGAAAGACCAAGTAGTGGAACTGTGCGACGAAGCGTTATTTTTGGATTTCTCGAAAAATTACAAAAAATGTGGAAATTTTGAAATTTTTTGCGCTTGACACTGATTATTGTGTCCGGTTTGGGTCTGCGCCTTCGACGATGGCTTATCTATTTTTTTTCTTTTCATCAGAACATTTGGGCGAAGAACTGGTGCAAATTGATGAAAGTCGCAAACGTAGACTTGACGCAAGAACACCATATATAACATCTATAACACATTTACCAAGTGCAAGTGCAAGTGTTGCTTTCGACGCTGCTACCAGTGCTGAAGAATTAGTTCCAAGTACTACTTGGCCATCCTCTATAGGTACAATTGTACAAACCCAAACACTCCACCCTGAAATTTTGAGGTGCAATCGATCCAACAAGCAGAATGTGACCCCGGGCAACCACAGCAACTCATGAGTTTAGAGCCACATTTAGAGGACCCCGCTTTTTCTGATCCTGAAGTGATCGGCCCATCCGATATCGAACTCCCTGAAAGTGTAATGAGTTCAATAAGCCGACAACTTTCACGACACGAATTAATAGGCACCACTCGCAAACCAAGAAAAACAATACGCAGGACCAGAAAAGCCGTGGTATACACAGATTCGTCAAGCGACGACCATGGGCAAGAAGATCCCGATTATGCTATTTCAGAATCCGAGGTCACCTCTCCTGCATCCACCACAATTCTAAAGAGAAAAAGGCGCCGCCACTCTTCTGAACGCAACTTAACTCCACGGAAAAAATCGTCCCCTTCCACTCATTCCGGACCTAGCACAAGTAAAAAGAAAAAGGTACAAAAAACAACAAGGACACGCAAAACCAAAACCAAAAGGAAACTACAGGTCGACATAGAATCATCCAGTGAGAAAGAACAGGCTCCAGAAGTATTGCCTACATCCATTGCTGGTGCGACAGAAGAGACAGACACAGCAGGAAACACAAGAAGAGCTTCCAAATTTGGAAAATGTTAAGACCGCCAAAAGAGTTCATGTTTGCTTCCTTTGCCACAAACCCTACCCAAAACTGGCCAGGCACTTTAAGCAGAAGCACAAGAACGATACTGAAGTGAAAGCCATACTTTCTTTGCCGAAGGATACTCGAAAGGAAAGACTTTACCGCCGGCGATTGTGGCAAGCACTGAAAGCGAAGGGAGATTTTTGGTACAACGTAAAGGCAAAAAAGATGGGAATAAAGAAGATCATAGAGAAATACAACAACCCTCATGGAAGAAAGAAAGGTGCAAAAGACAAAGTGCTTTTACCTTGCTTGTACTGTAGTGCGATGCTAAGTCAGGAGTACTTGTGGAAACACCAATTAAATTGTATATTAAACCCAAACAAGGAGGCTCAACAATCCAAAGAAGTGGCACGCCCAAAAAGTGTGGTTCAAGTAGCCAGAGAAAGGTTTATGGCAAGTCAAACCTATTTGAAAGCAGGTCAAAGAATTTTATCAAAAATGCGTCAAGACGAAGTATACAACGTCATTATTGAAGATTTCCTTCTCATGATTTTTTTCGAGCATCGTTGCAAGAAGTATGTCTTCCTTGAAATTAACGACAACAGAGTTTCACAACATACACGAGAGCTTGCTAAATTTCTGATGACCTGCAGACAGCATTTTCCGGAACAGCTGAAAGACTTCTTGTCCATACTCAATCCAGCGAATTTTGATATTTTTATGAGATGCGTCAGGGTCCACTTTCAAACCGAGGACGCGACCCACATGAGAACCCCCTCCGTAGTGTTGAAGTTAGGCCACTACATCAAAGATGTGGCTTCTGCGTATAGTAACCATCTGTACAAAACCGGTGAATTTGAAAAAGTGCAAAAAGTTGCAGCCTGCTCAAAGTTGATGGAGAAAGAGTACACCTTCGAAAGCAGTAAGGCGTTGTTCATTTTGAAGAAAAGAAGATTCAACAAAGATAAAATAATGCCTCTTTTGAAGGATATCGAGACAGTTATGACACACATAGACAACAAATTACAAGCGCTGACAGGAAAGGATGGAGAAGATGCTTATGTGCAATCGACCAAGTACAACATGTGTAAGATCGTTATGTTTAATAGGAAAAGAAGCGGAGAAGTGGAGCGCATGCAGCTGCAAATGTTAATGGACGGTCTGGGAAGCACAGGTCAAGCTGACCAAGAGGTGTTGGACAGCCTCGATGAATATGAAAAATTCCTCTCAGCAAGAGTTAGACGCGTGGAATTCCTGGGAAAGCGAGCCCGAAAAGTGACGATTTTATTAACGAGTTCAATGCAGAAAAGCTTGCTAGAAATGTTGGAACTGCGGTCAAAGTACGTCGAATGCCGAATGCACTTTCGTTTTTGCTAGACCTGGTAACTGCAACACTCCGCAAGTAGGCCACAAGTTTATGAAAGAGGTAGCAGCGGAAGCAGGCGTAACCAACGTAGATGCATTCTGATCGACATGTCTGCGAAAGCATTGCGCAACTATGAGTCAAGTCTTGGCTGTAGGGGAATTTCAACAAGATATTCTGGCAGAATTTATGGGACATGACCTCAATATTCATCGAGACTACTACAGATTGCCCGTTTCATTGATTGAGAAATGTAAAGTCCTGCAGATACTTATGGCCATAAACAACGGAAAGCCTCGAGACATGTTTAACAAAAGGAGTTACACAGAAATGAGAGAAGACCCAACGTTTGGAGAAGTTATTATAGAATCAGGTAAGTGAATCGAGCGAAGTTGGACAGTAAATAAAAACTTCAGTTATTGAAAAGGTAAGTAAATGAATCAGGTGAAATGGGACAGTAAAAAATGTACAAGTACCAGAGAAGCGCAAGTCAGTAAATGAATCGGGCGAAATGGAACAGGCTTTGCTGTCACATGTAGCATTCAGTAGAAAGGAAAAACTAGAAAATTAAAGAACGATATGTTTCAAAGGTCTGGTTTTATGGTTATTTTAAAACAGAGTCGGAAGATGAGGAGTGTCAAGAGCCGGAAGATGAAGCTGCTACTTCAAGTGTGCCAACAGCTACCAAAAAACGGAGAAAACCCAAATTTGAGTGTCATTCGGATTCTGACGATGGTAAGCTTTAACTTATGACTTTGACCTGTCTGTCCGTCAGCACAGTGCTCAGTAACTTCTTTTATGTCGTAACTATTCTGTCACCAAGAGTTTGATTTCACGGTGAATTCCGTTCATTTCTGCAGTAAAAAAATGCTTCGAAAACGTCACGCGTTTCTTTATCTGGTTCATGTATGGCTTTTACAAATTTCACCCACTGTGCTCCTGGTGGTTCAATCCAGTTATGCCAGACAGTTTCATACATTAATTATTAACATTTTAAAAGGAATATAAATCATGTGTGGATCAAGTTGGTTAATTATTTACTGTTAAACATAGGTCGAGAATGAAAGGTATTGTAAGTTTTTCTTTTTTTTTTAATGCTACTAGTTTCGGGTTGCATTCAACTGAATAATAAGTATAACGTTTAAATTACAATGTGCATACACTGTTTAGTTTGCTGGGACTCCATATAATTCAATCAGTTTTGCAGAAACAAGCCGGAGTAGACGTTTGGATTTGTCTGACCTTGAAATTGCTGCGATAAAAGATAAGTTCCACACCGAGATCAAGCAGTGTTCCTTGCCATCAATGGAAGTTATCATGAAGAAAATTGGAGAGGCGGAAGTATTAACAGATACTGCTCCAGACGATGTCGAAAAATGCTTGACGAATTTGATAAAAGAAAGAAGCTTGAAGATCAAATCGGAAAAGCACAGCAAAAAGCACAAAGTGAAAAGGCGCCGAGAAGATCCAGAAAGCGATGCCGAAGAACCACGTCGTCGAGCTCCAAGTAAATACATAAAGCAATTATTACACTTGAAACAGTGTAATCTATAACTTTTAAATCAGACCTTTGCATAAAATGGGATTTAGCTCTATATTAATTTCAAGTAGATGTGTCCCTGGAGTGTGTGTTATTTTAAAGCTATTGATTCAATATAACAAGTTTCATTATTTATTCCCCAGAAGGGGGGAAGGGAATATATACGATCGACCGGTCGGTCTGTCGGTATGTCATCAACAACTTCTTAATACGATAATTTAAAAAGTGCTGCAAGGATTTTACTGAAAATTGATATGTGGCTTCTATGGGAACAGACCTAGATTAGTGTTGTAAATGGGCTAGATTCGTCTAAGGAAAATGTACTAGCTGGACTTAGAAAATTTCAGCTCTTGATTGACTATTGATGGTCGTGTGTAACTGGTGGGGGGAGGGCTGTGGGGAATATGTGGGCTATGCACACTGCTCTAGTTTTATTATGAATTGAAGGCTTATGTTTTTTTAACTTTTAAAGGTCAGAAACGCATGTGGACGCAAAAGAAGTAGCCGTCATCGAGAAGCATTTTGGGAAACACATAGAGAGAGGGGCAACACCCGGAAAACTAGAAATAGACAAAGTGTTAGCAGCAGAACCAGACTTAAAACACAGGGACTTTGTGACTGTCAAATCACATATCGTCAACAAAATTAAAGCAAACAAAAGGAAAGAACTGAAGATGTTTCGAAAGTAACATTTCACGCGTCTTAACAAGGTTGCAACTCACCGGTTCAATATACTTTTACTTAACAGAAATCGCATGCACATAATTTGTAAATTAATTTGATTTTTCCTCTTTTATACAAAACCTTATTGTAAATAGAAAAAGAAACGGTTTTAAAAAGTCAATGCGATTTCTGTTAAGAAATAAAATATATTTCAAAAAATTCCAGAATTGTGAGAAATTGACTTTTTTGTGGGTTCACTTTCAATGTATTAACTTGTAGTGTTCGATATGTTCGACTTGTATAAAAACAATGCAATGTTTGGTGTGTGAACATTATTTTTGGTACACATTTCCAGTCTTTTTAGGTTCAAGTAACTGAACGCGATTGATTCTTGATATTGCCTTTTTAGCCCTCGGCCAGTATTTGCTGAAGGCTATTGCTATCGGTCTGTCTGTCTGTCCGTCCGTCTCTCCTTTTTTCTGTCTGGGCGATATTTCAAAAACTATTCATCGGATCTTCACCAAACCGTACAAGAAAAAAGTATGTATAATATAGTTGTGAAACGGAGGTGGGGGAGGGGTTCAGTTTGTCACTTGTACGTCCATCTGTCCGTCCGTCGCACTTTAAACTTTTTTTGTCCGGGCGATTTCTAAAAATCTATTCATCGGATCTTCACCAAACCTTACAAGAAAAAACTATGTATAGTGTAGATGTCCAAAGGAGGTGGGGGAGGGGTTTAGTTTGTCATTTGTACGCCCGTTTGTCCGTCCGTGGCACTTTAAAACTTTTTGTTGTCCGTGCGGTATCTCAAAGGGGTAACTCGCCCACAGTGATGTTACTGCTATTGGCTGAGGGCTCTGCATGTCCGATGCCTATGTTTAAATTGAGTAACAAAATAAAAAAAAAAAGATATTAGCAATGTGTACCAAAAATTGTTTTTATAAACACATACCTCATGCGCAAGTGGCACCCAAATGTTTAAAATAGTCAACATGTTGCGAAAATCGGAATTTAGAACCGTGATGATACTGGATTTTACAGGCATTGGCAATAGGTGTCTCGTTTTAATGTATTAAAGTTATTCTTTGGATAGTCTGCTGTAGCACTATTTTCTTCCTATTTTTTTATTTTTCACACAGCAAAGATGAGCCAAAGGCTGCCTTTTCATGGAAAACGGTACGTGACGCGGATGTTTATGGGATTCATGGGACAAGAGCCGGTTGTGTAAAAACAACGATGCAAGTGATAAGCCTTACTGCTCTTGCGGATCTTGTACCAGGCCGTTACTTTTTTTGCGTGTATAAATCGGAACAGACTAATGATCAGGTTCCTTTTGGGCTGTTTTTCTCTTTGAAAAGTCTAAAAATGTATGGGTTCTTTGAATTATTAGGGCTTTAGGCCTCTTCGTGTTAGCCCCTACACTTAAAGGGGCAGAAACGTGGTTGGTATTTATCCGTTAAAAATACCATATACAATTCTTTTCTAGAGTTAGCAAATGACAAAGATTTGCTAACCCTAGCGGGTGGTGTGTGTCTCGGTTTTTGCTTCTTGTTAGATTGGTCTTAATGGATACATTAGCGAAAGATATAGTTTAGATAGTCTGCTGTAGCACTATTTTCTTCCTATTTTTTTTATTTTGGCACAGCAAAGGTGAGCCAAAGGCTGCCTTTTCATGGAAAACGGGTACGTGACGCGGATGTTTATGGGATTCATGGGGCAAGGGCCGATTGTGTAAAAACAACGATGCAAGTGATAAGCCTTACTGCTCTTACGGATCTTGTACCAGGCCGTTACTTTTTTGCGTGTATAGATCGGAACAGACTAATGATCAGGTTCCTTTTGGGCTTTTTTTCTCTTTGAAAAGTCTAAAAATGTATGAGTTCTTTGAATTTTTAGGGCTTTAGGCCTCTTCGTGTTAGCCCCTACACTTAAAGGGGCAGAAACGTGGTTGGTATTTATCCGTTAAAAATACCATATACAATTCTTTTCTAGAGTTAGCAAATGACAAAGATTTGCTAACCCTAGCGGGTGGTGTGTGTCTCGGTTTTTGTTTCTTGCCAGATTGGTCTTAATGGATACATTAGCAAAAGATATAGTTTGGATAGTCTGCTTAAGCAGTTTTTATCTTCCTATTTTTTTATTTTTGGCACAGCAAAGGTGAGCCAAAGGCTGCCTTTTCATGGAAAACGGGTATGTGACGCCGATGTTTATGGGATTCGTGGGGCAAGGGCCGGATGTGTAAAAGTAACGATGCAAGTGATAAGCCTTACTGCTCTTACGGATCTTGTACCAGACCGTTACTTTTTTTGCGTATATAAATCGGAACAGACTAATGATCAGGTTCCTTTTGGGCTTTTTTCTCTTTGAAAAGTCTAAAAATGTATGGGTTCTTTGAATTATTAGGGCTTTAGGCCTCTTCGTGTTAGCCCCTTCACTTAAACGTGGTTGACATTAATCCGATAAAAATACCCTATACAATTCTTTTCTAGAGTGACATAGATTTGCTAACCGGGTGGTGTGTGTGTCTAGTGTATTAATGTCGGGATATACTTATTTTGTTTATTTGATCCATTCCACTTTTTTTATTCTTATTATTTAGTCGAAAGCAGTGCTTTGATCATGGTGCAAATGCACATTTCGGTGTCAAGAGTGTTGCACTGCATGCAAGGACAATTTGCATGGAAGATATGCCAACCCTAGCTGATGCGGCAGTATTCGCAGAGGGTTAATGCACAGTTAACTGTACACTTCACGATACAAACTCCATGTTCCAACTAAATTGCAAGGCTACCACATTTATGAAACACTTCCGAATATTGTGTGTGCTACAGGATCAGTTCATCGAATCAGTAAACTGTGCAGTTAACTTCAGCGAATACGGGTGCTGTACTGTGCATCGAGAGAATGTTAGTGTTGGCATATACTCTAAGTTTATTTGTGTTCATGCTATCATCGCGGTGTAAATTTTCATTTCGATATATTTAAGAGTTGGTTTGCTACATGGTAAAGGTGTATTTTAAGTGACCAAGAAAAACCTTCTTAGATAGACGAGCATTTATTTCGCATTTGACATGATAAGTATAACCGTATTTTACCCGACCCAACATGAAATTTTAAATTAAAGCTTGGTTACTTAAAGTATACCTTTGCCAGTGACATTTATTCAAGAGTTCTCTAAATGGTGTATTCGAGCGTCTTCCAAGTGGGCAAACTATTGCCCTGCAGTAAAACCTGAAAGGATTTGCTAACGCTAGCTGAAGCGCCGTATTAACCTCGGTTAACTACGCAGTTATCTGTACACCTCACGACACAGATCCCATGATCAAAATAAATTACAAGGTTAGATTTTAGGTCAATTCATTACTTGATAATGTTACATTTATTAGTACATTTCTGAAAATTTTCTGTGCATAAACTTCAAGTTATTTGTATTCATAAATTGTGTGAATACGGCTCCTGGTGTATCGAGTGTAGGGATATATGTCATATTTAATTGTATCCTTTTAAATTTTACATTCTTTCAGTGTTTCTGGATCTAGTTCATATTTTCACATTCAGTTATATAGTATACGGAAATGAGACCTTGCTAAAAGATACGATTAATATTTGGATGAAAAAAAAAATAGTTGACTTTTTTTTATAAAGAATGCTGTTTGGAATCTGTTGAGTGTGTGCTTCTGACAGAAGTGGAAAACTTGATATGGAAGCTCGAGTGATGTCACCGAATAAGATCTCCTTGCACTTTGATTAAGCGTAAAAGGAATGTATTGTTGGGTTTTTTCTCTGTTCTAGAGAAAGTTAACTTATTTAATATATCAGTTCACGCACATTTTTAAATGTGTGACAGTTTTGAACCACTGAAGACACAATATAGCCCGCAAAGGGTTGACCGTGTCCTTAAACACATTGCATAAATAACCCGTAGGGCAAGACAATTTACGAGTCTAGAAACACTTGAAAGATTGCCTCCATTTCCACTATTTTTATTCTGCAAAAAAGTATAGCTCCTACACTGAAAGTTCTCGACTTTTTTTACAATATATATGGGTTTCGTTAACTTTTCTATTTAAAAAAAAATTTAGAAACGCTTGAATTTTAAACAGCTGTTTGCATGCACCGTGCAGGAAGATACATTTTCCAACATGGTCAGACGTGTTGTTGCATATACCCATTGATGCGCAACGGATGCGTTCATGTCACAAGTTCAATATTACCGGTAAAGCATAACCGCTATTCCCAGCAATTCTGAACTTTACAAAATGGAGCCGTCATTTGAGGAGAAAAATTTAAATAAATTACTTGATGTAATTGGCAATAGGTTTATATTAAGCCATGACCTAGGACAGGTTGTCTATGGAGACCAGGCATACGTAAAAGACTGTTTGGTGTGTTTGTTAACGGAAGATAGTGTTTTCGCGCATGTTTCATACTTGGCAGTTGTTGAGGCGATCCAGGATATAGAATTTACGGAGGATCCGCCTTTATTGGCACATTTATTTTTTCTGACTTACCGTAAACTTTGGAAAAGTAAGCACCAAGAACCTTTCAAAAGACATGATTTGGATTCAGATACTTATACGCATATGTTCGAAACAAGTTTTCATGTACTTTGTGTTTTTGATGGGCCAGAAACAGTTGAAGAGTTCGAAATTGGCGTACTGTAATAGATACACATTTAGAAACGTGATCATGAACCAACTATGTGCATAGTATTTGGCGCTTTGACTTCACAACTTAAAGATAAATGGTTACTTGTTCAACATGTACGATGTAGTTACTGAAACAATTGATGAGGTGGAATTTACAGAGGAACCATATTTGCTGGCAAATTTAGTTTATATAAATAAACCGTAAATTGAGTGAAATTGTTCAAGAACCCTTTGACTGGAATTGTTATATATCCTGATATGTGTTTAAAGATGTTTCCCGAAAGTATTCATGTATGTGTACGCTATTTTCTATGTTTACTTCATGTAGCTTAAGTGCAGTTGAAATTGGCACACATTCAAAAACTTGCTATTCGCGCCCATATTCAGATTGCAAAGCAATTATGACCGTCACTTAAGCGTTGTCAGAGCCAATAATTCTCAAAAGAAATGTATAGCCAAACTGAGCTAATAGAAATACAGATTAGAGGAAATAAATGTACAGTCTCGTTTATAAGGCATTCAGGTCAATAACAAGTAGAATGTGAGAATTAGCCTGTAAACTATTATATTACTCTTCCCTATTTTGTAAACTGGAATTTACCACACGTTGCAAGCATAAAAAGTTGTTCTTCTCTTTACTTTCAATTGTAAAAGTGTTGAATTGAAAAGTGTAAAACTTTGATGCCAATTAAAACCTTGTAACCAGATCTTAAAAGTTTTCTTTTAATTCAATGTCACTCAAGCAGTACGACATGGAATATCGGGCCTGGCCAGCATTTTTTCAATTTGTTTGTGAATTTTTGTTGCATGACATTAAGGGTATTGAGTTTATCTTATTCTTCACATAGCCTCGAGAGTGGAAGATCTTAGTTCAATCCCGGTCGGGTCATACCTAAGACTTTAAAACTTTGACTCCTCCTTGCTACCCTGTGAGGCAATCCACATGTAAGGGTTAGAAGGAGGGCTGGAATGCCCCCTTTCAGTATAATGTGGCAGGGGGATCCCGATATGACCATAGTTGATTGGGATCTAAAGAACAATACCATACAACCTTCACATAGCATCCATGGTTGAAGAATCTTTTCCACTTAAGTACAAAAAAATTCAGGCCGTCGTACAAGCGATATTAGATCTATCATTTAAAAAAGCAAAGGAATTCTAAGCAAACAAGCTGAGCTAATAGAAATAGAGATAAAAGAAAATAAATGTTTAATTATAAGGACCGCAGTTTCAGGCGAAAAAGCGCAATCTATGGGAAACGCAAACCATTTCTCTTCATGTTTTGTGTTGTATCCCCACATCTCTAGAAATCATTAGTCGAACTTAAGATTCAGTCGAATCCAGCCACCATACAGTGACAAAAAAAATACCACTGTGCACATACCAAAGAGTTATGAACACAGTGGCATTTAACGTCAGTGTTCCAAAATAAAAAGTACAAAAAAGTAAAATTAAAGGTCACACCCATTATTTTCTTAATTGCACATATTGTGTACAACAAACAGAATAAAGTTGATACATTATGCTCAAAAATATAAATTCCGTCTTTTAATCGTTGTTGGACCCAAAACTTCAAAAAGATAAATATGTAAATAGAACAATTTCTTCACATGTAGAATACGCATAGCCTCCATAACCAGTTACGGGCTGGTGGCACCCATAACTTGGTTCTTGTGGGGAGGGGGGGGGGGGTAAAAGTATCTTTGATCCACTTTATCAGAGCAGCACACATCATTTTCCAATGCCTATGTTTCTTTTATTCTAACGATCTTCTTTCAAAAGCAGTAATATGAACAGGATTAGGTCATAAACTATTGCAACTTTTTTTAATTTAAGAAGACTACAGCATTCAATCCGGAATTCAATGACAATTTATAGAATATTTACAATTAGTCTGAACAAAAAGCTTCAGAAGAATGCAATATTGGAGAGTATACGAACCCTATGCCTTGATCAAATAACAACTACAGCGCGATATGTAAGATGTATCCATGCAGTTGCAGAAAATTTAAGCGTTTTAAGATCATAACATCAATAAAAAGAGCATAGAGACAGTTACTGAAGCGTTTTTGGGCCCAATTGAAAAAGAAAAATTGGAAAATTCTAACCACAGGTGCAACAAAGACGGCTAATTTTAACAGAGATAAGTGAAAATAAATGTATGGTGTTGTTTATAACACATTCAGGTCAATTACAACTACAATATGAAAAAAGCCTGTAAATGTAAGAAAGAGCCTACCAATTATTAGAGTAATCGTCTCCACTTTGAAAACCAGAATTTACCACATATTACAAGCATAAAAAGTTGTTGTTCTTTTCTTTCAAATGTAAAAATGCTGAATTGAAAAGTTTAAAACTTTGATGCCAATTAAAACCTTTTAACCAGATCGTAAGTTTTTTAATTCAATATCACTCATATAGTACGACGTGGAATATCGGTCTTAGCCAGCATTCTCTCAAGGCATTTGTGAGTTCCGTTGCATGACATTAGACGTATTGTTTAAAGTATCTCCGCATGAATAACTTGGTTCTTGGCGCATGAAGGGTGGATTTAAAGTATATTTGACCCAGAAGATTCTAACCGCATGTGTAAATACAGCTAATTTTAACAGAGATAAGAGAAAAATAAATGTTTAACGTCGTATATGGCACATTCAGATAAACTGTGTAAAATAACATGTAAATATAAGAAACAGCCTGCAAACTATTATAGTAATCTTCCCCAGTTTGGAAACCGGAATTTACCACACATTACAAGCATAAAAAGTTGTTGTTCTCTTTTCTTTCAATTGTATAAATTCTGAATTGTAAAAGTGTAACACTTTCATGCCACTTAAAACCTTGTAACTAGATCTTAAAAGTCCTTTTTTTAATTCAATGTCACTCAAACAGTACGACATGGAATATCGGGCGTAGCCAGCATTTTTTCAAGGACTTTGTGAGTTTCCGTTGCGTGACATTAAAAGTATTGTTTCAAATGTCTCCGCATAATTAACTTGGTTCTTGGGGTAGGTGGAAGTAGGGAGGGGGTGGATTTAAAGTATATTTGACCCACTTTTTCAAGGCAGCCCATATCAATGTTGCGATACCTAAGATTGTTTATTCTAAGGATCCGCTTTCACGATTTTTTTAAGAATATATTTTTCTTTCTCAAAAGCAGTAATATCAACAGGAGCCGGAATGGCCTCAAGGATTATGTCATAAAGAATAACAATTTCACTTTTAGAAGACCTTGGACTGTACAATCAGAAAAATAATGACAATATATCGAGCAGTTACACTTAGTCCAAACAAAACTCCTCAGCGAAATGTAACATTCCAGAGTAAACAGACCCTATTTCTTTTCGAAAAAATAATAAAGCGAACACATAAGAGATTTGTGCACGCAATTGTAGAAAATTGAAGCGTTTTAAGATCATACCACCAATGAAAAGAAAATAAAGTCAGTCATTCGCAGCGGTTTTGGACCCATCGATTCAAAAGGAAAATTAGAAGATTCTAACCGCATGTGTAAATGCAGCTAATTATAACATAGATAAGAGAAAAATAAATGTATTACGTCGTCTATAGCACATTCAGATAAACTGTGTAAAATAACATGTAAATATGAGAAACAGCCTGCAAACTATTATAGAAATGTTCCCCCAGTTTGAAAACCGGAATTTACCACACATTACAAGCATAAAAAGTTGTTGTTCTCTTTTCTTTTAATTTTATAAATTCTAAATTGTAAATGTGTAACACTTTCATGCCACTTAAAACCTTGTAACTAGATCTTAAAACTCCTTTTTTGTTTAATTCAATGTCACTCAAACAGTACGACATGGAATATCGAGCGTAGACAGCATTTTTTCAGGGACTCTGTGAATTTCCGTTGCGCGACATTAAAAGTATTGTTTCAAATGTCTCCGCATAAATAATTTGGTTCTTGGGGTAGGTGGAAGCAGGGAGGGGGATGGATTTAAAGTATATTTGACCCACTTTTTCAAGGCAGCCCATATCAATGTTGCGATACCTCAGGTAGTTTATTCTAAGGATACGATTTCACGATTTTTTTAAGAATATATTTTAGTTTCTTTCTCAAAAGCAGAAATATCAACAGGAGTCGTTATGGCCTCAAGGATTATGTCATCAAGAATAACAATTTCACTTTCAGAAGACCTTGGTCTGTACAATCATAAAAATAAAGACAATATATCGAGCAGTTACACTTAGTCCAAACAAAACTCCTCAGCGAAATGTAGCATTCCAGAGTAAACAGACCCTATCTCTTTACGAAACAATAATAAAACGTACACATAAGAGATTTGTGCACGCAATTGTAGAATATTGAAGCGTTCTAAGATCATACCACCAATGAAAAGAAAATAAAGTCAGTCATTCGCAGCGGTTTTGGGACCATCGATTCAAAAGGAAAATTAGAAAATTCTAACCGCATGTGTAGATACAGCTAATTTTATCATAGATAAGAGAAAACTAAATGCATAACGTCGTCTATAGCACATTCAGATAAACTGTGTAAAATAACATGTAAATATGAGAAACAGCCTGCAAACTATTAAAGAAATGTTCCCCCAGTTTGAAAACCGGCATTTACCACACATTACAAGCATAAAAAGTTGTTGTTCTCTTTTCTTACAATTTTATAAATTCTGAATTGTAAACGTGTAACACTTTCATGCCACTTAAAACCTTGTAACTAGATCTTAAAAGTCCTTTTTTGTTTTATTCAATGTCACTCAAACAGTACGACATGGAATATCGGGCGTAGCCAGCATTTTTTCAAGGACTTTGTAAGTTTCCGTTGCGTGACATTAAAAGTATTGTTTCAAATGTCTCCGCATAATTAACTTGGTTCTTGGGGTAGGTGGGTGTAGGGAGGGGATGGATTTAAAGTATATTTGACCCACTTTTTCAAGGCAGCCCATATCAATGTTGCGATACCTAAGATTGTTTATTCTAAGCATCCGCTTTCACGATTTTTTAAGAATATATTTTTCTTTCTCAAAAGCAGAAATATCAACAGGAGTCGGGATGGCCTCAAGGATTATGTCATAAACGATAACAATTTCACTTTCAGAAGACCTTGGTCTGTACAATCAGAAAAATAATGACAATATATCGAGCAGTTACACTTAGTCCAAACAAAACTCGTCAGAGAAATGTAACATTCCAGAGTAAACAGAGCCTATCTCTTTACGAAAAAATAATAAAACGCACACATAAGAGATTTGTGCGCGCAATTGTAGAAAATTGAAGCGTTTTAAGGTCATACCACCAATGAAAAGAAAATAAAGTCAGTCATTCGCAGCGGTTTCGATCCCATCGATGCAAAAGGAAAATTAGAAGATTCTAACCGCATGTATAAATACAGCTAATTTTAACAGAGATAAGAGAAAAATAAATGTATAACGTCGTCTATAGCACATTCAGATAAACTGTGTAAAATAACATGTAAATATGAAAAACAGCCTGCAAACTATTATAGTAAGCTTCCCCAGTTTGAAAACCGGAATTTACCACACATTACAAGCATAAAAAGTTGTTGTTCTCTTTTCTTTCAATTGTATAAATGCTGAATTATAAATATGTATCACTTTCATGCCACTTAAAACCTTTTAACTAGATCTTAAAAGTCCTTTTTTTAATCCAATGTCACTAATATAGTACGACATGGAATATCGGGCGTAGCCAGCAATTTTTCAAGGAGTTTGTGAATTTCGGTTGCGTGACATTAAAAGTATTGTTTCAAATGTCTCCGCGTAAATAACTTGGTTCTTGGGGTAGGTGGGAGTAGGGAAGTGGTGGATTTAAAGTATATTTGACCCACTTTTTCAAGGCAGCGCATATCAATGTGGCGATACCTAAGATTGTTTATTCTAAGGATCCTCTTTCACGATTTTTTAAGAATATATTTTTCTTTCTCAAAAGCAGAAATATCAACAGGAGACGGGATGGTCTTAAGGATTGTGTCATAAACAATAACAATTTTACTTTCAGAAGACCTCGGTGTGTGCAATTAGAAAAACAGTGGTAATATATGGAGCAGTCACACTTAGTTCTAACAAAAAACTTCAGAGAAATGTAACATTCCAGATTATATAGGCCCTATCTCTTTACGAAAAAAATAATAAAACACACATATAAGAGATTTGACCACGCAGTTGTAGAAAATTGAAGCGTTTTAAGATCATACCACAAAAGATCATAAAGACAGTCATTCGTAGCGGTTTTGGGCCCATCATTTCAAATAGAAAATTAGAAAATTCTAATGGCAGGTGCATCAAAGATCGCTAGTTTTAACAGAGAAAAGAGAAACCGTGTAACCAGATCTGAAAGTTTTTTTTTTAATTCAATATTACTCCAATAGTACAAGGTGGAATATTTGGCGTAACCAGCATTTTCTCAACGGGTTTGAGAATTTCCGTTGCACGACATTGAAAGTATTGAGTTTATCTTATTCCTCACATAAAATCCAAGGTTGAAGAAGCTTTAAGACTTAAGTATAAAAAAATTCAGGCCATCGTACAAGCGATATTAGATCTATCATTTAAAAAAGCAAAGCAATTCTAGCCAAATTTACGGACAAACTGAGCTAATAGAAATAGACAAAATAAATGTTTAATTATAAGGACCGCAGTTTCAGGCGAAAATAGCAATCTATGAGAAACGCAAGCCATTTCCCTGCATGCATTGTTTTGAATCCACACTCCTCTAGACATGCTTAGACGAATTTAAGATTCAGTCGAATCCAGCCATCATACATTGACAAAAAAATACCACTGTGTGAATACCAAAGAGGTATGAACACAGTGGTATTTAACGTCAGTGTTCCAAAATAATAACTGCAAAAAAAAAGTCAAATAAAAGGTCACACCCATTATTTTATTCTTTCCAAAAATTCAACATGTTGTGTGCAAGAAACTGAATTATGTTGAAAATTATGCTCAAAAATATAAGTGCCGCCATTTAATTGTTGTTGGACCCAAAACTTCAAAAAGATAAATATGTAAATAGAACAATTTCTTCACATGTAGAATATACATAGCCTCCACAACCAGTTATGGGCTAGTCAGACTATAGTTTCGGCATCCACACTTCTTTATTTCAAGGTCTGGTTACGAGGTATTAATTGATATTCAAACATAAATACATTGTTTACCCCATTGTGAAACAGTCTCTAACGGGAAACGTAGACCATAACAATATATTTGAGAGTTTATTTTAAATTATATTATTAGAAACTTCTTCGCAGTTACAAAGCTTCCTTTTTAACAGACTGTTTCGCAGTAGGGTAAACCGTCTGCGTACTCTGGAATTTGACGTTCCGACATGCATTCGCATGATATTTTTTGACACGTATATTTCAAATGACAGGGAAAATAATAGTAATAATAATTTTGGAATGGAAGTCTAGAAACGCCTTTCTTTTATGACTTGATATTATGCACCGACTAACGGATACACTTTTGTTTGTAAACAAAACCACGTGTATTTGTAAACAAAACTTTGTTTATTTTGTTATGGAAATGACCTAAAAAGACCACGTGCAAGGTCTACATTCACTTTGAGCTTACGTTTAAAAGGCCTTTTTTCTCTTACACACACTGTCCAAGTTGGCTGGAATTATGTTTTGCAGTTTTTACTGAATATTGAGAGATCTAAACAAAATTTTTTTGAAGCCCATCAAAAAGGAGACGGCAAAAAAATTCGGCCAAGATTGTATTTGATCATTTTTGGAATACACCCAAAAATAACGATTTTAGAACTCAGGCTCCATCTGCGCCTTCGGACTGGATTCGCCGCGAGCCTATGTATGTGTGTGTGTGTGTGTGTGTGTGTGTGTGTGTGTGTGTGTGTGTGTGTGTGTGTGTGTGTGTGTGTGTGTGTGTGTGTGTGTGTGTGTGTGTGTGTGTGTGTGTGTGTGTGTGTGTGTGTGTGTGTGTGTGTGTGTGTGTGTGCTCCTGTCTTCACGGCGAAGTCAGAGCCTGTGGTCGTAAGCTCAAAGTGAAACTGGAGCTTTTTTGTGAAACCGGACCCAAAACCCAGGGTCTACATTCAAAAACCGAGTTATGATAACCATGATTTATATTGAGAGATGGGCTTTCATATGAGAGGGGTGTCCAGAAACGCCTGGTGTATTTTTGGGGCAAAATTTTGGTTTTTTTTAGTTTATACACTTCCCAATAGGGGGAGACCCACCGTGAGCGAGCACATGGCAGGTTAATTAAAACTTGGCCAATCAAGTGGTTTCCACATGGTTTGAGCCTATTTTCTCGACCAATGAATGAAGAACACTTGAAAAAGCACGTGTTGGGCGACTTCATGAGATATGGGGGGTGTCACCTTTTTTGTTTACAAAATTTTCCAAGTCCTAGCAGCTTGTTATCCCTGTAGCAGCTCATAAACGTATAGCAAAGTGATAAATGGTGTTTATTTTTCTGTAAAACAGTGTTTTTTTACAACCTTTTACTTGGTTTATACAAAAGCATATTTTACAATAGTTACATTCAAGGCTTTCACCCACATTGTGAAATGTCCGTTTTCACGGTGTGTGTGTACCTTTTCTATAACTTTGCATTGTCCTCCTTTTTAAACTTCAAATTATCAACAGCTTAAGCTATTTCCATTGTACTTTCTTTTACAATATATGTTAAAAATATTATTTTATCTCCATTAGAATTAGCTGTGTTTGGCGGTAATTTTTCTTGGAATTTACTTTTTGTGTTTGAACTGATGATGGGTCCAAAAATGCTTGACTGACGGCATTAATTGTCCTTTATGTAAGTGCCGATCTGAATATATTTTTAGGTTAATGTTTTAACTTGATTTGTTTTAACGGTTTCAAACTGTGAACTTTACTTTCTCTTTATTCGAGTAGTGATTTTTAAACACTGATATTAAATACCACTGTGTTCATACCTGTTTGGTATGCACACAGTGGTATTTTTTTTGTCAATGTATGGTGGCTGGATTCGACTGAATTTTTAATTCCTCTTATGATTTCTAGAGGAGTGTGGATACACCTCAAAACATGAAGAGAAATGGCTTGCGTTTCTCATAGATTGCTCTTTTTCGCCTGAAACTGCGGTCCTTATAATTAAACATTTATTTTCTTTTGTCTCTATTTCTCTTAGCTCAGTTTGTCCGTAAATTTGGTTAGAATTGCTTTGCTTTTTTTTTCAATGATAGATCTAATATCGCTTGTATGACTGCCTTAATTTTTTTTGTACTTAAATATTAAACATTCGTCAACCTTAGATGTTTTTTTATGTGAGGAATAAGATAGACTTAACACTTTTAATGTCATGCAGCGGAAATTCACAAACCGCTTGAGAAAATGCTGGCTACACCCGTTATTAAATGTTACTGTTAGAGTAATATTGTAATAAAAAACTTTTAAGATCTAGTTACAAGGCTACAGTTGGCGTCAAAGTCTCACACCTTTCAAATTAGCATTTCTACAATTGAAAGAAAACTTTTTATGCTTGTAATTCCTGGTAAATTTTGGTTTTCCGGTTTACTTTAATAGTTTGCAGACTGTTTCTCATATTTGTATGCTATTTTTCACAGTTTACTTGTTATTTATCTGAATGTGCTGTAGACGACATCATACATTTATTTTTCTCTTATCTCTATTAAAATTAGCTGTCTTTGCACATGCTTTTAGAATCTTCTAATTTTCCTTTTGAATCGATGGGCTCAAAATCGCTGCGAATGACTGTCTTTATTTTCTTTTCATTGGTGGTATGATCTTAAAACGCTTCAGTTTTCTACAACTGCGTGGAAAAATCCCTTATATGTCCGTTTTATTATTTGTTCGTGAAGAGATAGGGTTTGTATACTCTGGTATGTTACATTTCTCTGAAGTTTTTTGTTTGGACTAATTGTAACTGCGAGATATATTACCATTGTTTTTCTGATTGTACACACCAAAGTCTTCTGAAAGTAGAAATTGTTATTGTTTATGATATAATCCTTGAAGCCACCCCGTCTCCTGTTGATATTTCTGCTTTTGAGAAAGAAAAATATATTCTTAAAAATCGTGAAAGCGGATCCTTAGAATAAACAATCTTAGGTATCGCAACATTAATATGGGCTGCCTTGAAAAAATGGGTCAAATATATTTTAAATCCACCCCCTCCCTACTCCCACCTACCCCAAGAACCAAGTTATTTATGCGGAGACATTTGAAACAATACTTTTAATGTCACGCAACGGAAATTCACAAACTCCTTGAAAAAATGCTGGCTACGCCCGATATTCCATGTCGAACTGTATGAGTGACATTGAATTAAACAAAAAAAAAGAACTTTTAAGATCTAGTTATAAGGTTTTAATTGGTATGAAAGTGATACACATTTACATTCAGCATTTATAAAATTGAAAAAAAAAATGAACAACAACTTTTTATGCTTGTAATGTGTGGTAAATTCCGGTTTTCAAACTGGGGAAGATTACTATAATAGTTTGCAGGCTGTTTCTCATATTTGCATGCTATTTTACACAGTTTATCTGAATGTGCTGTAGACGACGTCACACATTTATTTTTTTCTTATCTCTGTTAAAATTAGCTGTATTTACACATGCGGTTAGAATCTTCTACTTTTCCTTTTGCATCGATGGGCCCAAAACCGCTGCGAATGACTGACCTTATGTTCTTTTCATTGGTGGTATGATCTTAAAACGCTTCAATTTTCTACATTTGCGTGCACAAATCTCTCATGTGTGCGTTTTATTATTTTTTTCATAAAGAGATAGGGTCTGTTTACTCTGGAATGTTACATTTCTCTGAGGAGTTTTGTTTGGACTAAGTGTAACTGCTCGATATATCGTCATTATTTTTCTGATTGTGCAGACCAAGGTCTGATGAAAGTGAAAATGTTATTGTTTATGACATAATCCTTGAGGCCATCCCGTCTCCTCTTGATATTTCTGCTTTTGAGAAAGAAAAATATATTCTTTAAAAAATCGTGAAAGCGGATCCTTAGAATGAACAATCCTAGGTATCGCAACATTGATATGGGCTGCCTTGAAAAAGTGGGTCCAATTTACTTTAAATCCACCCCCCCTCCCTACTCCCACCTACCCCAAGAACCAAGTTATTTATGCGGAGACATTTGAAACAATACTTTTAATGTCACGCAACGGAAATTCACAAACTCCTTGAAAAAATGCTGGCTACGCCCGATATTCCATGTCGTGTTGTTTGAGTGACATTGGTTTAAACAAAAAAGGACTTTTAAGATCTAGTTATAAGGTTTTAATTGGTATGAAAGTGATACACATTTACGATTCAGCATTTATAAAATTGAAAAAAAAAGAGAACAACAACTTTTTATGCTTGTAATGTGTGGTAAATTCCGGTTTTCAAACTGGGGAAGATTACTATAATAGTTTGCAGGCTGTTTCTCATATTTGCATGCTATTTTACACAGTTTATCTGAATGTGCTGTAGACGACGTTATACATTTATTTTTCTCTTATCTCTGTTAAAATTAGCTGTATTTATACATGCGGTTAGAATCTTCTCATTTTCCTTTTGAATCGATGGGCCTAAAACCGCTGCGAATGACAGATTTTATTTTCTTTTCATTAGTGGTATGATCTTAAAAAGCTTCAATTTTCTACAGTTGCGTGCACAAATCTCTTATGTGTACGTTTTGTTATTTTTTTCGTAAAGAGATAGGGTCTGTTTACTCTGGAATGTTATATTTCTCTGAGGAGTTTTGTTTGGACTAAGTGTAACTGCTCGATTTATCGTCATTATTTTTCTTATTGTGCAGACCAAGGTCTGATGAAAGTGAAAATGTTATTGTTTATGACATAATCCTTGAGGCCATCCCGTCTCCTCTTGATATTTCTGCTTTTGAGAAAGAAAAATATATTCTTAAAAAAGTCGTGAAAGCGGATCCTTAGAATGAACAATCTTAGGTATCGCAACATTGATATGGGCTACCTTGAAAAAATGGTTCAAATATACTTTAAATCCATCCCCCCTCCCTACTCCCACCTACCCCAAGAACCAAGTTATTTATGCGGAGACATTTGAAACAATACATTTAATGTCACGCAACGGAAATTCACAAACTCCTTGAAAAAATGCTGGCTACGCCCGATATTCCATGTCGTGCTGTTTGAGTGACATTGGATTAAACAAAAAAGGACTTTTAAGATCTAGTTATAAGGTTTTAATTGGTATGAAAGTGATACACATTTACATTCAGCATTTATAAAATTGAAAAAAAAAATGAACAACAACTTTTTATGCTTGTAATGTGTGGTAAATTCCGGTTTTCAAACTGGGGAAGATTACTATAATATTTTGCAGGCTGTTTCTCATATTTGCATGCTATTTTACACAGTTTATCTGAATGTGCTGTAGACGACATCACACATTTATTTTTTTCTTATCTCTGTTAAAATTAGCTGTATTTACACATGCGGTTAGAATCTTCTACTTTTCCTTTTGCATCGATGGGCCCAAAACCGCTGCGAATGACTGACCTTATGTTCTTTTCATTGGTGGTATGATCTTAAAACGCTTCAATTTTCTACATTTGCGTGCACAAATCTCTCATGTGTGCGTTTTATTATTTTTTTCATAAAGAGATAGGGTCTGTTTACTCTGGAATGTTACATTTCTCTGAGGAGTTTTGTTTGGACTAAGTGTAACTGCTCGATATATCGTCATTATTTTTCTGATTGTGCAGACCAAGGTCTGATGAAAGTGAAAATGTTATTGTTTATGACATAATCCTTGAGGCCATCCCGTCTCCTCTTGATATTTCTGCTTTTGAGAAAGAAAAATATATTCTTTAAAAAATCGTGAAAGCGGATCCTTAGAATGAACAATCCTAGGTATCGCAACATTGATATGGGCTGCCTTGAAAAAGTGGGTCCAATTTACTTTAAATCCACCCCCCCCCCTCCCTACTCCCACCTACCCCAAGAACCAAGTTATTTATGCGGAGACATTTGAAACAATACTTTTAATGTCACGCAACGGAAATTCACAAACTCCTTGAAAAAATGCTGGCTACGCCCGATATTCCATGTCGTGCTGTTTGAGTGACATTGGATTAAACAAAAAAGGACTTTTAAGATCTAGTTATAAGGTTTTAATTGGTATGAAAGTGATACACATTTACGATTCAGCATTTATAAAATTGAAAAAAAAGAGAACAACAACTTTTTATGCTTGTAATGTGTGGTAAATTCCGGTTTTCAAACTGGAGAAGATTACTATAATAGTTTGCAGGCTGTTTCTCATATTTGCATGCTATTTTACACAGTTTATCTGAATGTGCTGTAGACGACGTTATACATTTATTTTTCTCTTATCTCTGTTAAAATTAGCTGTATTTATACATGCGGTTAGAATCTTCTCATTTTCCTTTTGAATCGATGGGCCTAAAACCGCTGCGAATGACAGATTTTATTTTCTTTTCATTAGTGGTATGATCTTAAAAAGCTTCAATTTTCTACAGTTGCGTGCACAAATCTCTTATGTGTACGTTTTGTTATTTTTTTCGTAAAGAGATAGGGTCTGTTTACTCTGGAATGTTATATTTCTCTGAGGAGTTTTGTTTGGACTAAGTGTAACTGCTCGATTTATCGTCATTATTTTTCTTATTGTGCAGACCAAGGTCTGATGAAAGTGAAAATGTTATTGTTTATGACATAATCCTTGAGGCCATCCCGTCTCCTCTTGATATTTCTGCTTTTGAGAAAGAAAAATATATTCTTAAAAAAGTCGTGAAAGCGGATCCTTAGAATGAACAATCTTAGGTATCGCAACATTGATATGGGCTACCTTGAAAAAATGGTTCAAATATACTTTAAATCCATCCCCCCTCCCTACTCCCACCTACCCCAAGAACCAAGTTATTTATGCGGAGACATTTGAAACAATACTTTTAATGTCACGCAACGGAAATTCACAAACTCCTTGAAAAAATGCTGGCTACGCCCGATATTCCATGTCGTGCTGTTTGAGTGACATTGGATTAAACAAAAAAGGACTTTTAAGATCTAGTTATAAGGTTTTAATTGGCATGAAAGTGATACACATTTACGATTCAGCATTTATAAAATTGAAAAAAAAGAGAACAACAACTTTTTATGCTTGTAATGTGTGGTAAATTCCGATTTTCAAACTGGGGAAGATTACTATAATATTTTGCAGGCTGTTTCTCATATTTGCATGCTATTTTACACAGTTTATCTGAATGTGCTGTAGACGACGTTATACATTTATTTTTCTCTTATCTCTGTTAAAATTAGCTGTATTTATACATGCGGTTAGAATCTTCTCATTTTCCTTTTGAATCGATGGGCCTAAAACCGCTGCGAATGACAGATTTTATTTTCTTTTCATTAGTGGTATGATCTTAAAACGCTTCAATTTTCTACAGTTGCGTGCACAAATCTCTTATGTGTACGTTTTGTTATTTTTTTCGTAAAGAGATAGGGTCTGTTTACTCTGGAATGTTATATTTCTCTGAGGAGTTTTGTTTGGACTAAGTGTAACTGCTCGATTTATCGTCATTATTTTTCTTATTGTGCAGACCAAGGTCTGATGAAAGTGAAAATGTTATTGTTTATGACATAATCCTTGAGGCCATCCCGTCTCCTCTTGATATTTCTGCTTTTGAGAAAGAAAAATATATTCTTAAAAAAGTCGTGAAAGCGGATCCTTAGAATGAACAATCTTAGGTATCGCAACATTGATATGGGCTACCTTGAAAAAATGGTTCAAATATACTTTAAATCCATCCCCCCTCCCTACTCCCACCTACCCCAAGAACCAAGTTATTTATGCGGAGACATTTGAAACAATACTTTTAATGTCACGCAACGGAAATTCACAAACTCCTTGAAAAAATGCTGGCTACGCCCGATATTCCATGTCGTGCTGTTTGAGTGACATTGGATTAAACAAAAAAGGACTTTTAAGATCTAGTTATAATGTTTTAATTGGCATGAAAGTGATACACATTTACGATTCAGCATTTATAAAATTGAAAAAAAAGAGAACAAGAACTTTTTATGCTTGTAATGTGTGGTAAATTCCGGTTTTCAAACTGGGGAAGATTACTATAATAGTTTGCAGGCTGTTTCTCATATTTGCATGCTATTTTACACAGTTTATCTGAATGTGCTGTAGACGACGTTATACATTTATTTTTCTCTTATCTCTGTTAAAATTAGCTGTATTTATACATGCGGTTAGAATCTTCTCATTTTCCTTTTGAATCGATGGGCCTAAAACCGCTGCGAATGACAGATTTTATTTTCTTTTCATTAGTGGTATGATCTTAAAACGCTTCAATTTTCTACAGTTGCGTGCACAAATCTCTTATGTGTACGTTTTGTTATTTTTTTCGTAAAGAGATAGGGTCTGTTTACTCTGGAATGTTATATTTCTCTGAGGAGTTTTGTTTGGACTAAGTGTAACTGCTCGATTTATCGTCATTATTTTTCTTATTGTGCAGACCAAGGTCTGATGAAAGTGAAAATGTTATTGTTTATGACATAATCCTTGAGGCCATCCCGTCTCCTCTTGATATTTCTGCTTTTGAGAAAGAAAAATATATTCTTAAAAAAGTCGTGAAAGCGGATCCTTAGAATGAACAATCTTAGGTATCGCAACATTGATATGGGCTACCTTGAAAAAATGGTTCAAATATACTTTAAATCCATCCCCCCTCCCTACTCCCACCTACCCCAAGAACCAAGTTATTTATGCGGAGACATTTGAAACAATACTTTTAATGTCACGCAACGGAAATTCACAAACTCCTTGAAAAAATGCTGGCTACGCCCGATATTCCATGTCGTGCTGTTTGAGTGACATTGGATTAAACAAAAAAGGACTTTTAAGATCTAGTTATAAGGTTTTAATTGGCATGAAAGTGATACACATTTACGATTCAGCATTTATAAAATTGAAAAAAAAGAGAACAAGAACTTTTTATGCTTGTAATGTGTGGTAAATTCCGGTTTTCAAACTGGGGAAGATTACTATAATAGTTTGCAGGCTGTTTCTCATATTTGCATGCTATTTTACACAGTTTATCTGAATGTGCTGTAGACGACGTTATACACTTATTTTTCTCTTATCTCTGTTAAAATTAGCTGTATTTATACATGCGGTTAGAATCTTCTCATTTTCCTTTTGAATCGATGGGCCTAAAACCGCTGCGAATGACAGATTTTATTTTCTTTTCATTAGTGGTATGATCTTAAAACGCTTCAATTTTCTACAGCTGCGTGCACAAATCTCTTATGTGTACGTTTTGTTATTTTTTTCGTAAAGAGATAGGGTCTGTTTACTCTGGAATGTTATATTTCTCTGAGGAGTTTTGTTTGGACTAAGTGTAACTGCTCGATTTATCGTCATTATTTTTCTTATTGTGCAGACCAAGGTCTGATGAAAGTGAAATTGTTATTGTTTATGACATAATCCTTGAGGCCATCCCGTCTCCTCTTGATATTTCTGCTTTTGAGAAAGACAAATATATTCTTAAAAAAGTCGTGGAAGCGGATCCTTAGAATGAACAATCTTAGGTATCGCAACATTGATATGGGCTACCTTGAAAAAATGGTTCAAATATACTTTAAATCCATCCCCCCTCCCTACTCCCACCTACCCCAAGAACCAAGTTATTTATGCGGAGACATTTGAAACAATACTTTTAATGTCACGCAACGGAAATTCACAAACTCCTTGAAAAAATGCTGGCAACGCCCGATATTCCATATCGTGCTGTTTGAGTGACATTGGATTAAACAAAAAAAGGGCTTTTAAGATCTAGTTATAAGGTTTTAATTGGCGTGAAAGTGATACACATTTACAATTCAGCATTTATAAAATTCAAAAAAAAGAGAACAACAACTTTTTATGCTTGTAATGTGTGGTAAATTCCGGTTTTCAAACTGGGGAAGATTACTATAATAGTTTGCAGGCTGTTTCTCATATTTGCATGCTATTTTACACAGTTTATCTGAATGTGCTGTAGACGACGTTATACACTTATTTTTCTCTTAATTCTGTTAAAATTAGCTGTATTTCCACATGCGGTTAGAATCTTCTAATTTTCCTTTTGAATCAATGGGCCCAAACCGCTGCGAATGACTAACTTTATTTTCTTTTCATTGGTGGTATGATCTTAAAACGCTTCAATTTTCTACATTTGCGTGCACAAATCTCTCATGTGTGCGTTTTAGTGGTATGATCTTAAAACGCTTCAATTTTCTACATTTGCGTGCACAAATCTCTTATGTGTACGTTTTGTTATTTTTTTCGTAAAGAGATAGGGTCTGTTTACTCTGGAATGTTACATTTCTCTGAGGAGTTTTGTTTGGACTAAGTGTAACTGCTCGATATATTGTCATTATTTTTCTGATTGTACAGACCAAGGTCTGATGAAAGTGAAATTGTTATTGTTTATGACATAATCCTTGAGGCCATCCCGTCTCCTCTTGATATTTCTGCTTTTGAGAAAGAAAAATATATTCTTAAAAAAATCGTGAAAGCGGATCCTTAGAATAAATAATCTTAGGTATCGCAACATTGATAAGGGCTGCCTTGAAAAAGTGGTTCAAATATACTTTAAATCGACCCCCCTCCCTACTCCCACCTACCCCAAGAACCAAGTTATTTATGCGGAGACATTTGAAACAATACTTTTAATGTCACGCAATGGAAATTCACAAACTCCCTGAAAAAATGCTGGCTACGCCCGATATTCCATATCGTGCTGTATGAGTGACATTGGATTAAACAAAAAAGGGCTTTTAAGATCTAGTTATAAGGTTTTAATTGGCGTGAAAGTGATACACATTTACAATTCAGCATTTATAAAATTCAAAAAAAAGAGAACAACAACTTTTTATGCTTGTAATGTGTGGTAAATTCCGGTTTTCAAACTGGGGAAGATTACTATAATAGTTTGCAGGCTGTTTCTCATATTTGCATGCTATTTTACACAGTTTATCTGAATGTGCTGTAGACGACGTTATACACTTATTTTTCTCTTATCTCTGTTAAAATTAGCTGTATTTATACATGCGGTTAGAATCTTCTCATTTTCCTTTTGAATCGATGGGCCTAAAACCGCTGCGAATGACAGATTTTATTTTCTTTTCATTAGTGGTATGATCTTAAAACGCTTCAATTTTCTACAGTTGCGTGCACAAATCTCTTATGTGTACGTTTTGTTATTTTTTTCGTAAAGAGATAGGGTCTGTTTACTCTGGAATG
Organism: Protula sp. h YS-2021; assembly: GCA_949752745.1. Lineage (NCBI taxonomy): Eukaryota > Metazoa > Annelida > Polychaeta > Sabellida > Serpulidae > Protula > Protula sp. h YS-2021. Next base: position 7,270,012 of record OX457025.1, read on the forward strand.
TTATATTTCTCTGAGGAGTTTTGTTTGGACTAAGTGTAACTGCTCGATTTATCGTCATTATTTTTCTTATTGTGCAGACCAAGGTCTGATGAAAGTGAAAATGTTATTGTTTATGACATAATCCTTGAGGCCATCCCGTCTCCTCTTGATATTTCTGCTTTTGAGAAAGAAAAATATATTCTTAAAAAAGTCGTGAAAGCGGATCCTTAGAATGAACAATCTTAGGTATCGCAACATTGATATGGGCTACCTTGAAAAAATGGTTCAAATATACTTTAAATCCATCCCCCCTCCCTACTCCCACCTACCCCAAGAACCAAGTTATTTATGCGGAGACATTTGAAACAATACTTTTAATGTCACGCAACGGAAATTCACAAACTCCTTGAAAAAATGCTGGCAACGCCCGATATTCCATATCGTGCTGTTTGAGTGACATTGGATTAAACAAAAAAAGGGCTTTTAAGATCTAGTTATAAGGTTTTAATTGGCGTGAAAGTGATACACATTTACAATTCAGCATTTATAAAATTCAAAAAAAAGAGAACAACAACTTTTTATGCTTGTAATGTGTGGTAAATTCCGGTTTTCAAACTGGAGAAGATTACTATAATAGTTTGCAGGCTGTTTCTCATATTTGCATGCTATTTTACACAGTTTATCTGAATGTGCTGTAGACGACGTTATACACTTATTTTTCTCTTAATTCTGTTAAAATTAGCTGTATTTCCACATGCGGTTAGAATCTTCTAATTTTCCTTTTGAATCAATGGGCCCAAACCGCTGCGAATGACTAACTTAATTTTCTTTTCATTGGTGGTATGATCTTAAAACGCTTCAATTTTCTACATTTGCGTGCACAAATCTCTCATGTGTGCGTTTTAGTGGTATGATCTTAAAACGCTTCAATTTTCTACATTTGCGTGCACAAATCTCTTATGTGTACGTTTTGTTATTTTTTTCGTAAAGAGATAGGGTCTGTTTACTCTGGAATGTTACATTTCTCTGAGGAGTTTTGTTTGGACTAAGTGTAACTGCTCGATATATTGTCATTATTTTTCTGATTGTACAGACCAAGGTCTGATGAAAGTGAAATTGTTATTGTTTATGACATAATCCTTGAGGCCATCCCGTCTCCTCTTGATATTTCTGCTTTTGAGAAAGAAAAATATATTCTTAAAAAAATCGTGAAAGCGGATCCTTAGAATAAATAATCTTAGGTATCGCAACATTGATAAGGGCTGCCTTGAAAAAGTGGTTCAAATATACTTTAAATCGACCCCCCTCCCTACTCCCACCTACCCCAAGAACCAAGTTATTTATGCGGAGACATTTGAAACAATACTTTTAATGTCACGCAATGGAAATTCACAAACTCCTTGAAAAAATGCTGGCTACGCCCGATATTCCATATCGTGCTGTATGAGTGACATTGGATTAAACAAAAAAAAGGGCTTTTAAGATCTAGTTATAAGGTTTTAATTGGCGTGAAAGTGATACACATTTACAATTCAGCATTTATAAAATTCAAAAAAAAAGAGAACAACAACTTTTTATGCTTGTAATGTGTGGTAAATTCCGGTTTTCAAACTGGGGAAGATTACTATAATAGTTTGCAGGCTGTTTCTCATATTTGCATGCTATTTTACACAGTTTATCTGAATGTGCTGTAGACGACGTTATACACTTATTTTTCTCTTATCTCTGTTAAAATTAGCTGTATTTATACATGCGGTTAGAATCTTCTCATTTTCCTTTTGAATCGATGGGCCTAAAACCGCTGCGAATGACAGATTTTATTTTCTTTTCATTAGTGGTATGATCTTAAAACGCTTCAATTTTCTACAGTTGCGTGCACAAATCTCTTATGTGTACGTTTTGTTATTTTTTTCGTAAAGAGATAGGGTCTGTTTACTCTGGAATGTTATATTTCTCTGAGGAGTTTTGTTTGGACTAAGTGTAACTGCTCGATTTATCGTCATTATTTTTCTTATTGTGCAGACCAAGGTCTGATGAAAGTGAAAATGTTATTGTTTATGACATAATCCTTGAGGCCATCCCGTCTCCTCTTGATATTTCTGCTTTTGAGAAAGAAAAATATATTCTTAAAAAAGTCGTGAAAGCGGATCCTTAGAATGAACAATCTTAGGTATCGCAACATTGATATGGGCTACCTTGAAAAAATGGTTCAAATATACTTTAAATCCATCCCCCCTCCCTACTCCCACCTACCCCAAGAACCAAGTTATTTATGCGGAGACATTTGAAACAATACTTTTAATGTCACGCAACGGAAATTCACAAACTCCTTGAAAAAATGCTGGCAACGCCCGATATTCCATATCGTGCTGTTTGAGTGACATTGGATTAAACAAAAAAAGGGCTTTTAAGATCTAGTTATAAGGTTTTAATTGGCGTGAAAGTGATACACATTTACAATTCAGCATTTATAAAATTCAAAAAAAAGAGAACAACAACTTTTTATGCTTGTAATGTGTGGTAAATTCCGGTTTTCAAACTGGAGAAGATTACTATAATAGTTTGCAGGCTGTTTCTCATATTTGCATGCTATTTTACACAGTTTATCTGAATGTGCTGTAGACGACGTTATACACTTATTTTTCTCTTAATTCTGTTAAAATTAGCTGTATTTCCACATGCGGTTAGAATCTTCTAATTTTCCTTTTGAATCAATGGGCCCAAACCGCTGCGAATGACTAACTTAATTTTCTTTTCATTGGTGGTATGATCTTAAAACGCTTCAATTTTCTACATTTGCGTGCACAAATCTCTCATGTGTGCGTTTTAGTGGTATGATCTTAAAACGCTTCAATTTTCTACATTTGCGTGCACAAATCTCTTATGTGTACGTTTTGTTATTTTTTTCGTAAAGAGATAGGGTCTGTTTACTCTGGAATGTTACATTTCTCTGAGGAGTTTTGTTTGGACTAAGTGTAACTGCTCGATATATTGTCATTATTTTTCTGATTGTACAGACCAAGGTCTGATGAAAGTGAAATTGTTATTGTTTATGACATAATCCTTGAGGCCATCCCGTCTCCTCTTGATATTTCTGCTTTTGAGAAAGAAAAATATATTCTTAAAAAAATCGTGAAAGCGGATCCTTAGAATAAATAATCTTAGGTATCGCAACATTGATAAGGGCTGCCTTGAAAAAGTGGTTCAAATATACTTTAAATCGACCCCCCTCCCTACTCCCACCTACCCCAAGAACCAAGTTATTTATGCGGAGACATTTGAAACAATACTTTTAATGTCACGCAATGGAAATTCACAAACTCCTTGAAAAAATGCTGGCTACGCCCGATATTCCATATCGTGCTGTATGAGTGACATTGGATTAAACAAAAAAAAGGGCTTTTAAGATCTAGTTATAAGGTTTTAATTGGCGTGAAAGTGATACACATTTACAATTCAGCATTTATAAAATTCAAAAAAAAAGAGAACAACAACTTTTTATGCTTGTAATGTGTGGTAAATTCCGGTTTTCAAACTGGGGAAGATTACTATAATAGTTTGCAGGCTGTTTCTCATATTTGCATGCTATTTTACACAGTTTATCTGAATGTGCTGTAGACGACGTTATACACTTATTTTTCTCTTATCTCTGTTAAAATTAGCTGTATTTATACATGCGGTTAGAATCTTCTCATTTTCCTTTTGAATCGATGGGCCTAAAACCGCTGCGAATGACAGATTTTATTTTCTTTTCATTAGTGGTATGATCTTAAAACGCTTCAATTTTCTACAGTTGCGTGCACAAATCTCTTATGTGTACGTTTTGTTATTTTTTTCGTAAAGAGATAGGGTCTGTTTACTCTGGAATGTTATATTTCTCTGAGGAGTTTTGTTTGGACTAAGTGTAACTGCTCGATTTATCGTCATTATTTTTCTTATTGTGCAGACCAAGGTCTGATGAAAGTGAAAATGTTATTGTTTATGACATAATCCTTGAGGCCATCCCGTCTCCTCTTGATATTTCTGCTTTTGAGAAAGAAAAATATATTCTTAAAAAAGTCGTGAAAGCGGATCCTTAGAATGAACAATCTTAGGTATCGCAACATTGATATGGGCTACCTTGAAAAAATGGTTCAAATATACTTTAAATCCATCCCCCCTCCCTACTCCCACCTACCCCAAGAACCAAGTTATTTATGCGGAGACATTTGAAACAATACTTTTAATGTCACGCAACGGAAATTCACAAACTCCTTGAAAAAATGCTGGCAACGCCCGATATTCCATATCGTGCTGTTTGAGTGACATTGGATTAAACAAAAAAAGGGCTTTTAAGATCTAGTTATAAGGTTTTAATTGGCGTGAAAGTGATACACATTTACAATTCAGCATTTATAAAATTCAAAAAAAAAAGAGAACAACAACTTTTTATGCTTGTAATGTGTGGTAAATTCCGGTTTTCAAACTGGGGAAGATTACTATAATAGTTTGCAGGCTGTTTCTCATATTTGCATGCTATTTCACACAGTTTATCTGAATGTGCTGTAGACGACGTTATACACTTATTTTTCTCTTAATTCTGTTAAAATTAGCTGTATTTCCACATGCGGTTAGAATCTTCTAATTTTCCTTTTGAATCAATGGGCCCAAATCGCTGCGAATGACTAACTTTATTTTCTTTTCATTGGTGGTATGATCTTAAAACGCTTCAATTTTCTACATTTGCGTGCACAAATCTCTCATGTGTGCGTTTTAGTGGTATGATCTTAAAACGCTTCAATTTTCTACATTTGCGTGCACAAATCTCTTATGTGTACGTTTTGTTATTTTTTTCGTAAAGAGATAGGGTCTGTTTACTCTGGAATGTTACATTTCTCTGAGGAGTTTTGTTTGGACTAAGTGTAACTGCTCGATATATTGTCATTATTTTTCTGATTGTACAGACCAAGGTCTGATGAAAGTGAAATTGTTATTGTTTATGACATAATCCTTGAGGCCATCCCGTCTCCTCTTGATATTTCTGCTTTTGAGAAAGAAAAATATATTCTTAAAAAAATCGTGAAAGCGGATCCTTAGAATAAATAATCTTAGGTATCGCAACATTGATAAGGGCTGCCTTGAAAAAGTGGTTCAAATATACTTTAAATCGACCCCCCTCCCTACTCCCACCTACCCCAAGAACCAAGTTATTTATGCGGAGACATTTGAAACAATACTTTTAATGTCACGCAATGGAAATTCACAAACTCCTTGAAAAAATGCTGGCTACGCCCGATATTCCATATCGTGCTGTATGAGTGACATTGGATTAAACAAAAAAAGGGCTTTTAAGATCTAGTTATAAGGTTTTAATTGGCGTGAAAGTGATACACATTTACAATTCAGCATTTATAAAATTCAAAAAAAAAAGAGAACAACAACTTTTTATGCTTGTAATGTGTGGTAAATTCCGGTTTTCAAACTGGGGAAGATTACTATAATAGTTTGCAGGCTGTTTCTCATATTTGCATGCTATTTTACACAGTTTATCTGAATGTGCTGTAGACGACGTTATACACTTATTTTTCTCTTAATTCTGTTAAAATTAGCTGTATTTCCACATGCGGTTAGAATCTTCTCATTTTCCTTTTGAATCAATGGGCCCAAACCGCTGCGAATGACTAACTTTATTTTCTTTTCCTTGGTGGTATGATCTTAAAACGCTTCAATTTTCTACATTTGCGTGCACAAATCTCTCATGTGTGCGTTTTATTATTTTTTTCGTAAAGAGATAGGGTCTGTTTACTCTGGAATGTTACATTTCTCTGAGGAGTTTTGTTTGGACTAAGTGTAACTGCTCGATATATTGTCATTATTTTTCTGATTGTACAGACCAAGGTCTGATGAAAGTGAAATTGTTATTGTTTATGACATAATCCTTGAGGCCATCCCGTCTCCTCTTGATATTTCTGCTTTTGAGAAAGAAAAATATATTCTTAAAAAAATCGTGAAAGCGGATCCTTAGAATAAATAATCTTAGGTATCGCAACATTGATAAGGGCTGCCTTGAAAAAGTGGTTCAAATATACTTTAAATCCATCCCCTCCCTACTCCCACCTACCCCAAGAACCAAGTTATTTATGCGGAGACATTTGAAACAATACTTTTAATGTCACGTAACGGAAATTCACAAACTCCTTGAAGAAATGCTGGCTACGCCCGATATTCCATATCGTACTGTTTGAGTGACATTGAATTAAAAAAAAAAGGAATTTTAGGATCTAGTTACAAAGTTTTTGTTGGCCTTAAATCTTATACACTTTGCATTTCAGAATTTATACGATTGAAAGGAAAGAGAACAACCTTTTATGCTTGTATTGTGTGATAAATTTTGGTTTTCAAAGTGGGGAAGATTAATATAATAGTTTGTAGGCTGGTTCTCACATTTACGCACTATTTTTCACATTTTACATTTTTTTCTGTTATCTTTGTTAAAATAAGCTGTGTTTGTCGCACGTGTGGTTAGAGTTTTCTAATTTTTGTTTTTGAATTGATGGGCCCAAAAATGCCTCAGTGACTGTCTTTATTATCTTGTTGCTTATATTTTGATCTTAAAACGCTTAAATTTTCTACAACTGTATGGATACATCTTACACATGCGCGCTGTAGTTTTTATTTGGTTAAGGCATGAGGTTCGGATACTCTGCAATATTACATTTTTCTGAAGCTTTTGGTTCAGACTTAGTGTAAATATTGTATAAATTGCCATTGATTTCCTTATTGTATGGAGCAAAGTCTTCTTAAATTAAATTATTTAGGGTGGGTTGCAACCCTGAACCCCCCCCCCCCTTTGTTTCCGCCACTGGTGACAGTCATTGTTCAGATTTGCTTCCGCATTGCACGTAATTAAAAGTGTGAAGTTGAATTTCTTTTGAAAATGTGTTTGCCTTCTTTGATTGTGGTTCTTGTGCTGCGGAAGCAGTGATAGAGAGACAGTGCAATGCATGGGGGGATGGTTAATTGACAGCAGCTTATGCGCATGAATATGGATTGAGTGCAAGCAAGTGATGTCAGACTTGAATTTGCCAGCCAATCAGCGTCTTTGAAACTCAGAAAATGCTGCATATTCTATGCGACGGGATTAAGTCATTTTAACGCGCGAAAACAAGACCCATCAAAGTACTTATTTTCTTTATTTCTTTGTGTGTTTTGTTTTACTATTGTTCAGATACAGTGAAATTTTGATCACATAACTGTTTCTAGCTTGAAAGATGAGCTCTTAAAAGGAGATTTTAGAACTATTTTGGTGTCCGGATGCCGCGTTTTTAATGATGTTAGTGGGCCGGCTAGCGTGGCTTGCATCCTTTGTTCGGCGCCATCAAGACTGGAAAGACGCAACTTTTTACCAAAATAAGGATAGTTTATTGTGGAAGTGTTGTGTGGATAAAATATCATACTGAAGGTAAGTAATAAGAGTGAAAGTGCACTGAATTTGTCTTTCTTTTTTTTTTTGCAGTAAAAGTGGTATTTTACCTTTGATAATGTTTGCGGTGGAAACTTTTGAAATATTTCACTAAATTGAGAACTATCACCGGACTTTTTCCTTTGTTAATGTTGTTAATAACAATTGCGTACACGTTTAAAACAACGCTGTTCAAAGCCGTATTTTTTTTTGCATAAGAGTGACTTTGGAAATGTCGGATTCAGATCTAATTTCTTCTTAAATCCGCAAATTGTTTCTGTAATTTTAATGCTATATGAGCAATGAATTATACGGCAAGGTTTTTTATTGTGGTTATGGTTATACTTTAATTCACAAAGTTCTCTTAAGTCCAGGTTCGCTGAGATTAAAATGACACCCCCCAAGAAAAAGTTATCTCCCTCTTATGTGTTGTATTTCTTCTTTTTCCCAAGCAGCGCAGTTATATCAGTTTTTTTGTAAAAAGAAAGGGCTAGACTCAGCTTGGAGTTATTTTTGGCAGAGTTTTGGAGGAAAGTGTCGTGCTATAAGTTAAAAACCTATTGCCCGTTCCGACTATGATTTCTGACCCTTGTGTGTGTCAGGGTTCGCGCTGGGTTCTCAGGAAAGTGCGTAAAAAAAGAAAAGTATGGATAAATTGGGTCCAGAAAGACTCGGTGGGTTCCGAAAAAGTGAATCATTTCGTAAAAAATGCCCAAAAAGTGGACAAAAACCCCGTCAACGCAAACCCTGGTGTGTGTGTGTGTGTGTGTGTGTGTGTTTTTTTGTGTGTGATTTCTCTGTGTTTTATATGGCAGGGCGGCGAATGTTGAGCTTAAACCTCTTTGCTGGACTCGTGTGCAAAGTAGTTAATTGTAATCCTGATTCCATTCAGTCAGATGGCTGTACTATGTTCTTTGTCAATTACTGCAATCAGGACTTGATTAGGAGTGGTTTGATTATCTTTGTAAATTGTTTAAACCCTTTCTCCTGGGGTCCAATTGGAGCGGATTTTTTTCGCTTACCTATGCATTTTTGGAATAATTAAAGAGGGTTGTGTTTTGTTTCAATGTGTGTAAAGTTTATATATTCTTTGAAAGTAGACCTCACGGCTTTCGCATGGAACTGGCATAAACAGGCCATATACAGTGGCGGTGTAAGGATTGCAACTAGTTTTTCCTTTTTGGAGAGATTTTGATATCACCTGCATTTTTTTTATATTCTATTCAGGGTTCGCGTTGGCGGGGTTTTTGTTCACTTTTTGGGCATTTTTTAAAAGAAATGACTCTGGACCAAACCGAGTCACTTTCCTTTTTTAATTCACTTTCCTGAGAACCCAGCGCGAACCCTGCTATTGTTTGCCAAAAAGGGTTCTTGAACATTTGTTTCATTTTTGGAACGGTGCTTTCTTTTAAACCAGGAATTACTTTTGGGTCTTAATTCGCCCTATATATATATGTATCCTTATCACAAACAAAAGTATATTTGTGTGTAAAATATACATTTTCTTTCAGATGCCAAAAAAGAAAGGATTCAAGAGGCAACCAAAGGCCCACCACCTCGAAATAGAGGAATACAAGGTTGGGGACATCATCCTGTTCCAAAGGAAGGCGGTTTGGTGGCCGGTCAAAGTTACAAAAGCCTCGGGGGGTATCATAACTGTGCAGTACATTGGCTATAAAGAGGGGTAAGTGCACAAGTTTTTATAGCAACTTTCCTATCTATTTCAGATTGTCCTGCATGGATTAATGTTGTGCAGTGATGTCATTTTTATTAATTTTGCGTTGTTCTAAATATTTCTTTCCAGCTTCCATGTGTAGGCACTAATTTTTTTTTGTCCATTCTTTTCCTGCATCGTCTTATTTGTGTGTTTTATACTTTGCCAGTAAGCTCTGCTTTCAATGTAAAGATTGGTGGTGTTTTGATGTGTAATGTTCTTGCAGGATTTGAAGTGTTAGCTTTGTATATTGTTTCATAATGCTTTTTATTAGGGATCTCACTCACGTCGTAACAAAACCCAGACTGGTGAAACCATGTCCAAGCGATATGGATATCTGTAAGAATATTAGTCAAAGCTAGATCGTTCTTATTAGAGTAACAGTTCATTTGAGATGCATAATGTTTCGAATGTGATGTGTTTCCCCTTTATTCTAAAGCCCATTTAAGATGCAGTTCGTTTCATTGTTTCTTTTGCCTGAGACGTTTTTGATTGTGTGTAGTTGTATTTTACATTTTTTTTTCATAGTTTATAACCCTTGTAGTGTACTGGAGTGGAGCTTAATGCCTGTTCTCTCTTCTCCGGAAAAATCGTTCTTGACCGATCGTCTGCTCGGGACCTCGGTACCATTAGGTACGGAGGTCCCGACGTGGCACTGAGGACCCAACAAGTTTTTCATATGAACTCCCCACCCCCCATCTTTGATTGTGTCTTACAATCGCTGCTTCTTCCTCCCCCGCCCCCTCCTTCCCAAGCCGCGGTGCAGCGCATTTTCTCATACAAGTTATGTTGCCGCCTATGTTACTTTTTTGTGCTCGAGCGGTGAAGGACCAGGGGTGACGATAAAACTGGAGCTTGATGGAACAATAACAAAAGTGAAGTTGTATTTCTAAAAATATACGAGTGATGTCACTGAAACCACTCCCTCCACCTCCCCCTCCACCCCCCCACCCCTCCATCCCCCCTGCACTGAGAACCCAGTTCGCTTCCTCAGTGCCACTTCGGGACCTCGTCACTGGTGGTACTAAAAATCCCGAGCAGACGGTGACCCTGCTTCAGCCCTGGTGTGTTATGTACAGTTTTCTCCCATGCTCGAATCTTTAGATTTACAGTAGATATGCAACCTGTTAAACCCTTGCTTTCCCTTTGTTTGTAGCCCCTTCCCCTTTTCTTTTTTCTTTAACTTGCAATATCTTTGCATTGTGCGATAAAATATTTTATTTTTTATGTACGAGGTTTTATTTTTGCATGACCGACCAGTAAATCATTTAAGGTGTAAGGATTCCAAGGACCAATTTTAACTTTTATATTTTGAAATTGTCCTAATTCTTCCTTGATTACACAAGAAATATGTATTTTTATGTTGATTTAAAGAGTTTTTTTTAAATTGAATGTGAAATATAATTTTTAGAATCGGAAAAAAAACTTTGACAGTCTTCGTCAAATTTCAGTTTCTTTGCCTCCTGCCATTCATTGTGGTCCTTATACCTTAAATGCGGCAGAGCAATGCCTCAAATCGCAGTAAAAAATGGAGACTTAAGGACATAATGCATATGTAGTTATTGAAAACGACTAGTTGCGCATCCATCTAATCTAGGTACAATGATTGTTATTTTAAAGACAAGGTGAACAAAAGACCCACCGGCACCTACCGCACGGTATGGGCGCACGCCCAACGCAAGCATGCCTTGAGGGATCATAGTCACCTCTATGTTGCCCTCGGAGGTGGGTTTTAGATTTCATGTTATGGTGTGCTTAGTTTGTTTCACAGTTTTTATCGGTATTAAATTTATTATATTCAGGGTTCATAGCGATCCTTGAAATCCTGGTAAATCCTGGAATTTTGCCTCCAAATGTCCTTGAAAATCTTGGAATTTGACGTCTGGTTTTCGCTATGAACCCTGTATATTACTTTCTGGTTGAATAATTAATATGACATGTTTGCTGAAGTTCTGGTTTCGAAGAAAAGTGGTATATTTTGACAGTTAAATATGTTTACCGGCGAAAAAAGTTCACTTGAAAACTGTAAGATCAGTTTTTTACAGACAAAAACATAAGTTGAAGTTAATTTTTTTTAATCAGAATTGATCACGCAAGCAAACGTTGAAACAACTTCAGACAGTGATGTTGTATTCATGGGGGAGGAAATCCCAGAGGTGAAGAAGGAGATAGTCCCCAAGACAGAAAAGGATTTTTTTGGCAAGTTTCTGTCATGTACAGTTAAATATTTTGAAAACGCTCAAGACCGTTTTATGTGGATCCTATGAAGATGGAGGAATTTTTTTGTCAAGTTTCTATCATGTACACTTAAATATTTGGAAATCGCTCAAGACCGTTTTATGTGGACTCTACCAGAAACTTGAGAACTCATCTCCTTTTGACGTGCTTGCATTGAAAGTTGAGAGTCACAAAAGTTTAAAACTTGCATTAGAAATGTAATTGTAAGGACTTGTAAGGACTGGAAATAAGTGTCTTCTGTTATTTATTGTACATAAACAGGCAAAACTTCACAGACAGGGCGGAAAACACGCGCCAGTGAAACGGTATCCCACGCGTCACCAAGCCCAGTTTCTACTAGTTGTAGTGCAATTGAAGTTGCTGCGAAAAGTGCTGAAAGCATACCCCAGGTGCCAGCTATTTCTGCTAGTCAAAGTGCAATTGAAGTTGCTGCGGAAAGTGCTGAAAGCGTACCCCAGGTGCCAGATATTCCTGTTAGTCAAAGTGCAATTGAAGTTGCTGGGGAAAGTGTTGAAAGCGTACACCAGGTGCCAGCTATTCCTGCTAGTCAAAGTGCAATTGAAGTTGCTGCGGAAAGTGCTGAAAGCGTACCCCAGGTGCCAGATATTCCTGTTAGTCAAAGTGCAATTGAAGTTGCTGCGGAAAGTGTTGAAAGCGTACACCAGGTGCCAGCTATCCCTGCTAGTCAAAGTGCAGTTAGAGTTGCTGCTGAAAGTGCTGAAAGGGTACCCCTGGCTCCAGATGTTCCTGTTAGTCAAAGTACAACTGAAGTTCCCCCTAGTGCATCTCAACCTGGTGTGCAAAGAAGTAAACCGAAATGGATACCAGCGTTTAGATTCAGTACAAGCCCAACTGAAGAGGCGCCGATTGCCGCTGCTGTGGAAGACGTGTCAGAATTCAGTGTCATTCACATTCGAACCGAACCTACACAAGGAAAAGTACTCGCAATAAAAGGAGACCCAGAGAAGAGCGGTGAATCTGCAAACACTGCAGAACATCAAACGCGTGCCAGTGAAGCATCCAGACCCCAAACCGCCTTAAGTGAAGACCTGTTCCAGTCAGAGAGTAAGAACGCATTCAAGTAAATTTTAAGTAACGAAAGTATTGGTATTGCTTTTGGTGTCAAGTAAAGGTTTTTTTCTATAAAATATGGTGCCTGATTGAGTCTAAATACCAAAATATTATCTCCAAAATATGTTTGGCGAAACCGTATTTCACTCAAAACATTGATAAAAATACAATTTCTGAATTAAAAACAGTTGGAGTGTAAGCGGTAAAGTAGTGTGACAGTCGAAATCAAACACTAATGACGGTAGTTAAATTATGTGACCAGTAACGCTTTCTAGATGCGTAAATCAAACTTGTGCACGAGTACAAATTTTTCTGCCTGTTATTCTACAGGTGAAGAAGAGCACAAGCCAAGTTTTAAAATAGAAGTCAGGGATTCGGACCTGGCAGGGACTCTACTTGGGGTTGCCAGTGCAGTGAAGCCGGGAGGTGTTCGATTTATCCATGGCTCGTCACCAGAAAGTACGTATGAATTGGATTTTTTACCAGCATTTCTTCCTTTGTCTAAAAGGATTTGGGGAATTTAATTGTCATTTTTTTATTCCCCACAGGGGGAATATATGTGATCGACCGCGGGTCGGTCTGTCGGTCTGTTATCAAGAGCTTGTCAACGCGATAACTTGCTGCAACTGCTGCAAGTATTTTACTGAAACTTGGTATGTGGCTTCTGTGGGAACAAACACAGATCGATATTGTAAATGGGCCAGGTTCGTCCAAGGAAAATGGACCAGCTGGACTTTCAGTTCTTGATTGCCTATTGATAGCCGTGTTTAACTGGTGGGTGGGGGGGGGTTGTTGGGTATGTGTGGGCTATGCACACTGCTCCAGTTAATTTTGTCATGATTTCTATGTTGTTTTTGTGTTATTTCGGACCCTTATAGGACTGCTTTAACTGGAATTAATGAACTTAATGTTTAAGAAATGTTTATAATCCAGATAATTTTTTGTATGATCAGAGAACGATAAAACTAACACCATTATTTTATTGTTGTCTTGCTTGTAGGTGCTGCAGATATTACATCAGGTAAAAGAAAAGAAAATGTCGGCGTTTTATTTGAAGTTCCAAAAACAAGTCCACAAGCAGTTACTGGAGGCGCAGCCACCGTCGAAAAGCTTGAAACCGGTGCCACTTCAACGGAACCCATGCCTCTCTTCCTTGTTCAGCGTGAGTATTGCTTAAATGTTATTTCAGTTATCTAAAAGTTAGTGCGTCTTGGTTTCATATTCGGGGGAATGGTATTCCTACACACGAAGGGTTTACGTTTGTTGTAAATGTGTACTTGGGGTTTTGTGTGTGAGTGCATGGATATTTCCTTAATGTATTTAATGTTCTTTATTATATGGCTGAAGGTCTGTAATTAAAAAAAAAAAACAACAAACAACAACTCTCCAGTTTAATTCAGTTCTGTCTACAGAACTGAACATTTGGCCATTTTTAACGTCTGGGTATTTTAACTTTCTTGAGAAATTAGTTTCATCAGTAGGAAATGGTGATAGTAACACTATTGAGAGTCGTATTTGCTGGATAATTGTGCTTCATAGCTGAAAAAACGATGCATAGTCTAACTCTTTTTAGACCCCAACCTGGTGAACCCGAAGGGGTCTACAGTATTGACCTCTGTCTCTGTCCGTCCGTCCGTCCGTCCGTCCGTTCAATCTTTGTACGCGCTATATCTCTGGCACCGTTCAACCGATTTTAATTTCCTTTTGCACACAGAAAGACCAAGTAGTGGAGCTGTGCGACGAAGCGTTGTTTTTGGATTTCTCGAAAAATTACAAAAAATGCGGAAATTTTGAAATTTTTTTGCGCTTGACACTGATTATTGTGTCCGGTTTGGGTCTGCGCCTTCGACGATGGCTTATCTAATTTTTTTGTTTTTTCTTTTCTTTTTCTTTTCATCAGAATATGGGGGCGAAGAACTGGTGCAAATTGATGAAAGTCGCAAACGTAAACTTGACGCAAGAACACCATATATAACATCTATAACACGTTTACCAAGTGCAAGTGCAAGTGTTGCTTTCGACGCTGCTACCAGTGCTGAAGAATCAGTTCCAAGTACTACTTGGCCATCCCCTATAGGTACAATTGTACAAACCCAAACACTCCACCCTGAAATTTTGACGACACCTGCCGTTGAGGTGCAATCGATCCAACAAGTAGAATGTGACCCCGGGCAACCACAGCAACTCATAAGTTTAGAGCCACATTTAGAGGACCCCGCTTTTTCTGATCCTGAAGTGATCGGCCCGTCCGATATCGAACTCCCTGAAAGTGTAATGAGTTCAATAGGCCGACAACTTTCACGACACGAATTAATAGGCACCACTCGCAAACCAAGAAAAACAATACGCAAGACCAGAAAAGCCGTGGTATACACAGATTCGTCAAGCGACGACCATGGGCAAGAAGATCCCGATTATGATATTTCAGAATCCGAGGTCACCTCTCCTGCACCCACCACAATTCTAAAGAGAAAAAGGCGCCGCCACTCTTCTGAACGCAACTTAACTCCACGGAAAAAATCGTTCCCTCCCACTCATTCCGGACCTAGCACAAGTAAAAAGAAAAAGGTACAAAAAACAACAAGGACACGCAAAACCAAAGCCAAAAGGAAACTACAGGTCGACACAGAATCATCCAGTGAGAAAGAACAGGCTCCAGAAGTATTGCCTACATCCATTGCTGGTGCGACAGAAGAGACAGACACACAGCAGGAAACACAAGAAGAGCTTCCAAATTTGGAAAATGTTAAGACCGCCAAAAGAGTTCATGTTTGCTTCCTTTGCCACAAACCCTACCCAAAACTGGCCAGGCACTTTAAACAGAAGCACAAGAATGATACCGAAGTGAAAGCCATACTTTCTTTGCCAAAGGATACTCGAAACGAAAGACTTAACCGCCGGCGATTGTGGCAAGCACTGAAAGCGAAGGGAGATTTTTGGTACAACGTAAAGGCAAAAAAGATGGGAATAAAGAAGATCATAGAGAAATATAACAACCCTCATGGAAGAAAGAAAGGTGCAAAAGAGAAAGTACTTTTACCTTGCTTGTACTGCAGTGCGATGTTAGGTCAGGAGTACCTGTGGAAACACCAATTAAATTGTATATTAAACCCAAACAAGGAGGCTCAACAATCCAAAGAAATGGCACGCCCCAAAAATGTGGTTCAAGTAGCCAGAGAAAGGTTTATGGCAAGCCAAACCGATTTGAAAGCCGGTCAAAGAATTTTATCAAAAATGCGTCAAGACGAAGTATACAACGTCATTATTGAAGATTTCCTTCTCATGATTTTTTTCGAGCATCGTTGCAAGAAGTATGGTTTCCTTGAAATTAACGACAACAGAGTTTCACAACATACACGAGAGCTTGCTAAATTTCTGATGACCTGCAGACAACATTTTCCGGAACAGCTGAAAGACTTCTTGTCCATCCTCAATCCAGCGAATTTTGATATTTTTATGAGATGCGTCAGGGTCCACTATCACGGGGACGCGACCCACATGAGAACCCCCTCCGTGGTGTTGAAGTTAGGCCACTACATCAAAGATGTGGCTTCTGCGTATACTAACCATCTGTACAAAACCGGTGAATTTGAAAAAGTGCAAAAAGTTGCAGCCTTCTCAAAGTTGATGGAGAAAGAGTACACCTTCGAAAGCAGTAAGGCGTTGTTCATTTTGAAGAAAAGAAGATTCAACAAAGATAAAATAATGCCTCTATTCAAGGATATCGAGACAGTTATGACACACATAGACAACAAATTACAAGCGCTGACAGGAAAGGAAGGAGAAGATGCTTATGTGCAATCGACCAAGTACAACATGTGTAAAATCATTATGTTTAATAGGAAAAGAAGCGGAGAAGTGGAGCGCATGCAGCTGCAAATGTTAATGGACGGTCTAGGAAGCACAGGTCAAGCTGACCAAGAGGTGATGGACAGCCTCGATGAATATGAAAAATTCCTATCAACAAGAGTTAGACGCGTGGAATTCCTGGGAAAGCGAGCTCGAAAAGTGGCGATTTTATCAATGAGTTCAATGGAGAAAAGCTTGCTAGAAATGTTGGAACTGCGGTCAAAGTACGTCGATGCCGAATGCACTTTCGTTTTTGCTAGGCCTGGTAACTGCAACACTCCGCAAGTAGGCCACAAGTTTATGAAAGAGGTAGCAGCGGAAGCAGGCGTAACCAACGTAGATGCATTCCGATCGACATGTCTGCGAAAG
The DNA here is from genome assembly GCA_949752745.1 of Protula sp. h YS-2021. Lineage (NCBI taxonomy): Eukaryota > Metazoa > Annelida > Polychaeta > Sabellida > Serpulidae > Protula > Protula sp. h YS-2021. The sequence continues at coordinate 7,286,673 of OX457025.1, forward strand.
CATTGCGCAACTATGAGTCAAGTCTTGGCTGTAGGGGAATTTCAACAAGATATTCTGGCAGAATTTATGGGACATGACCTCAATATTCATCGAGACTACTACAGATTGCCCGTTTCATTGATTGAGAAATGTAAAGTCCTGCAGATACTTATGGCCATAAACAGCGGAAAGCCTCGAGACATGTTTAACAACAGGAGTTACACAGAAATGAGAGAAGACCCAACGTTTGGAGAAGTTGTTATTATAGAATCAGGTAAGTGAATCGAGCGAAGTTGGACAGTAAATAAAAACTTCAGTTATTGAAAACGTAAGTAAATGAATCAGGTGAAATGGGACAGTAAAAAATGTACAAGTACCAGAGAAGCGCAAGTCAGTAAATGAATCGGGCGAAATGGAACAGGCTTTGCTGTGAGATGTAACATTCAGTAGAAAGGAAAAACTAGAAAATTAAAGAACAATATGTTTCAAAGGTCTGGTTTTATGGTTATTTTAAAACAGAGTCGGAAGATGAGGAGTGTCAAGAGCCGGAAGATGAAGCTGCTACTTCAAGTGTGCCAACAGCTACCAAAAAACGGAGAAAACCTAAATTTGAGTGTCACTCGGATTCTGACGATGGTAAGCTTTAACTTATGACTTTGACCTGTCTGTCCGTCAGCACAGTGCTCAGTAATTACTTTTATGTCGTAACTATTCTGTCACCAAGAGTTTGAGTTCACGGTGAATTCCGTTCATTTCTGCAGTAAAAAAATGCTTCGAAAACGTCACGCGTTTCTTTATCGGGTTCATGTATGGCTTTCACAAATTTCACCCACTGTGCTCCTGGTGGTTCAATCCAGTTATGTCAGACAGTTTCATACATTAATTATTAACTTTTTAAAAGGAATATAAATCATGTGTGGATCAAGTGGGTTAATTATTTACTGTTAAACATAGGTCGAGAATGAAAGGTATTGTAAGTTTTTCAATTTTTTAATGTTACTAGTACTATGTTGCATTCAACTGAATAATAAGTATAACGTTTAAATTACAATGTGCATACACTGTTTAGTTTGCTGGGACTCCATATAATGCAATTAATTTTGCAGAAAAAAGCCGGAGTAGACGTTTGGATTTGTCTGACCTTGAAATCGCTGCGATAAAAGACAAGTTCAACACCGAGATCAAGCAGTGTTCCTTGCCATCAATGGACGTCATCATGGAGAAAATTGGAGAGTCGGAAGTATTAACAGTTACTGCTCCAGACGATGTCGAAAAATGCTTGACGAATTTGATAAAAGAAAGAAGCTTGAAGATCAAATCGGAAAAGCACAGCAAAAAGCACAAAGTGAAAAGGCGCCGAGAAGATCCAGAAAGCGAGGCCGAAGAACCACGTCGTCGAGCTCAATGTAAATACATAAAGCAATTATTACACTTGAAACAGTGTAATCTATAACTTTTAAATCAGACCTTTGCATAAAATGGGGATTTAGCTCTATATTAATTGCAAGTAGATGTGTCCCTGGAGTGTGTGTTATTTTAAAGCTATTGATTCAATGTACGAAGTTTCATTATTTTTTCCGCAAAAGGGGGGAGGGGAATATGTGCGATCGACCGTGTGTCGGTCTGTTGGTCGGTCGGTCTGTCGGTATGTCATCAACAACTTGTTAACACGATAATTTAAAAAGTGCTGCAAGGATTTTACTGAAAATTGATATGTGGCTTCTATGGGAACAGACCTAGATTAGTATTGTAAATGGGCCAGATTCGTCCAAGGAAAATGGACTAGCTAGACTTAGAAAATTTCAGCTCTTGATTGACTGTTGATGGTCGTGTGTAACTGGTGGGGGGAGGAGGGCTGTGGGGAATATGTGGGCTATGCACACTGCTCTATTTTTATTATGAATTGAAGGCTTATGTTTTTTTTTAACTTTTAAAGGTCAGAAACGCATGTGGACGCAAAAAGAAGTAGCCGTCATCGAGAAGCATTTTGGGAAACACATAGAGAGAGGGGCAACACCCGGAAAACTAGAAATAGACAAAGTATTAGCAGTGGAACCAGACTTAAAACACAGGGACTTTGTGACTGTCAAATCACATATCGTCAACAAAATTAAAGCAAACAAAAGGAAAGAACTGAAGATGTTTCGAAAGTAACATTTCACGCGTCTTAACCAGGTTGCAACTCACCGGTTCAATATACTTTTACTTGGCAGAAATCGCATGCACATAATTTGTAAATTAATTTGATTTTTCCTCTTTTATACAAAACCTTATTGTAAATAGAAAAAGAAACGGTTTTAAAAAGTCAATGCGATTTCTGTTAAGAAAAAAATATATTTCAAAAAATTCCAGAATTGTGAGAAATTGACTTTTTTGTGGGTTCACTTTCAATGTATTAACTTGTAGTGTTCGATGTGTTCGACTTGTATAAAAACACTGCAATGTTTGGTGTGTGAACATTATTTTTGGTACACATTTCCAGTCTTTTTAGGTTCAAGTAACTGAACGCGATTGATTCTTGATATTGCCTTTTTAGCCCTCGGCCAATATTTGCTGAAGGCTATTGCTATCGGTCTGTCTGCCCGTCCGTCTGTCCTTTTCTCTGTCTGGGCGATATTTCAAAAGCTATTCATCGGATCTTCACCAAACCGTACAAGAAAAAAGTATGTATAGTGTAGATGTGCAACGGAGGTGGGGGAGGGGTTCAGTTTGTCACTTGTACGTTCATCTGTCCGTCCGTCGCACTTTAAACTTTTTTTGTCCGGGCGATTTCTAAAAATCTATTCATCGGATCTTCACCAAACCGTACAAGAAAAAAGTATGAATAGTGTAGATGTGCAACGGAGGTGGGGGAGGGGTTCAGTTTGTCACTTGTACGTCCGTTTGTCCGTATGTCGCACTTTAAAACTTTTTGTTGTACGTTCGGTATCTCAAAGAGGTAACTCGCACACAGTGATGTTACTGCTATTGGCTGAGGGCTCTGCATGTCCGATGCCTATGTTTAAATTGAGTAACAAAATAAAAAAAGATTTTAGCAGTGTGTACCAAAAATTGTTTTTATAAACACATACCTCATTCGCAAGTGGCACCCAAATGTTTAAAATAGTCAACATGTTGCGAAGATCGGAATTTAGAACCGTGGTGAAACTGGATTTTACAGGCATTGGCAATAGGTGTCTCGTTTTAATGTATTAAAGATACAGTTTGGATAGTCTGCTGTAGCACTATTTTCTTCCTATTTTTTTATTTTTGGCACAGCAAAGGTGAGCCAAAGGCTGCCTTTTCATGGAAAACGGTACGTGACGCGGATGTTTATAGGATTCATGGGGCAAGGGTCGGTTGTGTGAAAATAACGATGCAAGTGATAAGCCTTACTGCTCTTACGAATCTTGTACCAGGCCGTTACTTTTTTTGCGTGTATAAATCGGAACAGACTAATGATCAGGTTCCTTTTGGGCTTTTTTTCTCTTTGAAAAGTCTAAAAATGTATGGGTTCTTTGAATTATTAGGGCTTTAGGCCTCTTCGTGTTAGCCCCTACACTTAAAGGGGCAGAAATGTGGTTGGTATTTATCCGTTAAAAATACCATATACAATTCTTTTCTAGAGTTAGCAAATGACAAAGATTTGCTAACCCTAGTGGGTGGTGTGTGTCTCGGTTTTTGCTTCTGGTTAGATTGGTCTTAATGGATACATTAGCGAAAGATATAGTTTGGATAGTCTGCTGTAGCACTATTTTCTTCCTATTTTTTTATTTTTGGCACAGCAAAGGTGAGCCAAAGGCTGCCTTTTCATGGAAAACGGTACGTGACGCGGATGTTTATAGGATTCATGGGGCAAGTGCCGGTTGTGTGAAAATAACGATGCAAGTGATAAGCCTTACTGCTCTTACGGATCTTGTACCAGGCCGTTACTTTTTTTGCGTGTATAAATCGGAACAGACTAATGATCAGGTTCCTTTTGGGCTTTTTTATCTTTGAAAAGTCTAAAAATGTATGGGTTCTTTGAATTATTAGGGCTTTAGGCCTCTTCGTGTTAGCCCCTACACTTAAAGGGGCAGAAACGTGGTTGGTATTTATCCGTTAAAAATACCATATACAATTCTTTTCTAGAGTTAGCAAATGACAAAGATTTGCTAACCCTAGTGGGTGGTGTGTGTCTCGGTTTTTGCTTCTTGTTAGATTGGTCTTAATGGATACATTAGCGAAAGATATAGTTTGGATAGTCTGCTGTAGCACTATTTTCTTCCTATTTTTTTATTTTTGGCACAGCAAAGGTGAGCCAAAGGCTGCCTTTTCATGGAAAACGGTACGTGACGCGGATGTTTATAGGATTCATGGGGCAAGTGCCGGTTGTGTGAAAATAACGATGCAAGTGATAAGCCTTACTGCTCTTACGGATCTTGTACCAGGCCGTTACTTTTTTTGCGTGTATAAATCGGAACAGACTAATGATCAGGTTCCTTTTGGGCTTTTTTATCTTTGAAAAGTCTAAAAATGTATGGGTTCTTTGAATTATTAGGGCTTTAGGCCTCTTCGTGTTAGCCCCTACACTTAAAGGGGCAGAAACGTGGTTGGTATTTATCCGTTAAAAATACCATATACAATTCTTTTCTAGAGTTAGCAAATGACAAAGATTTGCTAACCCTAGTGGGTGGTGTGTGTCTCGGTTTTTGCTTCTTGTTAGATTGGTCTTAATGGATACATTAGCGAAAGATATAGTTTGGATAGTCTGCTGTAGCACTATTTTCTTCCTATTTTTTTATTTTTGGCACAGCAAAGGTGAGCCAAAGGCTGCCTTTTCATGGAAAACGGTACGTGACGCGGATGTTTATAGGATTCATGGGGCAAGGGCCGGTTGTGTAAAAATAACGATGCAAGTGATAAGCCTTACTGCTCTTACGGATCTTGTACCAGGCCGTTACTTTTTTTGCGTGTATAAATCGGAACAGACTGACGATCAGGTTCCTTTTGGGCTTTTTTTCTCTTTGAAAAGTCTAAAATTGTATGGGTTCTTTGAATTATTAGGGCTTTAGGCCTCTTCGTGTTAGCCCCTACACTTAAAGGGGCAGAAACGTGGTTGGTATTTATCCGTTAAAAATACCATATACAATTCTTTTCAAGAGTTAGCAAATGACAAAGATTTGCTAACCCTAGTGGGTGGTGTGTGTCTCGGTTTTTGCTTCTGGTTAGATTGGTCTTAATGGATACATTAGCAAAAGATATAGTTTGGATAGTCTGCTTAAGCAGTTTTTATCTTCCTATTTTTTTTTATTTTTGACACAGCAAAGGTGAGCCAAAGGCTGCCTTTTCATGGAAAACGGGTACGTGACGCCGATGTTTGAGATTCATGGGGCAAGGGCCGGTTGTGTAAAAATAACGATGGAAGTGATTAGCCTTACGACTCTTACGGATCTTGTACCCGGCCGTCATTTTTTTTGCGTGTTTAAATCAGAACAGAGTAATGATCGGGTTCCTTTTGGGCTTTTTTTTGTCTTTGACAAGTCTAAAAATTCTTTGATTTATTAGGGCTTTAGGCCTCTTCGTGTTAGCCCCTTCACTTAAACATGGTTGATATTAATCCGATAAAAATACCCTATACAATTCTTTTCTAGAGTTAGCAAATTACAGAGATTTGCTAACTGGGTGGTGTGTGTGTCTAGTGTATTGATGTCGGGATATACTTATTTTGTTTATTTGTTTCCATTCAACTTTTTTATTATTATTATTTAGTCGAAAGCGGTGCTTTGATCATGGTGCAAATGTACATTTCGATGTCGTCAAGAGTGTTGCACTGCATGCAAGGACAATTTTCATGGAAGATATGCCAACCCTAGCTGATGCGGCCGTATTCGCAGAGGATTAATGCACAGTTAACTGTACACTTCACGATGCAAACTCCATGTTCTAACTAAATTACAAGGCTACCACATTTATGAAACACTACCGAATATTGTGTGTGCTACAGGATCAGTTCATCGAATCAGTCAACTGTGCAGTTAACTTCAGCGAATACGGGTGCTGTAATGTGTATCGAGAGTATGTTAGTGTTGGCATATACTCCAATTTTATTTCTATTCATGCTTTCATCATGGTGTAAATATTCATTTCGATATATTTAAGAGTTGGTTTGCTACATGGTAAAGGTGTATTTTAAGTGACCAAGAAAAACCTTCTTAGATAGACGAGTATTTATTTCGCATTTGACATGATAAGTATAACCGTATTTGACCCGACCCAACATGAAATTTTAAATTAAAGCTTGGTTACTTAAAGTATGCCTTTACCAGTGACATTTATTCAAGAGTTCTGTAAGTGGTTTATTCGAGCGTGTTCCAAGTGGGCAAACTGTTGCCCTGTAATAAAACTTGAAAGGATTTGCTAACGCTAGCTGAAGCGCCGTATTAACCGCGGTTAACTGCGCAGTTATCTGTACACCTCACGACACAAATAATATGATTACAATAAATTACAAGGTTAGTTTTTAGGTCAATTTATTTCGTTGATAATGTTACATTTATTAGACATTTCTGAAAATTGTGTGCTACGGGCTCTGTTCATCGAATCAGTCAACTGTGCAGTTAACTTCAACAAATACGGGTGCTGCACTGTGCATCGAGAGTATGTTAGTGTTGGCATATACTCTAAGTTTATTTGTATTCATGCTATCATCGCGGTGTAAATATTCATTTCGATATATTTAAGAGTTGGTTTGCTACATGGTAAAGGTGTATTTTAAGTGACCAAGAAAAACCTTCGTGACATTTATTCAAGAGTTCTGTAAGTGGTTTATTCGAGCGTGTTCCAAGTGGGCAAACTGTTCCCTGTAATAAAACTTGAAAGGATTTGCTAACGCTAGCTGAAGCGCCGTATTAACCGCGGTTAACTGCGCAGTTATCTGTACACCTCACGACACAAATCCCATGATCAAAATAAATTACAAGGTTAGTTTTTAGGTCAATTTATTTCGTTGATAATGTTACATTTATTAGACATTTCTGAAAATTGTGTGCTACGGGCTCTGTTCATCGAATCAGTCAACTGTGCAGTTATCTTCAGCGAATACGGGTGCTGTACTGTGCATCGAGAATATGTTAGTGTTGGCATATACTCTAAGTTTATTTGTGTTCATGCTATCATCACGGTGTAAATATTCATTTCGATATATTTAAGAGTTGGTTTGCTACATGGTAAAGGTGTATTTTAAGTGACCAAGAAAACCTTAGATAGACGAGTATTTATTTCGCATTTGACATGATAAGTATAACCGTATTTGACCCGACCCAACATAAAATTTTAAATTAAAGCTTGGTTACTTAAAGTATGCCTTTACCAGTGACATTTATTCAAGAGTTCTGTAAGTGGTTTATTCGAGCGTGTTCCAAGTGGGCAAACTGTTGCCCTGTAATAAAACTTGAAAGGATTTGGTAACGCTAGCTGGAGCGCCGTATTAACCGCGGTTAACTGCGCAGTTATCTGTACACCTCACGACACAAATAATATGATTACAATAAATTACAAGGTTAGTTTTTAGGTCAATTTATTTCGTTGATAATGTTACATTTATTAGACATTTCTGAAAATTGTGTGCTACGGGCTCTGTTCATCGAATCAGTCAACTGTGCAGTTAACTTCAGCAAATACGGGTGCTGCACTGTGCATCGAGAGTATGTTAGTGTTGGCATATACTCTAAGTTTATTTGTATTCATGCTATCATCGTGGTGTAAATATTCATTCCGATATATTTAAGAGTTGGTTTGCTACATGGTAAAGGTGTATTTTAAGTGACCAAGAAAAACCTTCGTGACATTTATTCAAGAGTTCTGTAAGTGGTTTATTCGAGCGTGTTCCAAGTGGGCAAACTGTTGCTCTGTAATAAAACTTGAAAGGATTTGCTAACGCTAGCTGAAGCGCCGTATTAACCTCGGTTAACTACGCAGTCATCTGTACACCTCACGACACAAATTCCATGATCAAAATAAATTACAAGGTTAGTTTTTAGGTCAATTTATTACTTGATAATGTTACATTTATTAGTACATTTCTGAAAATTTTCTGTGCATATACTTCAAGTTATTTGTATTCATAAATTGTGTGAATACGGCTCATGGTGTATCGAGTGTATTAGTGTAGGGATATATGTCCAATTTAATTGTATCCTTTTATATTTTACATTCTTTCAGAGCTTCTGGATCTAGTTCATATTTTCACTTCAATTTTTTCTGGTTGACATTCAGTTATATAGCATACTGAAATGAGACCTTGCTAAAAGATACGATTAATATTTGGATGAAAAAAAATAGTTGACCTTTTTTTATAAAGAATGCTGTTTGGAATCTCTTGAGTGTGTGCTTCTTACAGAAGTGCAAAACGTGATATGGAAGCTCGAGTGATGTCACCGAATTAGATCTCCTTGCACTTTGATTAAGCGCAAAAAGAATGTATTGTTGGGTTTTTTCTCTGTTCTAGCGTCTAGTCAGATGTTTCCCACTTCAGTGCAAAAACCTTTGCAAATTACCAGTCTGCGATAATAAATAATTCTTGTCGGATAAAGTTAACTCATTTAATATATCAGTTCACGCACTTTTTTAAATGTGTGACAGTTTTGAACCGCTGAAGACACAATATAGCCCGCAAAGGGTTGACCGTGTCCTTAAACACAGCGCATAACTAACTCGTAGGGCAGAAACACTTGAAAGATTGCCTCCATTTCCACTATAGCGCCTGCACTGAAAGTTCTCGATTTTTTTAAAATATGTATGGGTTTTACTCCCTTTATGATTCGATTCGTTAACTTTTCTATTTAAAAAAAGATTTAGAAACGCTTGAATTTTAAATAGCTGTTTGTATGCACCGTGCAGGAAGATACATGTTTCAACATGGCCAGACGTGTTGTTGCATATACCCATTGATGCGCAACGGATGCGTTCATGTCACAAGTTCAATATTACCGGTAAAGCATAACCGCTATTCCCAGAAATTCTGAACTTTACAAAATGGAGCCGTCATTTGAGGAGAAAAATTTAAATAAATTACTTGATGTAATTGACAATAGGTTTATATTAAGCCATGACCTAGGACAGGTTGTCTATGGAGACCAGGCATACGTAAAAGACTGTTTGGTGTATTTGTTAACGGAAGACAGTGTTTTCGCGCATGTTTTATACTTGGCAGTTGTTGAGGCGATCCAGGATATGGAATTTACGGAGGATCCGCCTTTATTGGCATATTTAGTTTTTCTGACTAACCGTAAACTTTGGAAAATTAAGCACCAAGAACCTTTCAAAAGACATGATTTGGATTCAGATACTTATACGCATATGTTCGAAACAAGTTTTCATGTACTTTGTGTTTTTGATGGGCCAGAAACAGTTGAAGAGTTCGAAATTGGTGTACTGTAATAGAGACACATTTAGAAACGTGACCATGAACCAACTATGTGCATAGTATTTGGCGCTTTGACTTCACAACTTAAAGATAAATGGTTACTTGTTCAACATATACGACGCAGTTGCTGAAACAATTGATGATGTGGAATTTACAGAGGAACCATATTTGCTGGCAAACTTAGTTCATATAAATAAACCGTAAATTTAGTGAAATTGTTCAAGAACCTTTGACAGGAATTGTTATATATCCTGATATGTGTTAAGATATGTTTCCCGAAAGTATTCATGTATGTGCAGGCTATTTTCTATGCTGACTTCTTGTAGCTTAAGTGCAGTTGAAATTGGAACACATTCAAAAACTTGCTACCCGCGCCCATATTGGGATTGTAAAGCAATTATGACCGTCACTTAAGCGTTGTCAGACCCAATAATTCTCAAAATAAATGTATGGCCAAACTGAGCTAAAGGAAATACAGATAAGAGGAAATAAATGTACAGTCTCGTTTATAAGACATTCAGGTCAATAACAAATAGAATGTGAGAATTAGCCTGAAAACTATTATATTACTCTTCCCTATTTTGTAAACTGGAATTTACAGCAAGTTGCAAGCATAAAAAGTTGTTGTTCTCTTTACTTTCTATTGCAAAAGTGTTGAATTGAAAAGTGTAAAACTTTGATGCCAATTAAAACCTTGTAACTAGATATTAAAAGTTTTCTTTTAATTCAATGTCACTCCAACAGTACGACATAGAATTTGTTTGTGAATTTTTGTTGCATGACATTAAGGGTATTGAGTTTATCTTATTCTTCACATAGCCTCGAGACTGGAAGATCTTGGGTTGAATCCTAAGACTTTAAAACTTTGACTCCTCCTTGCTACCCTGTGAGGCAATCCACATGTAAGGGTTAGAAGGATGGCTGGAATGCCCCATTTCAGTATAATGTGGCAGGGGGATCCCGATATGACCATAGTTGATTGCGATCTAAAGAACAATACAATACAACCTTCACATAGCATCCATGGTTGAAGAATCTTTACCACTTAAGTACAAAAAAAATTAGGCGGTCGTACAAGCGATATTAGATCTATCATTTAAAAAAAGCAAAGCAATTCTAAGCAAACAAGCTGAAGTAATAGAAATAGAGATAAAAAAATAAATGTTTAATTATGAAGACCGCAGTTTTAGGCGAAAAAAAAGCAATCTATGGAAAATGCAAGCCATTTCTCTTCATGTTTTGTGTTGTATCCCCACATGTCTAGAAATCATTAGTCGAATTTAAAATTCAGTCGAATCCAGCCACCATACATTGACAAAAAAAATAACACTGTGTACATACCGAAGAGGTATGAACACAGTGTTATTTAACGTCAGTGTTTCAAAATAAAAAGTACAAAAAAAGTAAAATTAAATATCACAGCCATTATTTTCTTAATTGCACATATTGTGTGCAACAAACAGAATAAAGTTAATACATTATGCTAAAAAATATTAATTCCGCAATTTAATCGTTGTTGGACCCAAAAAGATAAATATGTAAATAGAACAATTTCTTCACATGTAGAATACACATAGCCTCCATAACCAGTTATGGGCTGGTGGGACTAGTTTTCCCATCCATAACGTGGTTCTTGTGGGGGGGGGGGGTAAAAGTATCTTTGATCCACTTTATCTGAGCAGCTCACATCAATATTCCGATGCCTATGTTTCTTTTATTCTAACGACCTTCTTTCAAAAGCAGTAATCTGAACAGGATTAGGTCATAAACTATTGCAACTTTTTTAATTTAAGAAGACTTTACTGCATTTAATCCGGAATTCAATGACAATTTATAGAATATTTACAATTAGTCTGAACAAAAAGCTTCAGAAGAATGTAATATTGGAGAGTATGCGAACCCTGTGCCTTCACCAAATAAAAACTACAGCGCGATATGTAAGATGTATCCAAGCAGTTGTAGAAAATTTAAGCGTTTTAAGATCATAACATCAATAAAAAGAGCATAAAGACAGTCACTGAAGCGGTTTTGGACCCAATTCAAAAAGAAAAATTAGAAAATTCTAACCACAGGTGCAACAAAGACGGCTAATTTTCACAGAGATAAGTGAAAATAAATGTATGGTGTTGTTTATAACACATTCAGGTCAATTACAACTACAATATGAAAAAAGCCTGTAAATGTAAGAAAGAGCCTATCAATTATTATAGTAATCTTCTCCACTTTGAAAACACGAATTTACACATATTACAAGCATAAAAAGTTCTTGTTCTTTTTCTTTCAAATGTAAAAATGCTGAATAGAAAAGTTTAAAACTTTGATGCCAATTAAAACCTTGTAACCAGATCGTAAGTTTTTTAAATTCAATATCACTCATATAGTACGACGTGGAATATCGGTCTTAGCCAGCATTATCTCAAGGGATTTGTGAGTTCCCTTGCATGAGATTAGACGTATTGTTTAAAGTGTCTCCGCATGAATAACTTGGTTCTTGGCGCAGAAGGGGTGGATTTAAAGTATATTTGATCCACTTTTTGAAAGCAGCCCATATCAGTGTTGCGATGCCTATTTTTGTTTATTCTGATTATCCGCTTTCACGCCTTTTCTTAAATATATTTTTCCTTCTCAAAAGCAGAAATATCAACAGGAGACGGGATGGCCTCAAGGATTATGTCATAAACAATAACAATTTCACTTTCATCAGACCTTGGTCTGTACAATCAGAAAAATAATGACAATATATCGAGCAGTTACACTTAGTCAAAACACAACTCGTCAGAGAAATGTAACATTCCAGAGTAAACAGACCCTATCTCTTTACGAAAAAAATAATAAAACGCATACATAAGAGATTTCTGCGCCCAACTGTAGAAAATTGAAGCGTTTTAAGATCATACCACCAATGAAAAGAAAATAAAGTCAGTCATTCGCAGCGGTTTTGGGCCCATCGATTCAAAAGGAAAATTAGAAGATCCTAACCGCATGTGTAAATACAGCTAATTTTAACAGAGATAAGAGAAAAATAAATGTATAACGTCGTCTATAGAACATTCAGATAAACTGTGTAAAATAACATGTAAATATGAAAAACAGCCTGCAAACTATTAGAGTAAGCTTCTCCAGTTTGAAAACCGGAATTTACCACACATTACAAGCATAGAAAGTTGTTGTTCTCTTTTCTTTCAATTGTATAAATGTTGAATTGTAAATGTGTAACACTTTCATGCCAATTAAAACCTTGTAACTAGATCTTAAAAGTCCTTTTTTTTAATTCAATGTCACTCAAACAGTACGACATGGAATATCGGGCGTAGCCAGCGTTTTTTTCAAGGAGTTTGTGAATTTCCGTTGTGTGACATTAAAAGTATTGTTTCAAATGTCTCTGCATAAATAACTTGGTTCTTGGGGTAGGTGGGAGTAGGGAGGGGGTGGATTTAAAGTATACTTGACCCACTTTTTCAAGGCAGCCCATATCAATGTTGCTATACCTAAGATTGTTTATTCTAAGGATCCGCTTTCACGATTTTTTTAAGAATATATTTTTCTTTCTCAAAAGCAGAAATATCAAGAGGAGACGGGATGGCCTCAAGGATTATGTCATAAACAATAACAATTTCACTTTCATCAGACCTTGGTCTGTACAATCAGAAAAATAATGACAATATATCGAGCAGTTACACTTAGTCAAAACACAACTCGTCAGGGAAATGTAACATTCCAGATTAAACAGAGCCTATCTCTTTGCGAAAAAAATAATAAAATGCATACATAAGAGATTTGTGCACGCAACTGTAGAAAATTGAAGCGTTTTAAGATCATACCACCAATGAAAAGAAAATAAAGTCCGTCATTCGCAGCGGTTTTGGGCCCATCGATTCAAAAGGAAAATTAGAAGATTCTAACCGCATGTGTAAATACAGCTAATTTTAACAGAGATAAGAGAAAAATAAATGTATAACGTCGTCTACAGCACATTCAGATAAACTGTGTAAAATAACATGTAAATATGAAAAACAGCCTGCAAACTACTAGAGTAAGCTTCTCTAGCTTGAAAACCGGAATTTACCACACATTACAAGCATAGAAAGTTGTTGTTCTCTTTTCTTTCAATTGTATAAATGTTGAATTGTAAATGTGTAACACTTTCATGCCAATTAAAACCTTGTAACTAGATCTTAAAAGTCCTTTTTTAAATTCAATGTCATTCAAACAGTACGACATGGAATATCGGGCGTACCCAGCATTTTTCAAGGAGTTTGTGAATTTCCGTTGCGTGACATTAAAAGTATTGTTTCAAATGTCTCTGCATAAATAACTTGGTTCTTGGGGTAGGTGGGACTAGGGAGGGGGGTGTATTTCAAGTATATTTGACCCACTTTTTCAAGGCAGCCCATATCAACGTTATTATACCTAAGATTGTTTATTCTAAGGATCCGCTTTCACGGTTTTTTCAAGAATATATTTTTCTTTCTCAAAAGCAGAAATATCAAGAGGAGACGGGATGGCCTCAAGGATTATGTCATAAACAATAACAATTTCACTTTCATTCGACCTTGTTCTGTACAATCAGGAAAATAATGACAATATATCGAGCAGTTACACTTAGTCCAAACAAAATTCGTCAGAGAAATGTAACATTCCAGAGTAAACAGACCCTATCTGTTTACGAAAAAAATAATAAAACGCATACATAAGAGATTTCTGCGCCCAACTGTAGAAAATTGAAGCGTTTTAAGATCATACCACCAATGCAAAGAAAATAAAGTCAGTCATTCTCAGCGGTTTTGGGCCCATCGATTCAAAAGGAAAATTAGAAGATTCTAACCGCATGTGTAAATACAGCTAATTTTAACAGAGATAAGAGAAAAATAAATGTATAACGTCGTCTATAGAACATTCAGATAAACTGTGTAAAATAACATGTAAATATGAAAAACAGCCTGCAAACTATTAGAGTAAGCTTCTCCAGTTTGAAAACCGGAATTTACCACACATTACAAGCATAGAAAGTTGTTGTTCTCTTTTCTTTCAATTGTATAAATGTTGAATTGTAATGTGTAACACTTTCATGCCAATTAAAACCTTGTAACTAGATCTTAAAAGTCCTTCTTTTGTTCAATCCAATGCCACTCAAACAGCACGATATGGAATATCGGGCGTAGCCAGCATTTTTTCAAGGAGTTTGTGAATTTCCGTTGCGTGACATTAAAAGTATTGTTTCAAATGTCTTCGCATAAATAACTTGGTTCTAGGGAAAGGTGGGAGTAGGGAGGGGGTCGATTTAAAGTATATTTGACCCACTTTTTCAAGGCAGCCCATATCAATGTTGCTATACCTAAGATTGTTTATTCTAAGGATCCGCTTTCACGATTTTTTTAAGAATATATTTTTCTTTCTCAAAAGCAGAAATATCAACAGGAGACGGGATGTCCTCAAGGAGTATGTCATAAACAATAACAATTTCACTTTCATAAGACCTTGGTCTGTACAATCAGAAAAATAATGACAATATATCGAGCAGTTACACTTAGTCCAAACAAAACTCGTCAGAGAAATGTAACATTCCAGAGTAAACAGTCCCTATCTCTTTGCGAAAAAAAATAATAAAACGCACACATAAGAGATTTGTGCGCGCAATTCTAGAAAATTGAAGCGTTTCAAGATCATACCACCAATGCAAAGAAAATAAAGTCCGTCATTCGCAGCGGTTTTGGGCCATCGATTCAAGAGGAAAATTAGAAGATTCTAACCGCATGTGTAAATACAGCTATTTTTAACAGAGATAAGAGAAAAATAAATGTATAACGTCGTCTATAGCACAAAATAACATGTAAATATGAAAAAAACGGCCTGCAAACTATTATAGTAAGTTTCCCCAGTTTGAAAACCGGAATTTACCACACATTACAAGCATAAAAAGTTGTTTTTCTCTTTTCTTTCAATTGTATAAATGCTGAGTTGTAAATGTGTAACACTTTTATGCAACTTAAAACCTTGTAACTAGATCTTAAAAGTCCCTTTTTTAATTCAATGTCACTCAAACAGTACGACATGGAATATCGGGCGTAGCCAGCATTTTTTCAAGAAGTTTGTGAATTTCCGTTGCGTGACATTAAAAGTATTGTTTCAAATGTCTCCGCATAGATAACTTGGTTCTCGGGGTAGGTGGGAGTAGGGAGGGGGTGGATTTAAAGTATATTTGACCCACTTTTTCAAGGCAGTCCATATCAATGTTGCCAAACCTAAGATTGTTTATTCTAAGGATCCCCTTTCACGATTTTTTTAAGAATATATTTTTCTTTCTCAAAAGCAGAAATATCAAGAGGAGACGGGATGGCCTCAAGGATTATGTCATAAACAATAACAATTTCACTTTCATCAGACCTTGGTCTGTACAATCAGAAAAATAATGACAATATATCGAGCAGTTACACTTAGTCCTAACAAAAAACTTCAGAGAAATGTAACATTCCAGATTATACAGACCCTATCTCTTTACGA
This sequence comes from Protula sp. h YS-2021, assembly GCA_949752745.1. Classification (NCBI taxonomy): domain Eukaryota; kingdom Metazoa; phylum Annelida; class Polychaeta; order Sabellida; family Serpulidae; genus Protula; species Protula sp. h YS-2021. The sequence continues at coordinate 7,302,538 of OX457025.1, forward strand.
AAAAAATAATAAAGCACACATATAAGAGATTTGACCACGCAGTTGTAGAAAATTGAAGCGTTTAAGATCATACTACAAAAGATCATAAAGACAATCATTCCTAGCGGTTTTGGGCCCATCATTTCAAATAGAAAATTAGAAAATTCTAATATCAGGTGCAACACAGACCGCTAGTTTTAACAGAGAGAAGAGAAACCGTGTAACCAGATCTGAAAGTATTTTTTTTTTGAATTCAATATTACTCCAAGAGTACAAGGTGGAATATTTGGCGTAACCAGCATTTTCTCAACGGGTTTGTGAATTTCCGTTGCACGACATTGAAAGTATTGAGTTTATCTTATTCCTCACATAAAATCCAAGGTTGAAGAAGCTTTAAGACTTAAGTACAAAAAAATTCAGGCCATCGGACAAGCGATATTAGATCTATCATTTAAAAAAGCAAAGCAATTCTAGCCAAATTTACGGACAAACTGAGCTAATAGAAATAGACAAAATAAATGTTTAATTATAAGGACCGCAGTTTCAGGCGAAAATAGCAATCTATGAGAAATGAAAGCCATTTCCCTGCATGCATTGTTTTGAATCCACACTCCTCTAGAAATGATTAGACGAATTTAAGATTCAGTCGAATCCACCCATCATACATTGACAAAAAAAATACCACTGTGTGCATACCAAAGAGGTATGAACACAGTGGTATTTAACGTCAGTGTTCCAAAATTAACTGCAAAAAAAAGTCAAATAAAAGGTCACACCCATTATTTTATTCTTTCCAAAGATTGCACATGTTGTGTGCAAGAAACTGAACTATGTTGAAAGTTATGCTCAAAAATATAAGTACCGCCATTTAATTGTTGTTGGACCCAAAACTTCAAAAAGATAAATATGTAAATAGAACAATTTCTTCACATGTAGAATATACATAGCCTCCACAACCAGTTATGGGCTAGTCGGACTATAGTTTCGGCATCCACACTTCTTTATTTCAAGGTCTGGTTACGAGGTATTAATTGATATTCAAACATAAATACATTGTTTACCCCATTGTGAAACAGTCTCTAACGGGAAACGTAGACCATTACAATACATTTGAGAGTTTATTTTAAAATATATTAATAGAAACTTCTTCGCAGTTACAAAATTCCTTTTTAACAGACTGTTTCGCAGTAGGGTAAACCGTCTACGTACTCTGGAATTTGACGTGCCGACATGCATTCGCATGATATTTTTTGACACGTATATTTCAAATGACAGGAAAAATAATAGTAATAATAATTTTGGAATGGAAGTCTAGAAACGCCTTTCTTTTATGACTTGATATTATGCACCGACTAACGGATACACTTCTGTTTGTAAACAAAACCACGTGTATTTGTAAACAAAACTTTGTTTATTTTGTTATGGAAATGACCTAAAAAGACCACGTGCAAGGTCTACATTCACTTTGAGCTTACGTTTAAAAGGCCGTTTTTCTCTTACACACACTGTCCAAGTTGGCTGGAATTATGTTTTGCAGTTTTTACTGAATATTGAGAGATCTAAACAATATTTTTTTAAGCCAATTAAATAGGAAACGGCAAAAAAATTCGGCCAAGATTGTATTTGATCATTTTTGGAATACACCCAAAAATAACGATTTTAGAACTCAGGCTCCATCTGCGCCTTCGGGCTGGATTCGACGCGAGCCTATGTATGTGTGTGTGTGTGTGTGTGTGTGTGTGTGTGTGTGTGTGTGTGTGTGTGTGTGTGTGTGTGTGTGTGTGTGTGTGTGTGTGTGTGTGTGTGTGTGTGTGTGTGTGTATATGTGTGTGTGTGTCAGTCTGTTGTGAACAAAGTGTTGTCTGCAAGATATCTCGAGAACGAAACGTCGGATCGACTTCAAACTTGATCGAATTATTTCTTGGTAAGGTCGGACGGTTCTATCAATTTTTGACGCATGTCATGTGATTAGGGCAAGCGTATGACGTCATTACGTATAAATCTTGTGTGCAAACATCAGAGAAAGTTGAAACTTGGTGGGATTGCTGCTTGTTAGGTCCGAAAGACTCTGTAGATTTTTTTCGCGAGTAGAACGAACGAATGCGGCGTATGACGTCATCACGCAGAATATGTATGTATTTTGAACAAGATCTTGTGTGCAAACTATCTCGATAACGGAAAGTCCTATCGACTTCAAATTTTATATCAATATTCCTTGGGTCAGTCGGCGGGTTCTATCAATTTTTAGCGCATGTCAGGTGATTAAGGCGTCATTACGTAAAAATCTTGTGTGCGAAATTTCTCAGCCGCTGAACATCGGAGAAAATTGAAACTTGGTAGGATTGTTGCTTGGTTGGTCCAAAAGACTCTATATATTTTTTTCACGAGTAGAACGAGCGAATGCGGCGTATGACGTCATCACGTAAAATATGTATATATTATAAACAAGGCCTTGTGTGCAAAATATCTCGATAACGGAAAGTCCTATCGACTTCAAATTTTATATAGATATTCTTTGGATCAGTCGAACGGTTCTTTCAACTTTTTACGCATGTCACCTGATTAGGGCAGGTGCATGACGTCATTACGTAAAAATCTTATGTGCCAAATTTCTCAGCTGCTGAACATCGGAAAAAGTAGAAACTTGGTGGGATTGTTGCTTGTTAGGTCCGAAAGACTCTAGAATTTTTTCGCGAGTAGAATGAACGAATGCGGCGTATGACGTCATCACGTAAAATATGTTTAATTTTATAAACAAGGTCTTGTGTGCAAAATATCTCGATAACGGAAAGTCCTATCGACTTCAAATTTTATATGAATATTCCTTGGGTCAGCCGGACTGTTCTATCAATTTTTGGCGTGTCACGTGATTAGGAGGGTGTATGACGTCATTGTGTAAAAATCTTATGTGCGAAATATCTCAGCTGCTGGACGCCGAAGAAAGCTGAAACTTTGGATTATTGCTTGGTAGGTCCGAAAGAAACTCTAGATATTTTTCACGAGTAGAACGAACGAAAGCGGCGTATGACGTCATCACGCAGAATATGTATGTATTTTGAACAAGATCTTGTGTGCAAACTATCTCGATAACGGAAAGTCCTATCGACTTCAAATTTTATATCAATATTCCTTGGGTCAGTCGGCGGGTTCTATCAATTTTTAGCGCATGTCAGGTGATTAAGGCGTCATTACGTAAAAATCTTGTGTGCGAAATGTCTCAGCCGCTGAACATCGGAGAAAGTTGAAACTTGGTAGGATTGTTGCTTGGTTGGTCCAAAAGACTCTATATATTTTTTTCACGAGTAGAACGAGCGAATGCGGCGTATGACGTCATCACGTAAAATATGTATATATATTATAAACAAGGTCTTGTGTGCAAAATATCTCGATAACGGAAAGTCTTATCGACTTCAAATTTTATATAGATATTCTTTGGGTCAGTCGAACGGTTCTGTCAACTTTTTACGCATGTCACCTGATTAGGGCAGGTGCATGACGTCATTACGTAAAAATCTTATGTGCCAAATTTCTCAGCTGCTGAACATCGGAGACAGTTTAAACTTGGTGGAATTGTTGCTTGTTAGGTCCGAAAGACTCTAGAATTTTTTCGCGAGTAGAATAAACGAATGCGGCGTATGACGTCATCACGTAAAATATGTTTAATTTTATAAACAAGGTCTTGTGTGCAAAATATCTCGATAACGGAAAGTCCTATCGACTTCAAATTTTATATGAATATTCCTTGGATCAGCCGGACTGTTCTATCAATTTTTGGCGTGTCACGTGATTAGGGAGGGTGTATGACGTCATTGCGTAAAAATCTTATGTGCGAAATATCTCAGCTGCTGGACGCCGAAGAAAGCTGAAACTTTGGATTATTGCTTGGTAGGTCCGAAAGAAACTCTAGATATTTTTCACGAGTAGAACGAACGAAAGCGGCGTATGACGTCATCGCGTAAAATGTGTATATTTTGAACCAGATCTTGTATGCATGATATCTCGATAACGGAAAGTCATATCGACTTAAAATTTTATATGGATCAGTCAGACGACTCTTTCAACTTTTGATAGGTAAAAAGTTATCTGTTTTTAAGCAAAATATCTCGACATCGGAAAGTCGGATCGAATTTAAATTTGGTGTAGTAATTCCTCGGATAGGTCACACGGTTTTATTAAACATTATTGCACTCGTATAGAAAATCAAGAAAGGTGCATAACGTCAACAGCCCCCACCCCATTTTTGGCTGCTTTGTTATCTATGTATTGGTGTTAACTGCGCTGGGGATTTCGGAAGATTTTCCCGAAGATTCTCTAGTGTTCCTGCATTCTTTAGAAAGCTTCAAAACAGTAACAGCATTATTGTCGGTCCATTGCTATTTGTTATTGCCTGAAATTGAGCTTTTTGTGCATTTCTCATCTGTGGTTGTTACGTAACATGCCACTCAGTCAGGGGTCAGTGTCAGTTGCGGTGCATGGTGGAGTCATCTACGAGGTCACGTATTATAGCTCTAAGCAGCTCTAGGTATTGATTTTTTTTTCGCCGCATACTTGATTAGGTTGCCAAGATGTGCTATATATATAGGAGCCATGCTGTATCGATTAGCATTGTGTGCAGAAGCATTTTTCGCTCTTAAATTTGGTCGTCTGATATCTTGTGTTATGAGGAGCATCTCACCATTTTGCCTACGAAATGCCTCCCCCTTCTCCCACTAAGGTGCGTCATCTCCGATGCGCAGTTATGAAGAATGCCTTTCTAGTGGTATTTGGCGGATGGGAATGTGCGAAGACAAGGTAGTCTATCATGGCTATAACTACACTTAGGGTACAGACTGTTACCGTTGCCTTGGGTAAAAGGGTAAGAGTTGTGTTTATAGTCGGACCTACAGTAAATAGCTGGGGGGCGGGGGGGGGGGGGGAGGATGATGGTTAGCAAAAAAAATCCCGACCACCTTCAAGACCCGGATAAAAAGATGTAAGGTCAGAACCGTTTGTCGTGACCCCTTCCACATTCAGGTAAAAAGACGTACGGTAAAACCTGCCTGTCTTGACCACCTTCCACACCCGGATAAAAATGTAACGTACAGTAAAACTGCTATAGTGACCAACTTCAGATCTGGATAAGAGGAGCCTAGAGTAAAACCCGTTTTAGCGACCACCTTTCAGACTCCGATGAAAAAAGATGCTCATTTATATCTGTTTTAGTGACCACCATCTGTTTGGTTTATTTTAAGATTTTTACAATGAATGAAGGTTATGTTTGCAGAAATGAATATTTTGTTTCAGTTTGGGGGGGGGGGGGGGTCATGGGTTTAGTCGGGGAGACATTTGTTTTTGTTCACAAAAACAAGAAACTTAAGTAGGTATCGATTGAAAGTGTGTAATATAAACCTGCACTCTTATGTTTTGTGTGCACTGGCCGCTCTAGTTTACAATTTCGTTACGTACAGCTTTCATTGACACTAGCAATCATCCTTGTGAGCTGACTGCTCTATCAATTAGTACTTCTTCGCGTTGTGTTTTCTTTTCTCATATGATTTAATACTTGATAACTTAAAGCCCAGGCAGGGTTTCTTAAGTTAAGGAATCTCCCTTTTTCGTTCAGCTGATAGTTCTTATCCTGGTCCCAGTCAATGTGTGCTTCAGTCGTCTTCAACCACCACTCTCGCAGGCTGTCTGCGAGCAGGGCCTTATATAGGGGAGCATGACGATGTTTCCAATTTGAGTTAAAATTGCTCGGAAAGTTTATGAGTTTGTTTACCATTTCCAGGGCGTTTCATTAATGTTAGCCGAAAAGGTTTATGAGAATTTGTCGTCTGGTTTTAACGGATTTGAGCTGGGTTTTGTATAATAATTTTGTCTGACCTGTCCGAAATGCTATTAAATTTAATAAGGTCATTGCTGTTTATGGCTTTACTTACGTCAATGGCACACATGAACTGTCTGACTTATTCAAAAACACATTTCCCATTTCCTAAACGATTATGCAGCTATTAGGATGATTGGTATTTACGAGCCTGTTTATGACACACACCCGCAATCATTTTATCACACGTATATTTATGACTTGGCTTGTGCCATACACCCATCATGTGGGCCGCATATGACGCACATGATTTGCATTCAGCTATTTCCAGGAAGTAACAATTAATTAATAATTTGAACTACCATTTTACAATATAAATTGTTAGTGTATTCTCTACAGCACAGCACCGATAATTCGAAGCACCGAGGCCAGAATAGTTCAAATTATCACAGAGATTTAACTAATAATTGCAACAATTTCATTAGCATGGCGTTTAAATAGCATGCAAGAAAGTGTAGCAGGTCACATTACAATATGTAAACAGAAACCAAGTGTATTCTGTACTCTGCGATAAGTTGGAAATCGAATACGCTTGAATTGGCAACTCTGTATTGCCATGGAAACTGGCGCATGCGCAATGCGATTAGGTCCAACAAACATCAAGCATCCATTGAAAACCTGTGTTTATCGTTGAAAGTGAAAGTGAATCACCATTAGAAGAAACTTTACTTTTTTTTGCCCTCAGCATGAGAAAGCTATTCGTTCACACTGCACGTGATTTCTGTTTGTATTAGAAACAAAGACTATAAACTACTAAGATATGACACTCCTTTTTTCATCACACCATCTTTTTTTTCATCACATTTTTCTTGCGATATTAATCTCTTTCCGTGTTAGCAATCCAATTGCTGCACAAGGTCGTCCGTTTCTTCTTCTTCTTCTTCTTTACTAATCATTATCCAGGCGACAAAATGTTTTTATAAACTTTAAGACCGAAAAATTAACGAAAAGTAAAAAAACAGGTGCACTTTCCAGGTAACCTCAATGTATTGACAGCTTAATTTGATACACTTATTTTTGATATGTTGTCATTTAAAATTTATCTTCATGATACAAGTTTCGTTTTTTATTATTTTTTGTCAAACAGATCGGTGACGCAATAATACACGCGCAGACTAAATTCGCCTGATTTCAAGATCAAGTCAGTGTGCCTCCGACAGTCGCAATGTGAACAAGTGTTTTTCACTCTATAAAATGCTCGAAGAAGCCGATTTTTCACCATTATTTTGATATGGCAAGGTAATAAAAGTGGTAAGGAAATGGGAGTTCTGGGCCACTTTATGACGTCATACTGTCTGGACCGGAAGTGACGTCATATTGTCTGGACCGGAAGTGACGTCATCTGTCTGGACCGGAAGTGACGTCATCTGTCTGGACCGGAAGTGACGTCATACTGTCTGGACCGGAAGTGCTGTCTGGAGCGGAAGTGACGCCATAGGCGTAGTCATGGTAACGAAGCATAGTCATGGTAACGTGAGATAACCCTCATAGGCGTAACCTCATGGTAAAAAGTGTGGACCTCCCCCCCCCCCCCACAGGACATACTATGTCTCAACTCCCCCTTCCTAGGCGACAGTCGGGACAGACCCTATGGTAAAAAGTGTGGACCTCCCCCCCCCCCTAGGACATACTATGTACCGACCCCCCCCCCCCCTCCCGAGGACTTACTATGTGCCGACCCCCCCCCACTCCCCTAGGCGAGCAACATTCCGTCAAGTCAGCTAAAAACAAGAGCTGTTTGGTGAAGTCTGAGTGGTATATAAGGGATGAGCACCTCACTCACTCAACAACAACAGTGTGGTCGGTAAGTGGTTATTTGCATAAGTGGTTGTAAGCATTATTGGAAACTTTGTAAACAAAACTACTTGACCGATTTGAATGAAAATTTCACTGTTTGTTTCAGTTTTAACATAGTCTTGGGCTAGTTGCGCGGGTGGCTGTATGCATGCCACCATTTTAATTTAAAATTGTGATAACTTTCGTTATAGTTAACCGATTTGAATGAATATTTCACCATTTGATTCAGTTTACAGTGTTCTTTCGCGGATGAATACCATTTTGGCGGATGAATACCAAGCTTCACCGCTAGATGTCTGTGCTGCTGTGCAGCTGTGCAGCTGTATAACAATTGTAGGTAAGGCATTCTGCTGAATCACCAATTTTAACAATTTTTGAAAAAAACGTTACACACCATAATTTGATTACATTGAAGTGGTATAAATGCATGAGCAAGCATGTCAAACAGTCATGAATTCTGCTGAGTCAACAATTTTAACAACTTTGAACACGTTTGGAAAGTTACACACCATATACCATGGAAGTAGCATAAAAGCATGAGTGAAACATATATATGAATCAGCAATTTTAACCAGTTTGAGCAAGTTACACATCATCGAATTGGTATAAAAGGAAGAGTGAAACGTATATTTCGCCTCATTTCAGTTCTAACAACAGCAACATCAACAGCAACGATGGCATCAGTTTACTATCATGATTGTGATGTAACATTTCCATCTCTGGAATTGTCCGTGGCACATATATGCAAACCAGCTAGGATGAAACGTGCTCGTGAAGAGCTTGTTGAGCAGATTGAAGCCAAGAGACGAAAGACGTTGCAAGATGGTGTTGACAGACCTGATCCAGTCCTCTTTAGATGCGTTTCAGGCACATGCATGTGAAAATGTCTCTCATGAAGAACAAAGAAAGAAAGAACAGACAGGACAGGTAGGCAGAGGTAGAAGAGTGAGTCTTGGTGAAAACGCACAGGAAAGACGGTTTGAGCCTGAAGATGGATCAGATTTACTACTTGAAATGCGACAACAAGAGAACAGGATCAAGGCACATTTGCTAGAGACGTTAAACCATAGCATGAAATGGTATATTGTGGTGCATGCACGCTTCAAGAAACTGACGGTGAATGCTGAAGGTGTTATGGTAGAACAATTGGATAATGACTTTATCAGCAGTCCAACATATGCAGCATACAATCCAACGGATATTGAGAAGGACTTGCTAGAAGCCTATCAAGAATTGTTTACCAAGTTTGATGAACATGAGTGACAAGGTTCTGGCTGGGTGTTGGATAACATACTGTATATTGAAGTGCATACAGCTACGTCAGAGCCACTGGAAGCAAGTAGTTTTATCCCACTACCGAAGAAAGTAAAGAATACAAAGGCTGTATTAAACATTCAGAATAAAGACAACAAGTGCTTCTTATGGTCTGTATTGGCTCACCTTCATCCTTCAACAAACCACCCACAGCGTGTGCATCAATACAAGCCATTTGAGAACGAATTAAAGGTGGAAGGTATGACATTTCCCACACCGATTACAGACATTCCAAAATTTGAAAAGGAGAATGATGTGTCTATCAATGTGTTTGGATATGAACATGATGTAGTTGTTCCGATACAACTGAGTCGAAACACCAGCGCCAGAGAAATTAACTTACTTTTGATTAGCAAGACAAGACAAGACATTACTGCCTCATCAAGAATTTCAGCAGAGTTATGGCTTACCGATCAAAGCATAAGGCTGCAGCATTTTATTGTTTCAACTGTCTTCACGGGTTTATACGGCAAGATCTTTTAGATGAGCATCGTGAAGTGTGTGGCAAGCATGGAGCACAACGTTTATCATTTCCTAAGAAACCTCTCATCAAATTCAAGAATGTAGCTAAACAACAGCGAGCGTCTTTTGTCATTTATGCGGACTTTGAATGTTTCACGAAAAAGCATGAAGGAGACAAGTATCAACATCATCGTCCAAACAGCTTTGCCTATGTGGTTGTCAGCCAATATGATACACGTGCACCAGTCCTGTATCGAGGATATAATGCCGTGAAAGTCTTTTTAGACCATATGGTGAATGAGCGTGATCGTATTGTGCATGGTTTGCAACAAAAAAAGAAAATAGTCATGACTTGTGAAGATGAAGAGCATTTCAAGAACGCCACAGATTGCTACATTTGTCATGAGCCTCTAGGAGCAGATCGTGTTAGATATCATGATCATATCAATGGCAAATACCGCGGAGCTGCACATAATGAATGCAATTTACAATTCCGACTTCGAAAAGATAAGCAGGATGTTGGAGATTCTTTTATCATTCCTGTGTTTTTCCACAATTCACGAGGCTATGACAGTCATTTGATCATGGAAGAAATTGGAAAGTTCAAAAATGAAACCATTACAGTCATTCCCAACACCGTTGAGAAATATATTGCATTCACTATGAGCAATCTTAAATTCAGGACAGCTTTCAGTTCATGAGTACGTCTCTGCAGAAGTTGGTATCCAACCTGGCGGCAGAAGAGAAAGACAACTTTTATAACATGACGTCACACATTCACGATAGCGACCAACAAGATTTACTGTTGAGAAAGGGAGTGTACCCCTACGATTACGTGGATGAACCATCCAAGTTTGCTGAAACACAACTACCATCCAAGGATAATTTTTACAGTCTGCTTAGTGAAGAAGACATTAGCGATGCGGATTATGTGCATGAGCAGAAGGTGTGGGAGACATTCAACTGTACTACATTTGGCGAATACCATGACTTATACCTGAAATCGGATGTGTTGCTGCTGGCTGATGTGTTTGAAAAATTTCGTCAAGTATGTCTCAATACATATGAATTGGATCCTGCTCACTACTATACAGCGCCAGGACTGTCGTGGGATGCCATGTTAAAAGCGACAAAGGTAAAATTGGAATTCATCAACGACATTGACATGTATCAAATGGTTGAACAAGATCTACGTGGAGGAATATCTGTCATCACACACAAGTATGCGAAAGCAAATAACCCCTACGTAGCAGATTACTATCCCACGAAACCAACCAACTACTTGACGTACCTGGATGCGAACAACTTGTATGGTTGGGCCATGTCACAAAGCATGCCACAAAGTTGATTTATGTGGGTGAGCGAGCCAGAATCTATTGACTTCATGGATGTGGATGAAGATGATGAGATTGGATACATTTTAGATGTGGATTTGGAATACCCATATTCAATCCATGATCGTCATAATCACTATCCAGTGGCTCCAGAACGGAAGTGTGTTAAAGTGGGAGAATTGTCAAAGCATAGTCTGAAGCTGCGGAAAGATCTGAACATGAAACGCAAACCTAGTGAAAAACTCATTCCCAACTTGTGTGACAAAAAGAAATATGTGCTACATTATAGAAATTTACAACAGTATGTCTCACTGGGATTGAAAGTCACTAAGGTGCACCGGGCCATCATGTTTGCACCGAGCAAATGGTTGGCAAAATATATCTCGTTGAACTCGGAAAAGAGAAAATTGGCCAAGAACCCGTTTGAGAAAGACATTTTTAAATTGATGAACAACTCTGTGTTTGGCAAAACCATGGAAAATGTGAGAAAGCGTATGAATGTGGAACTTGTTCACCAGGAAAAGCGGTTCAAGAAACTTGTGGCTAAACCTTCATTCCACAAATTTAGAATTTTCAACGAAGATTTGACCGCGGTACATTTACGCAAAGTGGATCTGCTTCTGGATAAACCCATTCAAGTCGGCTTCACCATTCTCGACCTCAGCAAAGTGCTCATGTTTCACTTTCATTACAACTACATCATGACCAAGTATCTCGACGCCAAGCTGTTGTTCAGCGACACCGACAGTCTATGTTACGACATAGAAACGGACGATATCTACAAGGATATGCAGGAAGATGCTGACTTGTTCGATATAAATGACTATTCACCAGATCATTTCCTGCATTCCAACGTGAACAAGAAAGTGCTTGGGAAAATGAAAGATGAGACGGCAGGCATTCCCATTGAAGAGTTTGTTGGACTTCGGCCGAAAATGTATAGCATGATGTATGGTGGGAAAGAAAAACGTACGGCCAAAGGCATCAATAGAGCGTGTCAAAGACGTATGAAACATAAGCAGTATAAAGACAGTTTGTTCAACCAAATGCAAACGATGGCTACAGGACACATCATTCGCAGTCATGACCATCAGATTTTCTCGGAGAAGATGAGGAAAGTGGCTCTCTCCCCCTATGACGACAAGCGATATGTAATGAGTGATGGCTATTCCACTTTGGCACATGGACATTACAGTATATAAGGGGGAGACACTTCAACTTGAGAGTTAGTTGAGGTGTGAACACTGAAGCGTGAACATGAAGATATCAGCAACGGATATGGATACTCTTGCTGATACAGTGAAAGACTTGAAAGTGCAAAATCCTGACAATACCATCAAGAAATTAAAAGAAACACATACACCACAGTCGTGGGAGGGAATGCTTTCTATAGGCAATTGAAAGTATATTAAGATTATGAAACAAAGTACCGAAGGAGTGGTGAACATTCGCAAATACCTCAGAGATGAGGGGACTGGAAGAAACCGTCTTACGAAAAAGGGAATTTTGCTGACCATACCTGAATGGAAAATGTTGAAGAAGCAGGTGAAAGAAGTGGATAAAAGGCTTCGCAGACAACAAGACGACGCATAACAAGGTAAACATGAATGCACTCATGTTGAACGGTGGTGCTTACCTTACTGTAAATGATAGGAATGAAGTGATACTAGGTTCTCGAATAAGTTATCATCGGTTTAAACCTGAAGTGTGGAAAGACTTTAAAAACATACCGCTTGAACATGGGTATGAACGCAGACTTGAAAATAAAGTGGAAGTACATGTGAACGAACATGATTCTAACATACGTGTGACATTCTGGAGAAATCTTTTACAGGATTATCCAGAGGATTATGAGGGAGTTGTGCCAGATACTCCATATACAGATTTGATCCACTTTAATATCAAGAACTGGCGCGCAGTCTCACGATTCCTAGAAGCTATACAACATCCACTGTTCGGCACCATCCGAGTATAAAGATGGAAGACTATTTGTTGGATTATGAACCTATTACATATGGATTCTCATATATGAGAAACTTATGTGATGACATTGTGCTACATTTTGGAAAGTATATCATACTATCGCTTGACGACCAATCGGTGTTGAAGGATCATCTAGACAAGCTGAGGATACCCGACTTTCTCCTTCAACTTTCAAATGATATAGAAGTGCGTGTGACTCAGAACGGTCTAGACGTGTTTGTACAATTTCGCCGATATGACGAGCTTACAGAAAAACTATGACGTCATCACCCTCAGCACAGTGGAATTGAACGCGCTGTTACAAGCATTGGATTGGGAAGAATCTAATGCTTGTTAAGGAAGGAATACAACTCAAGCGGGGTACCAAATCCATTGAGCTGACACAGCCTATGCGTGTGATGGACATTGACATAAATGAAGAAGGATATGAACTGTGACTCAGAACGGTCTAGACGTGTTTGTACAATTTCGCCGATATGACGAGCTTACAGAAAAACTATGACGTCATCACCCTCAGCACAGTGGAATTGAACGCGCTGTTACAAGCATTGGATTGGGAAGAATCTAATGCTTGTTAAGGAAGGAATACAACTCAACACGTTATGCTACTCGGCCCGTAACATCTTTCGCGACATTCTTTGCAGCCTTCTTAAGATGTGGCGCAACGATCTTAGCCCCAGCCTTAAGTAATGGAATAGCCAATGATCCCAGTATTGAACCAATACCATCGACATATTGAATTCGCGCTCCTTTAAATTCTGGTAATTCCCCGCCAACTTGACGAAGAAAATGACTGCGATATGCAGACGGATCGTGTGTATAGTCTTTCATAATGCTTTTGGTCGAAAATGGAGTTTACAGATCACTTTTTCAGTTTGAAATGGAACATTTTGATCGATGTCATCCTTAATATTCATTTCTATCACGTCAAATTTAGACGTGTTTACAGGAACATAATGAGGTTCTTCATACGTTTTCATAATAATTTCACCATCAACACCTTTAATGGGAACAGAACGTAGCAAAGGAACATAATAATCACCAACTACTTGTGGCTCACAAATACTACAGTACACATAGAGTGTATAAAATCCATGTTTAATATCAAGCATATGTGGCGCCTCACTTTCATTAATATAAACCATTTATGGTGTAAATCCTAACTGTTCTCCTAATCCTACGGAAAGTGATAAGGCATAATGATCTTTTAACACCAGAGAGACTTTCCTTGTAAGTTTATCATAGGTTATTCTCACTGGAGATACATCAATTTCATCAGTGGTGAAAGCATCTTTAAAGGCATGATTTATCGCTTGAATGACTTCACTAGGAGTTTTGTAGTAGCCATGGGTAATATGCACTGTCTTATAGGCGCCATCAACTCTATAATCCGATATGTATTTTACATAATAGTCTAAGTTAGGCCTCATCGTAGACCCTGTATGTGGATATTGAATTTCAGCTAAAGCCACTTCATATTTTCCATTCAGATAGATGGTTCGAGGCATACGAATTTGATAATTCGAAGCCTTGTTGTTGGGATAATAGTTCATACTAGCATTGCTAGGCAAAGTAATGTAATAACTTGTCGACTCCATGATGGACTAAATGGTATATGTGCGTTGACGTTGTCTATATACATCAGGATAGCGCGCGCCATTCGAAGTATGTAAATCATCTTTCACATCATTATGATCTACATGGTCTATAATTTCTCCACAACAAGCACTTGTACATCTAATTTTGACAAGAATAGTTGTTTCTTGACAATAACACAGCTCTTTCAACCATGTTGTATATTTTCCCATTCCGCCTGTCTTTGTTGACGTTGTTTTATTTCTTTTGTAATGTCGTCACGAGTGGTCTTTTTATTAAACATTGTTTTTGTAATATTAGCATCTACAATTTCCTGGATAAATGGATGCCAGCCATGTGGTGTTGCCCGTTCTTTTCTTCTTGGAGCCACCAATGCTTCTTTCATCAAATCAACAATGTTAGAATTTGTTATAATATCGCCCGTTTTCAACACAAGTTCATTTTTGTCTGTCCATTTAACACCATGTTTCTTCAGTTCTGCTAAAAGTTGTATTACTTTTCCATGATAGATAGGTTGAAAATGACTTAAAAATAACTTTTCTGGTGACGCAACAGGCTTTTGTCGCTGTTGTTGTGACTGACTTGTTCTTAAATGACGACCAAGAAGTTGAGACATTTCCATAGCCTTTTCACGTGTTCGTTTCCCACGTAAAAGTGTATTGACTTTAATGTCATTTTAATGTCATTTTTGTACAACAGTTTGTATTCATATTCAGGAATGAGGACCATTTTCATAGTATGTTTCATTTTAACAGCAGTTGGGCTAATAAGGGTAATGCAAATTTAGCAATAGCTCCAATAAATCCTCCTTTCTGATTAATCAACTTCTTTTTTCTTCGAAGTGATATCTTCTTATCTGCCAGAGTACGTAGAGTATGACGTTCACGTTTAAATTCCTTAAACCGTTTTGAGCTTTAGGGTAAATGTCCTCGCAATATATTCAAACAAATTTCAAACAAGCTTGTTAATTCCTCCTTTGTAGCTTGTTGTAGCAAGGATTTACGTCGTTTAGGCCCACTGAGTGCGAGCAGGTGAAGAAACGGTTGGTTCGCTCGAATACGTTTAGACATCTTAACTACGAATGGTTAAATGAGTTGGTTCTTGTTCATACACTGCTTTATCAATATATACATAATGTGTATCTTTTGGTAAAATGCCTGTGCGAATAAGTAGTTGATCATTTGTCTTTGGTTTTAAATCAATGAATAAATAGCCATGGGGTTTGCTTGTAGCATCTTGATAGGCTTCTATGAGAAATTGCGATCTTCCAGGATACATTTGTCGTGCTAATGTACTAATTTGTTGACTGTCTCTAGGATTTTTAAACAGAATGATATAATGTGTATTCAAACTGATATTGCGCATCTCTTTCCCATGATGGAATAAATTATGCACAATAAAGATAATGCTTAGATTTTGATGACTGCTGCCAACACTAAAGAGACGTGTCATACGCTTATCACTATGACATTTCGTCATTAAGTCATCAATGATAAGTAAGTTTGGTTTTTTCGGGTTAAAACGCTCTTCAATGTCATCTGGAATGCCTTGGTAAAATTCCACGCCTTTCATTCCCTTGTACAAAGGCTGATCTGCTGCATAAAGCCATAAAATGATTTTTGGAGAAGGTTTAGTCAACTTTTGTTCTAGAATTTCCTTCACCAGAGACGTTTTACCACTGCCTGTAGGTCCAGAGACTAAACATGTAAATGGATGCTTCATTTTTGAATGTCTGTTTCTGTCACCCAACTATTAAACTTGTTTGGCCAACCTAACCACTTGACAAATAATTCTTTCACACCTCGTCTTTTACGTGTTTTCAAGATTTTCCAAATCTATAAATAGATTCAATATCTTTGGTCACTTTCTGCAGTTCTTCTTCATAGAAATGTCCATCAATATCTTCGTCTAAAAAGTCTTTCACACGATACAAATGTATTCCTTGCTTCTTACAACGATGTGTGACAATGAAGACTTCTTGCGTCCATTTAATGTGATAATCCCGTTGAAACACATATTTGATGTGGGAAATGCGAACATGATCGCCAATGTTAAATTTAAAATTCTTCTTCTTTTTCGGTTTCAATTTCAGTTTGTCTACATACATATACTTCCACACTTTCGATTCGTTGTCTTTACGAATCTCTTCAGAAGCATATTTATCAGGAAGAGAACCATGAGTTCTATGCTTGTAAATGTACACCAAGTCTGGAAGGATGTCTACGTAACGGTAAGTTTGATTATGTACAAAATACCGATACATCATTCCCTTTAGAGTACGAATGACTCTTTCGGCAAAGTTGGCTTTGGTTTCATTCTTTGTGGTATAAGCATGAATTCCCTCTTTCTTCAAAAATGCTTTTACCCATCTGTTTTTAAATTCCGTTCCTTTATCAGATCTTAGAGTTCGTGGTCTTCGTCGTGTGTCCTGAAAAATCTTTTGGAAAGCTTGTATGACGCTGGTATGTGATTTATTAGGTATTGGCTGTACCCATAAATATTTGGAAAACACATCAATGACAATGAGTAAAAAGCGTGTGTCATCATTATAGGGAGCTATGTTTCCAACATCAGCCAAATCAATATCCCTCATGTCATCAATGCCACGTGTAATCACACGCTGTCTTTTAAACCTGTATTTGACAGGTTGTAGTAAACTGAATGCATCTTGATCCTGTAGCCATTTCTTCACTTGTGAATGTGAAACTGGTTGATCATGTTTTCTTAAGATGTGATAAAGTTTGTAAGGACCAGCAAATGCTCCAGGTTGTCCAGGTTTGAAGTAAATATTGGTCAAGTAGTCTTTCCACGTCGACAAGATCAATGAAAAAACCACTTCTCAACAGAACACGTTTTATTTATAACTCAATCATCATGACTTAACTAACATGACAACAACATATTTTTACAAATCAAGTATAGATACAATGGTGTGAATAACTGGAGACCATTGGTCTTCAATGAACACTAACCAACTACTAAGCTCATCTAATGTAATTGTATCTACACCATATTTCTCACAGCGTTGATTTGCATTCTCTAACACTTTATCTAGATGTATGTAATATTTAGCTTCATTCCAATATCTATAGATACATGCAAAATGACAAGTATGTTCTGAACACTCTTCATGTTGACAAGCAGGACATACTAAACATGCAAACTTTTTTACAGCTAATAACATTTCTTCACAATAGATTTTTTGTACAATATATTGTCTCAATGTAATGTCAGCCATTGTACAGTCTTGCAGCTCAAGTCTGTCAAGTTTAACAAGTTTTTCCAGTTGTTGTTCACTTCACTTATCACTTAACATACTTCTCCATGTTTTTACATGGACATATATCATACACGTCCACACACCATAACGTTTGACAAGCAAATGAAAAAGTCTCTAACCCTCACACAACATTTCTAACAACTTTCCCATAATATTCTGACCAGGATATCCAGATGATACATGTTTAACACCAGCTCCCCACGAATGATCATACGTTGCTTCAACTAAAGTTTTGTCTTTACATTCTTTTAACTTGTTGCGAAACAATACACACTGATTCAATTTGACTTGTAAAACATCTTGCATTTTGCTTTTCTTCACTGTATGCCATAAAGGACATGGCTTTATCACTTTAGCAATACGTTTTGCTTCATATCCATTTCTACACGAAGCAATGGCTGAAGCAATATCTTGACGGTGGTGAAACACTGCTTTCTCATATTGATATAAAGCTTCACTTGAGTTGAACACATGTCCATACTTTTCAAGTCGTGTTGGAAACATGTTTGAAAGAACGTCCTTATGACCGCTAAATAGTACAAGATTCTCCATGTTGACTTTGTTTTTGCTGTTTTATTCTGACATGTCGGTTTCTTCCTGTAGTAAAATATGTTTTAATATATTTGCTGCCTCTTCTATCATATTCTTTCTTTGTTTACGTTGAAACCACTCACATAAAACTAAATTTGCTCGTAAGAAAAACATTGTTATGTTATCAATTCACTATGTTGTTACAAAGATGTTTAAAAAGGTTTTTATATCTTTAAAGTTACCTGACAAAGCTGCTCGGTTTCCTGTTCTTTGCAGCAATCTCTCAAATAATCAACCACGGTGAAATATACTTCTACATCAGTGCGAGCAGAATAGAACGCAGAATCAAAGTCAAAGTCAGAATCTTCTTCTATTCCAATTTTATGACATTCTCCAAGAAATCTTGAATGCAGTTCAGTCACATCAAGACTCTGATGTACAATATCCCAAAAAGCGTCTAAATGATAAAGTTGATAGTCTGGACTGCCACAACAAGCAAGTTTAGCAATCATCAAGTCAACATAAGCCTTTTTAAAACATGCGTCCATCTTGTCACTTGTGGACTTTTTACTTTGCTTCACAGACTTTAAGTACTCCACACTTTCCGCAGAAGTTCTTGGTTCACACATCTTGCAATTATACTTGTGGCAGTGGCAATGATAATCCTCTACATATCCATAAGCACTGCAATAGTCGCAGGTAAGTTCAAGTTGATTTTGCACATTCATGTTCTCCAATTGAACTTCAGCCAGTCTTTTCTTGGACAGTTTTGACACCTTCATCCGACCATCCTTTTGAAGTTTGATGATAGTTTTCTCACAATGACATTCCGTACATAGGGCTGAGTTAATGTTGTCCATCTCCTTAAGTAGGGTCTCCCATTCACCATCATTCATGTTGATGTAATATGTGTATTCTTTCCCTTCAAACTGTGATGTACGCACAAAGCTCACATAACGCATATCCAAGTATGAAATTACTTCAAGCCACTTCGTTTGTGTTAAGTATAGTTTGAAGCCAATGTCACGTAGATTTTTCAAGCTTTGGCATACAATCTTCCACAAAGATGGTTAATAAGGGCACCATCTCTCTCCACGTTTGATGCGAAGAAATGGCCCAAATTCTCCATGCTACACAGTAATGGTTAAGTTAACACTAATTTTAAAGCTGCTTGTCTTGTTCTCCATGGCTGCACAATAAAATCATGAGGAGTTCACTCTCTTTTATACCCAACTATACCCAGCAAACATCTTGCAAAGGTTTGAATTCACTTCAATTCGTCCATGGTTGAATCGGACAAGCTCTGATGCATTCGTATTCAATGGAACATCATCATCATAATGTAAAATGATTTTTGCAGCTACATCTAACATGAGCTCAACTGCCCAAATTATATTCGCGTTGATAAATGCTGAATCAATGTTGTAAGTTGATTTACAAATGCAGTTCTTCACATTCACGTAGAAATGAGTGGATGAAACGATCTCTTGGAATGGTCTTTCGAACAGCTTCCCAATGGTGATGCAAATTCTTCACTTGTAACATCCAATCCGATTCAAAAGCAGGAAGCTTTGAAAACACATAGTCAATATAATTCACTTTGAAGACGTCATCCATGGTCTCTACACATCTGTGAAATAATGTTGACATGGTGAATGATTTTCTCGTCACACGTGTATTTATACCACTTTGACGATGTGTAAGTTGTTCCAAAAATTGTTAAAATTGCTCAGTAGAATTTATCGCTGGTTGAAATGCTTGCTCATGCTTTTATGCTACTTACATGTAATCAAAATATGGTGTGTAACTTTTTTTCAAAACTTGTTAAAATTGCTGACTCAGCAGAATGTATCACTGCTTGATATGAATGTCTCACTTACAGTTGTACAGCTGCACAGCAGAAACATCTAGCGGTGAAGCTTGGTATTCATCCGCCAAAATGGTATTCATCCGCGAAATAACACTGTAAACTAAATCAAATGGTGAAATTTTCATTCAAATCGGTTAACTATAACGAAAGTTATATATCCACCCGCGCCAGTAGTCCATGACCACTTTATCACAAAAGTTTGCATAAACTTGAATCAAACAGTGAAATTTCCATGCAAATCGACCAACTACAACGAAAGTTATCACAATTTTAAGTTAAAATGGTGGCATGCATACAGCCACCCGCGCAACTAATCCAAGACTATGTTTAAACTGAAACAAACAGTGAAATTCTTATTCAAATCGGTCAAGTATAACGATAGTTTTTGTTTACAAAGTTTCCAATAATGCTTACAACCACTTATGCAAATAACCACTTACCGACCACACTGTTGTTGTTGAGTGAGTGAGGTGCTCATCCCTTATATACCACTCAGACTTCACCAAACAGCTCTTGTTTTCAGCTGACTTGAAAGAAATGTTGCTCGCCTAGGGGGGGGGGGGGGGGCTGGTCGGCACATAGTATGTCCTAGGGGGGGAGGTCCACACTTTTTACCATAGGGTCTGTGCCGACTGTCGCCTAGGGGGGGGGGGGTTGGGACATAGTATGTCCTGGGGGGGAGGTCCACACTTTTTACCATGAGGGTTACGCCTATGAGAGCTATCTCACATTACCATGACTATGCTTCGTTACCATGACTACGCCTATGACGTCACTTCCGCTCCAGACAGCACTTCCGGTCCAGACAGTATGACGTCACTTCCGGTCCAGACAGATGACGTCATTTCCGGTTCAGACAGATGACGTCACTTGCGGTCCAGACAGTATGACGTCATTCCGGTCCAGACAGTATGACGTCATAAAATGGTGGCCCAGAACCCCCATTTCCCTACTACTAATAAAACTTATTATTCTACTGTGGTTATTATGTTTTTTATTCGTTCATACCTGCATAGGGGTTTTGTCACCCCCAATCTAATAAGCCCCCAATCTAATAAGCCCAGATAACACAATGCCGGTTTCTAATATAATCTAAAGGTTGAGAAGTAAAAGTGACGTTTTATTTCGTAAAACGCTTTTTACGAGTAAAGTCACACTTTGTTTTTTCCACCTTAAAACAACTACGTTTTTACTCACAACCAAGAGCTTTACGAAATAAAACAACAGTTACAGTTTATAAGAACGACATGCTGATGCAAAATCTTACGTGGTCATTTTAAGTGCACTAGTTCATATAAATTATTGGCTTCAGTTGTGAACTATTCTTGGTGATGGCCGGATGGGAAGGGACGCCGTTTCATACAGTAAAGGGCAAAGCTGTGTTTTTGGACAGGTTTCAATTTGCCAAAACAGTTTCTTAGAAAGGTGACAAAAACAGTATTGTCGTGTCTGAAAAGGAAAAGGAAACCAAAATTGCTGAAAAGTGCACAGGTACATAAAAACACCAACTGCTATGAACTTGTGAATGCCATAATTCAGTCGACTACGCTTTTTTAAAGCACTTCCATGCAACACCGCATTTAGTTTCGTTTCGTTCGGCAAAATCATAGAGAGTCTTTTACTTTTTTGCACTGCGCATAAATTATCTCTGTGCATTCACTACAGTACATCACCGATAATTAGAAGCTCTGATGCATAACAATATAGTTCAAATTATCGAAACACACAATTAACTGACATCATTGAAGAGGATCGATATAGCTTTAGAGATTTAGCTAAAATTTACAACGATTTAATTAGCATAGGGTCTAAATATAGTATGCAGCAAAGTGTCACAGTTTACATCACAGCGTATAAGCAAAAAGCTATAACAAAAACTAGTTGCCCTTCGCATTTGCAATAAGCTGGAAATGATCTATGCCTGAATCATCACAAGAAGAAACATGACTCTTTTTTTGCATTCATGTGATGTTTCGTTTTAGGTGTCACAGTTTACATCACTGCGTATAAGCTATAACAAAAACTAATTGCGCTTTGCATTTGCGATAAGCTGGAAATAATCTATGCCTGAATCATCACAAGAAGAAACACTTTTTTTCTGCATTCATGTGATGTTTCGTTTTATGTGGGTAACTTTTATTGCAACATTGCAGACCAATACAGTAAGCAAATTGTCATATGTTCCAGTCCCCGATCCGCTCATTCTCGAGCAGTTAAAATGCTCTTATTTTCAGTAAGCTGCACAACAACCGGCATAAAAAGACATGGGTGGGGGGGGGCAGTGGTAGGGAGGGTGGGAGTAATCAGGTATATTATATGGACATAACAGCAACACCATGCTGTTATTGTTGCACATCATTTTCATGCTCTATGCAAAGCTTTACATTAAAAGTACACATACGGTATAAACTGACCCGACCTCCATAATTACAGCATCGTCTAATTCACCCCATTTTGCGGCAATCAAAGGGTTTTCATTTTTATCGTCATAATGACACCAACAACCCACTCCCCAATACTGTAGCTTTCTTTGACACAAGAAATAAAGCATTGTGTCATGTGCGCTCTTTGCGTTATCGCTCTTCACGCCTATACCGTCGGAAATCTTCTTTGCGAACTTTTTGGCTTCTTCAGCAATTGCTGGTGATGTTTCTGTCGTGCATTTTTCCTTGTGAAACACCACACCACACTTCCCATAACGGTGGAACCTTACGTTATGATTTCCTGACATCCAATGCTTCTCAGACGTGTGCATATCATTGTATACCATGCAAAAGTAATATTTAAAATCCATGTTCTTGCTCATGTATGCGTATACACTATTGGCTATCTCCTTATTCGTGCTTCTTTGTTCGGCTTTCATAATTGTGTCGAGTTCTCTCACGACCTTGTGTTCAAAGTCGACAACTTCTTCCTGTATGAAAAGAAAATTTTCTTGTTTTAAACCTGATAAAACCAAACAAGAAAACAGAAAAAACAGCAAAACTAGACCGGTACTTGTTGTTCCCGAGTAGCAAAAATTACACTTGATACCACAGAATACGATTATGAAAACTTTAAAATTTTTATTTAAAATTTGTATTAAAAGTCGCACCAAGTTGCCAGTTGCATCAAAACTCTTCGCCCCACAGCTTTTGTCATACCCCAGTAAACATTCCGACTTCGAAAAAAAACATCGATTTCAGATTTGCAGTGACCAGACAAAATTGCAACATTGAATCTGGTTGTTATTTGGTTTTGATTGGCTGCAACTATAGATCAACGTCCACACAAAGTTGAGTAGACGTTGACTCTGCCCTCAAAGAAACGACTTCCACAACATCAGATCTAAGTGTGATTTGGTTGTGATCACATGTGTGACCATAGATCAGCACCTTCTCAACGTCTTTAACATCCATTGAACATACGTTTGACAACAACGCTCCTTAAGACGTTGCATCGGACGCAATGTTGGGTGTATTTCGGAAAATCGAGGCTTTATGTACACGCCGAGAAACAGACGTTGGAAGATGCCAGACAGATGTTGTAACATAGTCGTTTAAGTCCAGTATTCGGTAATGACTGGTCGCTTTAAAAATTAATGAATATAATGACTTAAACCACTCCGGATTACGCAATCTTTTGTTTGTGGTGTGTATTAATTTTCAATAATACACTGCATTTTCTAATGTTGTATTAATATATAGTACTATCCGGTAGAATATTTTGGGTTATAAAAATTTCAACCCCGCTATCCATGGTTGTAAACTGGTCAGATAATTGAACTCAATGAAGCGCTTGCACGAAAGAAAGAGTTTAAAAGCTGGATAGACAGTGTATTATGTAATCAGAATATTTGACACTACTCATCCGGCATACGCTGTATTGTGAAAAACAAAGGACTTTAAATCCTTTAATTAATATCATGATTACTGAAAACTATCTTTCTGATCCAAGTGCAGTGTATTATTTGTGATTATATTTCACGCTCTATTGGAGTGCGTTGGAGTGGCTAAAGTCCGATAAACCATTCAAAGTCGTTGATTCGTGAAACATAATACATCTCGGGTGGCTACGCCACCTTCGATGGAGATAATAAATGAATTCTTTTTACAGCGTGAATTACTACCGCTGTTATTAAATCAAAACGATCGATAATAGCTGCAGTACACTGTTACCTGTGACGCTGCCGAGTACCGCAAACATTTTTGTTATCGTAATAGCACAAAGTAGAAATTTGGCTGATTTTTAACAGTTGACAAGGTGTTTCTGAATTTGTGCGAGCAGTCGTTGGTATCTTTTTTTTATCTTGACAGTGATCGGATTTCCTGTGTCATCTACTCAGCTGAAACTACGGGTCCTAGGGCCACGAAACTTGGGACTTGGAAAGAACTTGACATAAACATCTGTATGGCACTTTTTATGTTCTTCTTCGATTTCGTTTTCTTGTTTAAAACGCCATGTGAAAAGAGTGTATTTTTTGCAAGTAAATGCGGTACATTTAATGCATAGCACAGAACACACAGTTGCTTAGCTTTGCGGAAGTTATGGCCAACAAAACAGTCCTGTTTATTATAACAATTTTACGACGATTAGCCGGATAGCTATAATTCTCTTTTTTGTTCTTCTCATAGTTTTACTGACCAGGTATTCCCCAAATGTCTTGTGTCTTATTTCCCGCAAACCATGATTTCTAAACAGTTTACGCGATAATGTGTCATCAATTTTCTAAGCTGCCGTTTTCAAGATTTTGAAGTGACCCTCGCAAAGATAAAGAAGCGCCCAAGACACGAGCGCAAATTTTCAGATACTTGTCTCTTTCAGGCGGCCTTTGTCAGTACTTTTCTGCGTTATGAATATTTCTTTATTCCTTTATTAACACTTGACAAGCCTTTGGCGAGCAGCCGTTCGTCCTTTTTTTCTTCGTGACAGTTTTCCGATCTTTTGTGTTTTCTCCTCTGACACTATGGGTCCCAGTATCATGAAACTTAGAACTTATGAAGAGCTTGATTTGAACGTGTGTATGTCACTTTTTATTTTCGTCTTCGATTTCGTTTTCTTTGTTAAAACGCCATGTGAAACGAGTGTATTTTTGCAAGTAAATGCGTTGCATTTAACGACATCACAGAACACAGACTTGCTCAGCATTTGAGAGCTCTCACTGCGTAAATAGATAACGCAGTGTATGCCTGACCAGCCAATAAAACCTAAAGTCAACAAAAACCAAACACTACTCGGCTTATAAGATGTATCCAAGTTGTGTTGTTTGGAATATATTATTCAAGAAATAGCCCACTGAAGGAAGTATTTTTTAATTTTTGTCAAGTGTTTAACATTTCGCTAGCGAAATGAGTTTCTAGTTCAAGTATGTAGTTGTGATGTCATAAAAGCCCTACAAAGCAGTATTTGCATTCTTGAGTAGCACTCTTTGACATTCAATTTGTTAAGTCTTTCTGTGGTATATGATAGCACTATTCAGTCATATCATGTTATTAGATGCTCATACAAGCAGCTTATACGTTTTTAGCCCTCAGCCAATATTGGCTGAAGGCTATTGCTATCGGTCTGTCCCTCCGTCCGTCTGTCCGTGAATTTTTTTCTCCGGGCGATATTTAAAAAAGTATTCATCGGATCATCACCAAACCTTACAGGAAGAGGAAGTATATATAGTGCAGATGTGCAAGGAGGGTTCAATTTGTCCTATGTTCGTCCGTCTGTCCGTTCGTCACACTTTAATTTTTTTCTTGTACGGGCGATATCTCAAAAACTATTCATCGGATCTTCACCAAACCTCACAGAAAGGAAGTATATGTATAGAATAGATGTGCAATGAGGGGTTCAATTTTTCTTTTGTCCGTCCGTCTGTCCGTCCGTCACACTTGAAACTTTTTTCTTGTCCGGGCGATATCTCAAAAACGTATTCATCAGATCATCACCAAACCTTACAGAAACGACTTATATATAGTGCAGATGTGCAACGGGGGGTTCGATTTCTCCCATGTTCGTTCGTCTGTCCACCGGTCGCACTTTAAACTTTCTTGTCCGGGCGATATCTCAAAAACTATTCATTGGATCTTAACCAAACCTTACAGGAAGAAAGTATATATAGTATAGATGTGCAAGGATCCGTCCATAGCTCCATCTGTTGCACCTTGTATGTTGTGTTTGTCCGGGCGGTATTTCAAAAGAGTAACTGGACCACAGTGATGTAACCGCTATTGGCTGAGGGCTCTGCATTTCCGATACCTATGTTTCAAGAAGCTGTGGGGGCTCTCCCAAAGGAAACACTAATCAACAGTGTATTAAAATATTTTCAATCTTTTTGTGTTCTCGTTGCATGTTTATATGGTGTACTACAGCTCCTATAGGGGTATGACACGCTAATTAAAATAATATAGGGTATAAATTATGTGAAAATAACTTTCATTAATGTTTGATTACGTGCCTTTAAAAAAGAAATTGCAATAATGAGGTTCCTGAGAAAAAAAGCGTATATATATATATATATATTTGATACAGGAGACATGCGGACTGAAAATGAAGGTATTGTCCAGAATAGAAACCGGGAAGATTGTCTTATATTTATAAAGCAGGGAAGTATTCGAATTTGTAGTAAAGCCTTTTTTAAGTAAAAATTAGAATTTAAATTTTCACGTGTGTTAGGATACATGAATGTAGATGGTCCGACTCTTGAGATAAAGGGCCTAACTTTCATAGTGAAGCTGCGGGAAATTCTATCTAATATGGAGGTAGGTGATCTGCTCATAATTAGGGAAGATTTGAATGTACTACTAGATCCCAAATTAGTTTTTATAAAAGGTAGAATAAAACAGACAGATATGCAGAGAAGTAGTGCACTGCGAAGTCTTAGAGGATTTTAATTTGACTGATAGGTGGAGGGATCAAAATACATCGGCCTCTAAGGCATAAGTGGCAACATTAGATGGGTTGGGCATAGGACTTGTGCGTTTTATCTCGATTTGGGATTTTTTTTGGAAGGGGGTGGGGGAACTTTGGGGGAACGAAATAAGCACCCAACATCAACGCAAGTTAAGTTAACATGCGCACTGGTCTGAATGCGAACCGTGCATCAATGCAAGTTAAATAAACATGCGCACAGGTTCGAAATGCGAACGGGGTTTCGACGCAAGTTAAAACTGCGCACTGGTGCAAAATAAACACACTGCATCAACGCAGGTTAAGTAAACTGGTCCGAAATGAGAAACGCACATCAACGTAAGTTAAATAAATATGCACATTAGTCTGAAATGCGAACCGCGCATCGACGCAAGTTACATAAACATGCACACTGTTGAATTAATTGTTTATGTCCGACCAACAGCCCACGTATGTGGACACAATTTCGATAAGTTGTTCGAGGGTATCTCTGATAGACTATCCATCTAGACTATTCCTATTTTTCTAGGATACAAATCTTTGTATATATTCATTGGTCTATGTTCGGGTCCGTTGCTAAATTAATTATTTAGCTAGCTTTTGGCCCTCTCGAAGCCAATTTTTCAGAAATTCTCTTGGTGACTGGGACTCTGGCCTAAGGCACACTTGTTTTCTTCCAAAATTTTGATCGGAATGCCCTCAAATGTTGCAAAAATGTTCACTAGCATGCCCCTCTTAAAAAGTTACGTTTGTGGTGATTCACCAAAAATTGACCAAATGGATGGGGCACATTTTTCCTTAGCCAACTTTGAAAGCCCTTTTTGATCAGAATGTCTTCAAACTTTTCATAAATGTTCATTAGGCAGTCCTCTTTTGAAAAGAGAGGGCATTTAAAATATTTAGTAGCCAATTTCAAAATGCTTCTTCTCCCACAATTTGACTAAATTCCTTTATAAATTTGTACAATTTTCATTAAACAGGCTTAACAATATGGCAGCCACTTTTTAGCGATCATGCAAGCCTGGTGATAGATAAATTACCAGATCTAGGCTGGTTGCAATATCCCTGGACATTCTTGTAATTTTGAACGAGTTACGGTAACCCCAAAATGGCATTTATAATGCGAAAGCAACTTAATAGTTCCCGTGTACTTTTTTGTCCTTCATATATTTCATTTCAATCAAAAATGGAAAATGAAAGGCAGTTAACTATAAGCAAACAGTAAACAAGAAACTCACCGGTGTAACGATATCATGGTGAATCAACTTCATCGCACGACAAAGCAAATATGTAGGAAGATCAGGATTTCTTTTTGCCGTTTCATAAATTTTTTTCAAGTATTCATAGATAACTTGAGTTTCCAGTAAAACTCGCTGAAATGATTCTGGCGATGGAAGATATTCCCTAATGTCTGAAATGATGATTGTCAGTTTTTCTTCTAGTTTTCGTAGAACCTCTGGAGCAGTGTAGCGTAAAATCGAGTGCTCAGGAATAAAGAAATGAGGTACATTCCTGTCTTTTACCATTTTCAAAAGTTCGGTATAAATAAGTCGTACGCTTCTGAGCAAGTTTGAATCGTTCCATATTTCGTCAGAGCCCGGATGTTCTTCGCATAGCCAAAGCATTGTGGTTTTTAACCAATACGAATGTACTTCATTTTCATCTACAGTTTTTACGTGCATATAGTATATAATTTTGGCTAAAAGGTATGCTCTTTTTTGTTGTTTGGTAAGTTTGTTCATAAGATAAGTTTCGGCTCTAGAAAATGACCATCGCCACTCTGTTGCCTTGTCGCCGTCAGGTGAGGATTTTGGCACTATGTCGCAGCCTTGAGAAATAATTTGTTCCCGTTCCTCAAGAGAAGGCCAAAGAGGTGGGCGTCTTGGATCTTTACGGGACAATCTTTTGCTAAAGTTGTTAGCAGATGGCGACCAGAACTCAAGTCTTATAACAGGAACCCTATCCCAACTCGTTTGAAATAATGGAGCACCGCTTATCTCTTTCAAGGCCATCCTCATCGTAACTGCTGTTCCTTGTATGGATTCGCTAAGTGTTTTGGCCAAATCTCGATTCCCGCTCAGCGCTTTAAACAAATTTTGCATGGAATCATCAGCTGCATCCATCGACGCTATTTTTTCCGCAACTGTAAGTACATGGCGTGGATCCAGATACTGTCTGCTGAATTCAGCCTCGAATTGATCCGTTTTAGCAGCAATTTCTGCTGCTCCCTTTAAAGAAAGAAGCGATGGATCAAGCTTTTTTCCGCCACTATACGTATATGGAGTGGATCCAGATATTGCCCGCTGAAATCAGCCTCGAATTGATCTCTTTTAGCAATTTCTGCTGCTTCCAGTAAAGAAAGAAGCGATGGGTCAAGCTTAATTCTTAAATTGTCAGGTTTGCCCTCAACGACTTCCAACAGATGCGCGTAGCTGTCATCTGCCGTTGTTAAGTAATTTAGCATATCCAATTCAATTTCATGTTTTGCGATATCCGGGTGAAACTGACGTGCAATGGAACAACCATCGGCGACACTTCCGCTGATTTTAAGCTGAGCTGGTGCATATGATTCATCCATTAAAGCAGGCAGCAAGTTCAAAAGCAATGCATTTAAACTGTGATCTCTTTCAAACAAGTCGTTCATGTATACAACATATTGTTGAATATTTACATACACAAGAGTGCTGCACGAAGCCATGTTATTCGTTTCCCGTGAATGGAACAAATGACTGTGCTGTTCAAGTGGTGCTATCTGTGACTAAGAACGAAGCTAAACCAAAACCAAAGACCCTTAAATAATAAGACGGTTCACTTCAGTTCATTGTGCATATGCTCTGCGCTGCTAGCGCCACCATACGGTTGCCGTGTCCATGATCCGGAATCAAAACAAAATGGCAAAATGGCAAAGAAAAGGCGCGGAGGTGCATAGTGTGCGGCAGTAAATTGTCATAGCTTACGCTACAATAGTACATATTCCTAGTTTCGATTTCCAAATGATACGGAGAGGCATGTATCTTTCTTTGTGCATATCAGAGATAAGTAAAACCGATAAAGATGTGAAACAAATAGAGCAAAAAATCCATGCTTTCTATGATGTTTTTTTCTCCGAGGACAGATGTAAAAAGTCCACAATCCAAAAATACCGTTTGTACAATAATTTTAGCCTGGAAGGAATTTTATCGGTATTTTTTTAAAACTTTCTAACCTTCGGTTCAAGAAAGCAGTGTGTTAGCATGACAAAGCAGTGAAAACAACACTTGATATTTATATAATAAACAAGGAAGTAAAATTTTATATTTTTACACACATTTATATGCCATGAAAACGAAGACATTACAAAGATGAAAGGAGAAGCAAACCAATTTTGACGCTTTCGATTTGGTAGAAACCGTCATGGCAAACATTGCTATGAAAAAATGGGACTAGACTGTGATGTTACCCTTCACTCTTCGGTCCCCCGCTCACCGCCCACCCCCATCCCCCAACTTCCCCATGTTTTTGTTCGGAATGGCTGATCCGTATAAGATATATATGCGAATCTCCCCTTTCCTTAACAAAAGCTTCTAGTTCCGCACCAGTTTGAATGTAACACGTACATATCTGCAAAGGGCAAATACTTGTTATATCACACATCCCAGAAGGTGATGACATGTACTCGTTTAGAGCAAAAGCATACAAAAAACAGGACACATAAGTATGTATGTTACGCCGTGCAAATATAAGGAGTGCAGCTTCTGGGATTAAGCGAAATAGAAAAGTCTAAGACATTTTAGTCACATGAATTTCATGGTGGCTTACCCAGGATATTGACTTTTGGCGATCAAATATTTTTGTGAAATGTGATTTTTTAGATATCTGTGATAGATTCATATATTAATGAAATAAACTATTCGATCAAATCCTTATTTCATGTGTCTTGTTTTATGAATTAAAACGCCCTTTCAGTTGTAGCCGCAACAACGCACTGTCAGCTTGATACATGTAGGTTAAATACAGGATCTTGAATGTACTTAGCCGGATAGCTAACATGAGGCCACGGCGTCCGCTAGGGCGGCGCTGCAATCTCTGGATTCGTATTGCTACATAACAAGTGCACTCTCTTAGTAAATACAAGCTCTTAGCCAAAACTAAGTTGAAGACATAAAGTATGTTTCATCATTTCGTCACATGATCTCCTTATCTTATCATATGAGGTCACGTTGCCATAATGTACTCTGTTCAAGCACAGTTTTTATGTGTAGAGTTATCTAGAGATATCTGTAATACAGCAGGCGATCAGTTTGTGAAACGTTTTACGTTCACTTTCGTTTATTTGCTTAAAAAATAACAAAGTCCTTAGAATTTTTCCAGAATTGCTTTTCGTCAAATCTTATGTATGTATGTTCCCTGTGCATTGCCTTTCAGACAATAGTTAAAATGCCACATCGTATTAGCTGACGATTGATCTTTTGAACATAGAAGTAACACAAACCACCAAATCAATTTGTGAAACACAAAAATAAATGTTGCCATTAAAGTTATTAAAACTGAAAAAAAATGTGTTTACAGACAGTACAAATAACTAAATCAGCAACAGTATTCAACAATAAGGCATGTGGTCAGTGTGCACCAGTTACGGGACATGTGATCAAGACGTTTGGTCCAGACAGCTGTGACCATGAATGCGGGATATGAAAGAAATAAATGCATGAAAGTGCATTGACAAAACCATGCGAGCGTTTCGATCTACCCAGAAAGAAACAACAGCAAAAAAACCTGTGGAATGTAGCGTTAGTAGTGCATTCCTGAGCGTATGGGGGGTGAGGGATTGGATCAGTGAAAACATCTGCGCAGATTCATTTTTCTGTCGTCAATTATAATCTTTCATAAATTCATTATTTTTGCAATTGGTTTGCTTAGTTACCTTATTGTGACCATGCAAAGAGCATCGTTGCACTGTAGCACCGCTAAACAGGGTACAGGCCTTGTTCTTATTACTCCTTTATGCTCTTCTTCACAACTACGTGATTGTCCAAAAAGGTTTTTCCGTCGCTTTAGGAATCTTTAAGTAAAAAAAGGGAATTTGTATGCCTGCATTTTGTCCTTTTTGTTCTGTAATTCCCTCATTCAACAAAATCTTTAATTTACTTTATAAAAGATTTACATGTACAAGTAAATAAAATTGGTCATAAAGTTATCCCCCCTCCCATTGGTATTCAAAGGTCAAAACCTAATGGAGTCATCGAGTTCGCAATTGTCTAGGTCATCTGTCTGAACCATATGTTGCAGGAGAGGCTGTTGTCAGCCAAAAGCCCCAGTACAACCTTTTGGCACTGGGGCCAGAGGTGGCACTAGGGCTCAGAGGTGGTACTGGGGCTCCACGCTATTTTAAACGGATATTGCAACTATTAAGCCCCAGTACCACCTGTCGGCCCAGTACCACCTCTCGGCCCAGTACCACCTGTCGACCCATTACCACCTCTCGGCCCAGTGCCACATCACGGCCCAGCGCCCCCTCTCGGCCCAGTTCCACCAGGTGGTACCGAGGTCTTTAACCGACAACAGCCCTGACTCATACGTTGTGCAGACGTGTCCAGTAACTAGTTCACATTGGTTACCTTCTTTATGGTTAAATAGGGATTCTAATTAAGACTTTGTTCATTTATTTGTAACTCTCTAAGCAGATTTTTCACTTTTGTTAGCCTTAATGACAACATCATTTTGTTGTGTTTCACAAACTGATTGCGTGATTTGTGTGACACCTGTGTCAAAAAGAGCACTCTTTTGCAAGTACGTTGCTACAGTTTAACTTATTTCTGAAAGGCAAAACATAGTACACACATGTACGTAAGACTTGATGAAAAGCACTTCACAACTGATTGTTTATTCAATCTCAAATTGCCGCACTCTTATGTAGCATGTGTTATGTTTTTATACACCAGAACCCCAGAAATACGACTACCTGTGGGGCTGGGCCGAAGTAGTCGTATTTTCGGGGTGGTCTAATTTGCGTGGTTCCAAGCAAGGGGTCCTATATTGAGACGTTATTAGATCATGATGAACTCTTGAATGTTGGTGAATAAGAAATAACAAATATTTGCCCTTTACATAAAATAATTAACTCAACTTTATCCTGAACTGAAAGATCTCTCTAAGCACTACAATAAACTAAACCATGCAAACAAACGTCACCGCTGAACTAATAAAAAAAGCAATCATGATTAAATCTATATAATGATTAATAACTATAATAAAGAATAATATCTGTGAATACAAAAATATGGTCCAGTAACATAATTTGAGACATATCCTATTTATCATTATAAAATAGCTAGCGACCAGAATAACTAATAACATTAACATGTACATCTACAAAATAAGCGCCTTTCTAGACGTGCTTTTAATGCATTCCGTAGCAGTAGTAGGGAAATGGGTGTCCGAAAACAGGAAGTGACGTCATCAGTGAGGACCCCCCCTACTCCCCCCTAGGGGTCGACTGTCACCGGTAAGAAAATGTAAGGACCCCCCTCTCCCCCCCGGGGTAAGAAAATTTTGCAATTTCAGCATAGTTATCCGTTTCAGACGATTCTGAGCAACTTCGGTTTTGATGACCCCCCCCCCCCCAGGGGTAAGAAAATTTTGCGATTTCAGCATAGTTATCCGTTTCAGACGATTCTAAACAACTTCGATTTTGATGACCCCCCCCCCCCCCAGGGGTAAGAAAATTTTGCGATTTCAGCATAGTTATCCGTTTCAGGCCATTCTGAGCAACTTTGGTTTATATGACCCCCTCTTACTTAAAATTGCGATAACTTTCGTTATAGTTGACCGATTTGTATCAAAATTTCACTGTTTGATTCAGTTTTATGTAAACTTTTGTCATAAAGTAATCATGGGCTAGTTGCGCAGCTGACTGTATGCATATTTGTAGCATTCCGCCATTTCAACTTAAAACTGGGATAACTTTTCTTATACTTGACTGATTTACCTGGAAATTTCGCTGTTTGATTCAGTTTTCTATCTAGTTTTGACATAGTCATGGGCTATTTGCACAGCTTGCTGTATGCATATTTATAGCATGTAGCCATTTTAACTTAAAACTGGGATAACTTTTGTTATATTTGACCGATTTACATGAAAATTTCACCATTTTGTTCAGTTATTTCTTGTGTTATTTCGCGGATGAATACCATTTTGGCTTCACCGCTAGATGTCTCGGCTGTGCAGCTCTACAACTGTATGTGAGACATTCTGCTGAGTCAGCAATTTTGACAAGTTTGAACAAGTTACACATCATATTTTGATTGCATCGAAGTAGTATAAAAGCAGACCTTTTTGTTCTGCTTGGAAAAACTTGGACAAACTTTTTGTTTTTGGTTTTTATGACTCTATGACATTATGTGACAACATGCGACTGTGACATTATGTGACTTTATGTAATCTATGACATTATGTGACTCTCTGTGACTTTTTTTAACATAATAGCCATATTTCTATGTCTATTTTCACTATAATTATTATGCTAATATTTAATTAGTCATATTTCAATGGTTTTATTACAATAACCACACGCACACACAGCATAGGAATAAGTACATGAAAGGTCTCAGAGTGTGGGGAAACCGATCAATAAATTTCAGAGTGCACTCGTTCAGAGCGTGGGAACGATGAATAATTTGAGAAGGAATGGGATTTTCCCTACGATAAGTCAAATGTTATATTTTATGTTATAGTAGTTGGAAAATGGTGCAAACTTTAGCAAATGTAGTTTTTGACAACATATGATATATAAAATAAGTTCTAGCATTTTACCATGCTACTTATTCAAATATTCTAAAGTTATAGTGGTGCAGAAATGGTGGTTCTAGACCAACTTTAACAAATTTAGTTTTTCACGTTTCAAACAATTCTACCACTTGGTTGATTGTTGGAAAATGGGAAGTGAAAATGTGAATAGTTATGTAGGAAAACTGCGCCCATTCAAACATGTGTTCGAATGGCAAGCCCATTTAAAAGACGTGTTCGAATGGCATGCCCATTCAAAACACGTGTTCGAATAATTTTTGGAAGATATTAGGTCGTGGTATTGTTCAACAAATTGTTCAACATGTTCAACATGTTCAACATGTTCAACAAGTTCAACATGTTCAACATGTTCAACAAGTTCAACATGTTCAACAAGTTCAACATGTTCAACAAGTTCAACATGTTCAACATGTTCAACAAGTTCAACATGTTCAACAAGTTCAACATGTTTAACAATTTGTTCAACATGTTCAACATGTTGTTGTATATAAAGCTATGTTGTTGTATATAAAGCTATGTTTAAAGACTTTCTCATCATTTGAATAGTGTAGGTTGAACCGAAAGGATGTATCAATGCAACATTTGTTCAAAATCTTACAATTGGCCACAGAGTCTTAAAAGACACTTAAAGGTTGCTCACACGTCAGAAGTGGATGAAGAATCGGATATGAAAAACCCTGTAAAACTACCTTTCACGGAAACTTTCGATGAGTCTTCTATGGAAAGTGAAAGCGTTAACATGGCTGAAAAGAATGCACATGCTTGTACAGAATGTGGTGCATTATACAACAGCGAAGAAGCTTTGCTCAAACATATGGAGCAGTGTGGTGAGGATGCCGATGACAGGAGTTCTGAAAGTGAGTCAGAAACAGACTCTGAAAGTGAGTCAGAAATAAACTCTGTTTGGTATGATATGGTTCAAGAAGTCTACGATGACTATGATGACAAATTTCAAGAAAAGGTTTCAGAATATGAAGAACAAGGACTTGAAGATCCGCGTGGAATAGCAAGCTATGACCTTCGACCCATTTATAAACATGGACTTAAACAACTGTTTATGAGACTATTCAAATATACCCAGCGTCTAGAAGAAAACCAACATTATCAAAAGATTTTGAAGGACTTTAATTACTTTGTGGATGAAAAACAAGTATTCAAAGGCACTAAAGGCGGCTATAAGGAAAAACAATGCATTCTTTGAAGAGCTACTAGATAATGAAGAGGAGTATGACAGCAGTGATGAAGAAAGTGACATGGAGAGTGAACAGAGTGAAAGAGATGAAGAAAAATAGACTTATTTGACTAAACTTTATTATAAAGACTTTATAAATGTTGTAATATTTTATTCGCTTAAGCGTTGTGTATTAATATATGTCTTGCTTTGCAACATATAAAGTCGCAAGGTTCCTGACGTGGTTTTAATTGACCCGTAAACCATATATCATATATTAGGTATTATAGTTAATTTTGCATTATTATGTATTATTATGTATTATATTCAAGTATTGTATGAGGAAAATTAAAAGCTGAAAAGCATCATATGTGTTTTTATTGAATATCACACATATGTACAATTATGATACAAACAAAACTATTTCAAATACATTTTATGTAAATACATGTGCAGATTCACAAAAACTTAACATTTTATAACAACTGACTTCACATTAACATACATCATGTTAATTTCATAGCCTACATATGAAGACAATTTTATTTGAACTACATATCAAATGTATATGTCCATATGAGTCAAAGCTAAGTTTCAAGTTCTTGTCAAGCTTCAAAACCTTCGCTCCAATCTTCTACACTGAGGGTGATGAAATCAGAGCATTCACTAAGCTCGTCATGCAGTTAAAATGTATACAGTAATCTTGCTGTCTACTCAACGATCTTCTGACAGTCACTGCATTTATACAAATCCATTTGCTGAAGCATGAAATCCACTGACGTCATTTGCTTCTTCAGCATGTGCCAATCGTTCAATGACAACAAAATTCCCTTCTTGGTAGGATGTAACCTCCCAGATGTATGATCCGTAATATATTCGCGAATGTTAACCATCACTTTCTGTTGATATTTCGCCAATTTAATATATATTTCTCCATTAATAGGTATCATAACCGGTAAATCGTCTACACTCATCTTCTTCATGGTGGTAGCAGCTTTACACTCTGGTTCTCGCTTCATTTCGCTTTTTACACGGCGGCGTCATAGCTGGTAACTCATCTCTTTTTATCTTTCTAGGATGTGGTCGCTTTTGACGCTGCTGACATGACTTCGCCTTAGACTTTACCATGAGCATTGCCTTAGACTTTGCTGTAGGTATTGTCTCAGGCTTTACCATAAAATTTTCTGCAGGCATTGTCTCAGACTTCTCTACAGGTATTGTCATAGATGGTAGTTGTTGCTCGCTCACTGCAGACATGTTCACACTTCAGTATCTTGATACAGAATGTGTTAGGTCTGAGGGCGGCTGCCTTTTATACTTTATAGTGAGTTGACTTAATATGTTTAGAAATAACTTTACCACGTTTGCCTTTGTGGCCAATTGTAAGATTTTGAACAAATGTTGCATTGATACATCCTTTCGGTTCAACCTACACTATTCAAATGATGAGAAAGTCTTTAAACATAGCTTTATATACAACAACATAGCTTTATATACAACAACATGTTGAACATGTTGAACAACTTGTTTAACATGTTGAACTTGTTGAACATGTTCAACATGTTGAACTTGTTGAACATGTTGAACATGTTGAACATGTTGAACATGTTGAACATGTTGAACAATTTGTTGAACAATACCACGACCTAATATCTTCCAAAAATTATTCGAACACGTGTTTTGAATGGGCATGCCATTCGAACACGTCTTTTAAATGGGCTTGCCATTCGAACACATGTTTGAATGGGCGCAGTTTTCCTACATAACTATTCACATTTTCACTTCCCATTTTCCAACAATCAACCAAGTGGTAGAATTGTTTGAAACGTGAAAAACTAAATTTGTTAAAGTTGGTCTAGAACCACCATTTCTGCACCACTATAACTTTAGAATATTTGAATAAGTAGCATGGTAAAATGCTAGAACTTATTTTATATATCGTATGTTGTCAAAAACTACATTTGCTAAAGTTTGCACTATTTTCAAACTACTATAACATAAAATATGACATTTGACTTATCGTAGGGAAAATCCCATTCCTTCTCAAATTATTGATCGTTCCCACGCTCTGAACGAGTGCACTCTGAAATTTATTGATCGGTTTCCCCACACTCTGAGACCTTTCATGTACTTATTCCTATGCTGTGTGTGAGTGTGGTTACTGTAATAAAACCATTGAAATATGACTAATTAAATATTAGCATAATAATTATAGTGAAAATAGACATAGAAATATGGCTATTATGTTAAAAAAAAGTCACAGAGAGTCACATAATGTCATAGATTACATAAAGTCACATAATGTCACAGTCGCATGTTGTCACATAATGTCATAGAGTCATAAAAACCAAAAACAAAAAGTTTGTCCAAGTTTTTCCAAGCAGAACAAAAAGGTCTGCTTTTATACTACTTCGATGCAATCAAAATATGATGTGTAACTTGTTCAAACTTGTCAAAATTGCTGACTCAGCAGAATGTCTCACATACAGTTGTAGAGCTGCACAGCCGAGACATCTAGCGGTGAAGCCAAAATGGTATTCATCCGCGAAATAACACAAGAAATAACTGAACAAAATGGTGAAATTTTCATGTAAATCGGTCAAATATAACAAAAGTTATCCCAGTTTTAAGTTAAAATGGCTACATGCTATAAATATGCATACAGCAAGCTGTGCAAATAGCCCATGGCTATGTCAAAACTAGATAGAAAACTGAATCAAACAGCGAAATTTCCAGGTAAATCAGTCAAGTATAAGAAAAGTTATCCCAGTTTTAAGTTGAAATGGCGGAATGCTACAAATATGCATACAGTCAGCTGCGCAACTAGCCCATGATTACTTAATGACAAAAGTTTACATAAAACTGAATCAAACAGTGAAATTTTGATACAAATCGGTCAACTATAACGAAAGTTATCGCAATTTTAAGTAAGAGGGGGGGGGGTCATAAAAACCAAAGTTGCTCAGAATCGCCTGAAACGGATAACTATGCTGAAATCGCAAAATTTTCTTACCCCTGGGAGGTCATCAAAACCGAAGTTGCTCAGAATCGTCGGAAACGGATAACTATGCTGAAATCGCAAAATTTTCTTACCCCGGGGGGGGGGGAGGGGGGTGCTTACATTTTCCTACCGGTGACAGTCGACCCCTAGGAAGGGGGGTAGGGGGGTCCTCACTGATGACGTCATTTCCTGTTTTCGGACACCCTTTTCCCTACTACTCGTAGCCTTGGCGCGTTGTTCCGAAAATCTCTGATAGCATAGCGTTGATTAGTTCCGTTCTCTAATAGCAGTCTCTGATCAGAGGACACAAGATGGCGATTGGACCTATATGTCATGAGCAGCTCTGTAATGTAAGGCGGGGTTTGGTTATTTAGGCCGTTATATGTAATTCGCCTAACTCTGAAAACTGTGCGTTGTTCGACAGGTAACCAATGGGGAGAGATCAATCTATCATTATATTTTCTTGACCCGACAATCACATAATCCGACCTGAGTGATTCGGTATTCGCTGAAGCCGATCTGGGAATCGTTTTCGGAGATTGAACAAGCTGTATGGATGGGTCTAGGACGTTACTCCCCCCCCCCAGTATCCCCAGATGATAGCCCCCGACGGTACCCCCGGAGACAATACCCCCTGTAGGACCAAACCCCCACGTACCAATACCCCCTCCCCCGTTCTGTTTAGACAATACCCCCCCCCCCCCGTCACTGAAACCATATTTGAACTTGCAGGCTAAAAACTAATTGCAACTACTCCAGTGGGTTCCAATAAAGTTTGTGACTCCGGAAAGCATAGCCAACAAAGTTTTTGACTCCAGACAGGCTTAAGACTAATTGCATCTACTCAAGTTGGGTAGCAGAATAAACTGTGGCGCAAATTGATAAATTGCAATCCTGGCCGTCGGTGAAGTTTATCAATTTTCAAAGGAATAATTTCAAAACACTTACAGTACTTGCGGTTAAAAAAATCAGTAAACGATTGTTGAAGACTTTTTTGAGGCGGAAGATGAAAACGCTAAGGCGAGTTATATTTGCCTTAAAGCTGTTTATTTTTCTATTTTTATAACATGTTATGGAAGAAGCGGGGAGGGTGACGTGAGTGCCAGTGAAACTACAGGAAAACAGAACCCTGGTATTACCCCCGCCACCGCCAGGCCCGAGGAGAGTCGGAGCCTAAGGGATCCGGCCCTCCATAGGGTCAAGGGGCCCCATTAAAATTAAAAGGACGGATCTGGGCCTGGCTTCAGCGGAAGTTCTGCAAAAGCAATTCAGTGTAAGGACAATGACATTTACTCACATGACTTACGGCTGAGGGAGACTCACATGACTGACGGCTGACGGAGACTGACATGACTGACGGCTGACGGAAGCTGACATGACTGACGGCTGACGGAGACTCACATGACTGACGGAGACCCACATGACTGACGGCTGATGGAAACTCACATGACTGACGGCTGACGGAGATTCACATGACTGACGGTTGACGGGCACTCACATGACTGACGGCTGACGGAGACTCACATGACTGACGGCTGACGGAAACTGACATGACTGACGGCTGACGGAGACTCACATGACTGACGGCTGACGGAGACTCACATGACTGACGGCTGACGGAAACTCACATGACTGACGGCTGACGAAAACTCACATGACTGACGGCTGACGGAAACTCACATGACTGACGGCTGACGAAAACTCACATGACTGACGGCTGACGGAGACTCACATGACTGACGGCTGACGGAGACTCACATGACTGACGGAGACCCACATGACTGACGGCTGATGGAAACTCACATGACTGACGGCTGACGGAGATTCACATGACTGACGGTTGACGGAGACTAACATGACTGACGGCTGACGGATACTCACATGACTGACGGCTGACGGAAACTGACATGACTGACGGCTGACGGAGACTCACATGACTGACGGCTGACGGAGACTCACATGACTGACGGCTGACGGAAACTCACAAGACTGACGGCTGACGGAAACTCACACGATTGACGGCTGACGTAAACTCACATGACTGACGGCTGACGGAGATTCACATGACTGACGGATGATGGAAACTCACATGACTGACGGCTGACAGAGACTCACATGACTGACGGAAACTCACATGACTGACGGCTGACGGAGACTCACATGACTGACGGCTGACGGAAACTCACATAACTGACGGCTGACGGAGATTCACATGACTGACGGCTGATGGAAACTCACATGACTGACGGCTGACAGAGACTCACATGACTGACGGAAACTCACATAACTGACGGCTGACGGAGACTCACATGACTGACGGTGACGGAAACTGACATGACTGACGG
This sequence comes from Protula sp. h YS-2021, assembly GCA_949752745.1. Classification (NCBI taxonomy): domain Eukaryota; kingdom Metazoa; phylum Annelida; class Polychaeta; order Sabellida; family Serpulidae; genus Protula; species Protula sp. h YS-2021. The sequence continues at coordinate 7,343,725 of OX457025.1, forward strand.
CTGACTTAGACTCACATGACTGACGGCTGCTGGAAACTCACATGACTGACGGCTGACGGAAACTCACATGACTGACGGATGACGGAGACTCACATCACTGACGGCTGACGGAGACTCACCTGACTGACGGAGGCCCACATGACTGACGGCTGATGGAAACTCACATGACTGACGGCTGACGGAGATTCACATGACTGACGTTTGACGGAGACTCACATGACTGACGGCTGACGGAGACTCACATGACTGACGGCTGACGGAAACTGACATGACTGACGGCTGACGGAGATTCACATGACTGACGGCTGATAGAAGACAGAGACTCACATGACTGACGGAAACTCACATAACTGACGGCTGACGGAGACTCTCATGACTGACGGTTGACGGAAACTGACATGACTGACGGCTGACGGAGACTCACATGACTGACGGCTGCTGGAAACTCACATGACTGACGGTTGACGGAGACTCACATGACTGACGGCTGACGGAGACTCACATGACTGACGGCTGACGGAGACTCACATGACTGACGGCGGACGGAGGCTCACATGACTGACGGCTGACGGAAACTCACATGACTGACGGCTGACAGAGACAAACATGACTGACGGAAACTCATCTGACTGACGGCTGACGGAGACTCACATGACTGACGGCTGACGGAAGCTCACATAACTGACGGCTGACGGAGATTCACATGACTGACGGCTGATGGAAACTCACATGACTGACGGCTGACAGAGACTCACATGACTGACGGAAACTCACATAACTGACGGCTGACGGAGACTCACATGACTGACGGTTGACGGAAACTGACATGACTGACGGCTGACGGAGACTCACATGACTGACGGCTGACGGAGACTCACCTGACTGACGGAGGCCCACATGACTGACGGCTGATGGAAACTCACATGACTGACGGCTGACGGAGATTCACGTGACTGACGTTTGACGGAGACTAACATGACTGACGGCTGACGGAGACTCACATGACTGACGGCTGACGGAAACTGACATGACTGACGGCTGACGGAGATTCACATGACTGACGGCTGATGGAAACTCACATGACTGACGGCTGACAGAGACTCACATGACTGACGGAAACTCACATGACTGACGGCTGATGGAAACTCACATGACTGACGGCTGACGGAAACTCACATGACTGACGGCTGACGGAAACTCACATGAGTGACGGCTGACGGAGACTCACATGACTGACGGCTGATGGAAACTCACATGACTGACGGCTGACGGAAACTCACATGACTGACGGCTGACAGAGACTCACATGACTGACGGCTGACGGAGACTCACATGACTGACGGAGACCCACATGACTGACGGCTGACGGAGACTCACATGACTGACGGCTTACGAGACTCACATGACTGACGGCTGACGGAGATTCACATGACTTACGGTTGACGGAGACTCACATGACTGACGGCTGACGGAAACTCACATGATTGACAGCTGACGGTGACTCACATGACTGACGGCTGACGGAGACTCATATGACTGATGGCTGAAGGAAGCTCACATGACCGACGGCTGACGGAAACTCACATGACTGACGGCTGACGGAAACTCACATGACTGACGGCTGACGGAGACTCACATGACCGACGGCTGACGGAGACTCACATGACTGACGGTTGACGGAAACTCACATGACTGACGGCTGACTAAGACTCAAATAACCGACGGCTGACGGAAACTCACATGACTGAATGATTAGGGTGACGACGGCATCAAAGAATGATGGCATTAATTAGGCCCCAACCCTTCGGATTGGGGTCTATAGGTGTGGGGTGTCCGTCCGTCTGTCCGTCATCGCTTTATACCCGTATGAATTTGATGGCGGTTGGGGCCTGCTTGTGTTTCACAAATACTTACTTGCCATATTAAACTTTCTCACCACAAATCAAACCACTTAACCACAATTATAAATTCTGACTAAATGTCAGATGCAAATTTCAACTAAATCTCGTTTGGCTAAATATCGCCAAGCTAAATGTCGCTGCGCTAAATGCGGCGAAATTCAATACAATTACAGTAATTCAATTTAATGTAGCAATTGTATACACTATAAATATATCGATATTTTGTTATCACACAATGATTTTATAATGAAGGTTTTCTCGGTAAAACAGGATCTCTGGGAAGCTGAAAAACATCAAAGGCTGATCCCTTCGAGAATCCGACTTCCAGCCGTTTGATGTCATCGTTTTGATAAAAAAATTGATCAGACCGCAATAACTTCGTTTTTGCCATTACAAAATTAACCCAGCCTTCGATGAAAAACCTTCAGCGTTATTACTAAAATAAAATGTGTTCATCATATCGAGAAATTTATGATTTTTTTTGATGGGGGAGGGAGGGGCGGGGTGGGGGTGGAGGCCTCATATCGGAAAAATTGCACCCATCAATTTAACATAATGAAGTATTTCCACTGTCTTTCTGATAATTTTAGTGGAATGAAAACGAAAATTTTACTTATCACAGTCCAAGGTCTTTTTTTACACGGACATTTATGCTTAAAAAACTGGATTCAAAATGAAACTTTGCCCATATAATTAATGCAAATTAAAGCAGGGCTATTAGGACTAAAATTGAAAGGAGATCAAATATTCGCATACTTTATTATTTTTATCATATGCAAGCATATTTTTTATTAATGTAAATTTATTTCAGAATTTGAATATAAAGTTCATAGTGGTTTCTATATTTGGTGTGCCCTAGGCTGAACAAGTGTTCGGAGTGTCAAATCATTACTCGTGAGATTGATTGAGCAATACTTGTGGAATACTTGTAGAATACTTGTGGAATACTTGCCAAATTGTCAAATCTCCAATCGGCTAAAACTAAAGAAAGCACTTCGGTAAAAATGTACATATGTAATTTATTCAACAGCCTTTCTACAAATAAACAATTAAACCAAAAAGAGAGTAAAACAACTTTAAAAACTGGCGACAGAAAATTACTTGTACCAGTGTGTGAAAAAGGCGAGGCTCTGTACACAACAACGGGCTCTGTCGCTACTTGTAACAATGAACATGAGTAGTTCCAACTGTAAGCGATTTTGCTTACGTTAGACAAGAAGTCTGGATGAGCACTTTGTTTCCCGTCAACATCGATCAATTACACTGATGTAAGAATCATTAGCTATACCTTATCCCGTAAAACAACGCCCCCACCCCATGCACCGCCCACCCTCAAGCACACAACGACCTAAGGCTAAACTATTTTCGGTAGCTGTCACATCAGGCCAGTGATGCTGTGTCCTGTGATAGTGTCAGATACCGGGTACATAACGCCCACATACAGAACATGCCACGACGCCAGAACGCCACATATAGAACGCCTAAATGCAGAGACGATAAAAACAACCTTCCCCCGTTTTGTTTGTTACAAGTGATTGAAATTTATCACATTTCAAGAAAAGTGCCCGTTTCTTACTCAAACAATATCAACAGACTCCCTCGTTTCTGAAGCGACAGGATTTTTGTGGGTTGTAATGTAGAACATATTCTCTCAGTCTAACGGCCTTCACCAGATGCTTCTGTCAAACTGCCACTTTAGAATTTTATATGAATAATGCGCACTATATAAATCCAATGAAGTAACTCTAAATAAACATATAAACAATTCGACAAGACTAAATATATTTCGTGACGTGCGCATGACGTCGGCGCGGCGCTTTGTCCCAATTTTTATTTACGCACAATCAGCCTGCTGTCGCTAAGATTTACGCACAATCATGTGCGATAATGTTTGCGATGTGCGATAAATTTCTGCATTTTGAGAGTCAACTTTTGTTTTAGCAATAAAATGAATAGCAGAAGAAATAAACAAGCATCAGTAAATACAGTGTGCGCTTCTCACAACCCCAAAATGCGCACGTAATAAGAAAGCCTGAAGAAATGGCTGGCTGCAAGCAGGCCTACTACCCGGGATATCTGCTCCTCTCCCTGATCCCCCCACACCTCCCCCCTCCCCCACGCTAAGAACGGGTCTCCTACGCAGGACATCTGCTCCTCACCCTGATCCCCCCACACCTCCGCCCTCCCTAACGCTACGAACAGGTCTCTTACGCAGCGCATCCGGTCCTCACCCTGATCCCACCACACCTCCGCCCTCCCTAACGCTACGAACAGGCCTCTTACGCAGCGCACCCGGTTCTCACCCTGATCCCACCACACCTCCGCCCTCCCTAACGCTACGAACAGGTCTCCCACGCAGGATATCTGCTCCTCACCCTGACCCCCTCCCCAACAACTCCCCCCTCCCCCACGCTAAGAACAGGTTTCCTACGCAGCGCATCCGGTCCTCATCCTGATCCCACCACACCTCCACCCTCCCCCACGCTAAGAACACATCTTCTACGCAGGATATCTGCTCGTAACACACCCGCCCTGCTGCAAACAGATCTACAAGGCAGGACATCCTTCCTGACCATGACCCTTGCACCCCTCACCACCCCCCTCCCCAAATCCCCAGATATCTGTTCCCCACTCTTGACCCTTTGTGGTTTACAGTGTCAAACCAAGTACCCTGTAATAAACTGCTGTCCAACCCCCTCTCCCGTCTCCGCCCCTCAACCAATAAAAAATCGTCTGCTTGCAGCGGAAAAAGGCAGGCTGTAACTGTTTACTACACCATTTTGCGCTCTTTTTTACCACACCAGTTTGTACTTTTTTTACTGCACCATTTTGCGCTTTTTTATCACACCAGTTTGTACTTTTTTTTACTACACCATTTTGCACTTTTTTCACCACATCATTTTGCACTTTTTTTACTGCACCATTTTGTACTTTTTTACCACACCAGTTTGTACAATTTTACTACACCATTTTTTACTTTTTTCTGCTTTGGTAGTAACCGTTTCCCGCGCAGAGGGTACTGTTTGCAGGGAACAAATGATTTTTGTTTACTGTGTATTTTTTTCTCTCTTCCAGTACAAGGAACTGGCACCCACGCTTTTTATGTCTAGGGAAAGTACCTTCTGCTGTATATAACACCAATAACAATACACATGAAAGAAACTAGAGCTGCCAGAGCACAGGAAACAAAAGAGTACACGTTTATATTACACAAATAAAACAAATGAACCCAGCCAGCTGGCACTTCTAATTTGGGAGATATCATTTCTGTTCCAAAATCTTGCCTTGACAGTTTCTCGTTTGCGCCTTTTACATTCGTTCTTCTCTCTTTTTCAGTGCCAGACCTAAACAGATGTTCTGGAATAGCCCTTACGCAGTGATATTAAAGTGAAAATAATGCCCGTTGAAAGCTTCACTGATGCGTGTACGAAGCTAAACCTTAACACTATTCGCTGTAAGCGCTTTAACAGGCTTGGTGTGCCACATAACTGTGTCACTGAAAACGAAAGCTGCACTCGAAATTGTCTGTAACTGCCTCTTGGCTGTGGTTGTAATTAAATCAACAACTCCCCGGCTTACGACCCAACACCACCCTGGGGACTGTGCGTGCGCTAATGATAACAGTTAATAAATGACGTCATAAGTACTGCTTATGGAGTGGGGGAAGGCCGGACCAAAAAGCAGCAAAAGGATGATCTCCGGCACTTATAACTGCAATACGCAGAAGGAATGCAATACACAGTGCGTTACACACCACAATTCGTTCATTGGACGAAACTCATATATGCAACTCACACTTAACATAAGGAACTGGACTCGCCCCCCCCATCCCCTACCCCACCTCCTCACTCCCCTCCACCCCCCCCCCAATCATACCAACCAAATAACGGCTACACAAACACGAGCGCCTCCTCCCTCCTCCCCCACCCCAAAATAATACGAACCAAATAACGGCGAAACAAACATCAATATCTTTTGATAACTTCTGCTGGCTCTGATAAAATGTTGTGCGACAATGCCAAGCATACCATATAAAATTACTCAAAAGTTAAAACAAGTTTTTCTCTCTAAACATCACAACAAAATGTAACAATTGATAAAAGAAAAACTTCTTCTACATGTATCTATACAAATATGACGTCATTTCTCTCGCAACAATCTTCACACGATATATATATATATATATATATATATATATATATATATATATATATATATATATATATATATATATATATATATATATATATATATATATATAAACTAAAGCGACTATTGCACAGCATTTGTCGTTTAGCGTCTAGCTATGTTACACGCACCGCAGTCACGTGGTACGCAAGCCTCGGACTACGACTGCTAACGTCTTTCCAAAAAAAAAATAAAATAAAAATAAAAAAAAGAAACCGTTGACTTTTCAACAAAACATTTGCTAACATATTACCCTATTCACAAGCACTTTGTATATTATATAACTTATCTTGTTTCGTTTGTATATACCTCATCAGTGATCATATTATTCACTTATTGATCTCCGAAAGTATTTGACTATTTTATTCTTTGCCACCAGCTAGCACAGCTTCAGAAGCGCATCGCATAATAACAATATTGCATTCAACATTATATCATTTAAAATAAGAATTCTCAAGCAAATAAGAAACTAAATATGTTTTGGGCAGGCAGTTATGGATGAGACTACCCATAATTCGAATGTTGGACAAATTACTTTTCTGCTGCAAAGGTGTGAAAATAAGTTGAACAATGTAAATTTTTTATCTTTTGGCCAAAGGAAATTGAAAATATTCGAAAGCTGAATTCAATTTTGGCTATTTACTTAAGTGTCGCTATTTCAGTATTGAAATAGTTTTATTTTTCATTTTTTCCATGTTTTTCTATTTTTAAAAGCAAGAAAACAATATGTAATTTATAACCTAAAAGGATGAAACGAAGGAAAAGTTTCCATTTCTGTGACATTCCTTTATGTCTCTTATTTCAAACAATGCGACGATATTTGGTAGTCACTTTACGAAACACGCAAAAAATGTACTTCAAAAGTTTTTTCAATCTTTTATAAGATGTGCGGTTTATTTTTTTTAATCCGTGTGTATTTTGGCGATATGGTAGAAGTTCTCACCCGATTCAAACATAGTGATATAAAAACCTAATTGGAACTTGCACCGGCTACACAGCATGCAGTACTAGGGACCACCGCACACTCACCCAAGGTTTGCTTAAGACGCAGTGAACCTTCCATCAACTAACGCTAGTCTAAAATTTTATCATTAAATTATCGCTAGCCAACATTAGCTTCCTAACAAGTGGCACATATTAAAATCACACGAGCGGGTGGAGTGCTCGGGGGGAAAAACTCCTCCCAACAGCCTGTAGTGCTGGTAGCCTGGGAGGAAGGTGTGAACAAGGCTAAGGGAGGGGTTCATAGAGAGGCGAGTGCGAACGGTGTGCAAGGCTGAGGGAGGGTTTTCGGATCAGTCCAAATGCCATTGTGATTTCATTTCATGATTTGTGGTACAATATATCCTCTTAAAAAGAAGACCTTTTATGCACTCCGCAGCGATGCTTTTTACGTTGCCATGACGATGCCAAGTACACATTTTCAGTAGTGCGCAGCGTGAATTTTTCGATACCGGAAGAGCGTGGAATACAGATGTGTGCATCTGCTCGTCACAATTATAATCACTGCAAAACTCCTCCTCCCTTTGTACGCGCTGGCAAACATGAAACAAAATACGAGCCCCCCCTCCCCCCCGCATCATGGTCTCCCATACCCCACCCCACCTTCAGGTAGGCCCCGAGCCTAGGCCCAATATTTGTTAATTTAGTTTGGAGAATTTAGAAGCATACCCTACATTTTACAATGGCAAATATGGAATATATACATCTAGCAGATACTCCTGCCACCCCACAATATAAATAGCCAATCACAGGTCTTGACCTTAAGGGTGTGGGGGGGGGGTCATGTTGCCTTTATAAATAAAAAAATGATTTCACTCTAACACAAAACAACACTTTCCACCATTGAAGCACAAGTGCCGCCATTGTGTCAGTTTTATGTCACTCGTCAAAAAAAATAATAGCCAGGTGGGGGTCCACCCAGGGAGCATTCCTGCGTAATATCAAAACGACTGAAGCAAAACTGTAGGAGTAGGATTTTAAAGAAAAAGTTTAACATACGCCCATATATTCAAGCCCCCTATATGGATATGACTAACCCAGTCCGACAAAGTCGGCTGGGTTAAAAAACCACACAGGTACTAATTTCCGCTCCCATAATTCAAAATTTTAAGAAGGTAGCATTATATTCCTAGCGCTAGTAACGATTTTAGTAAGAATTGGTTTTTCACCAATATTTCCGCCACAATAACGCAAAAACAACAACCAGGCAAGTACCAATGACCACCATCTTTAGCAAAATTTCAAGACAGTACCAAAGATTGTTTACTACTAGTAGTTTAGCTTTGACAGCACGGCCATTTCTGCGATATGAGTTTATTTTTCGTCAATATTTCCGCCAATTTTTCTACCAATCAACAAAACAACTAGAAGCTCATTCCGCTAGCGAAATGTTGAACACTTGACAAAAATTAAAACGCAAAAATACTCCCTTCAGTGGGTTATTTCTTGAGTAATATGTTGCAAACAACACAGCTTGAATACGTGTTATAAGCCTAGTAGTGTTTGGTTGTTGTTGACTTAAAGGTTTAATGACTGATCAGGCATACGCCTTGTTATCTATTTACACAGTGAGGCCTCGCACAAAGCTCACTGAGCAATTTCCATTCTGTGCTGTCGTAAATGCTACGCATTAATTTCCCAAAAAATACACCCTTTTCACATGGCGTTTTAACAAAGAAAACGAAATCAAAGACGAAAATGAAGTGACATGCACATGTTCAGATCAAGTTCTTCATAAGTCCCAAGTTTCATGGTCATAGGGCCCATAGTGTCAGAGAAGAAGAAGACACAAAAAATCGTAAAAAGTGTCAAGAAGAAAAAAAAGGACGAATTTTGCTCGCACAAATTCATATAACCCTTGCAAGCCAAAGGCTTGTCAAGTGTTAATAATGGACAGATACACAATAATTCCTGCTACCTATACGTAAAGTTTCAAGAGAGTAAGGTATTTTTCTGCAGTGGATTTTACCAAAAAAAGTTTAGCTCTCTCCCCCCCCCCCGAAAAAAGCCAGGTGGGCACTTATATGCACGTTTCCACTGAAACCACAGCAAGATATACGTTTAACTGCGTTTTGACCACTATTTTGGCCAATTTTTGGCGAATTGCCATAAAAAATAGCCTTGTAGTTATTTCAAGGTGAGAGTACATAAGTGGCCTTAAGACTTTAGTAAGAAATCACCGATATTTGCGCCAATTTTTCTAAATTACGAAACAGTAATAGCTAGGTAAGTACCAATGATGGTTATATTTATCCAAAATTGGAAGACAGCAATAGCCAGTTAGGCAGTAGTTTATGCTACTTTTACTTAAAATTACAATGCAATGATGCTATTTTCCCGGAGTTCGTAAAGATTTTACTGAGATTGTTTTTGGTTGTTGGCCAAAACTTTCGCCAATTTTATGGCCAATCACCAAAAAAAGTAATAGCCAGTAAGCCAGTGATATTGCCTGCTACCTTTCCGTGAAATTTCAAGACAGTAAGGCCATTTTCCTGGAGATCAGATTTTACTGGAATCTTTTTAGTTTTTCGCCAAAATATTCGCAAATTTTTGGCCCATCACCAAATATTGTAATAGCCAGCTAAATAGTCAGGTTTGCTGCCTTTACTTGAAATCTAAAGACAGTCAGACTATTTTTATGGAGTTCATCAAAATTTTATGGAATGTTTTTTCTTTTGCTTTTTCGCCAAACTTTTTGGGAATTATTTAGCCAATCACCAAAAACGTGAAAGTAGATAGTAAGGCTTGCTATCGTCACCTACAATTTCAAGACATTAATACTATTTTCTAGGAGGTAGTTAAGGCTTAACAATTTCAAAAAAAAAAAGTTTTTCTCCAATATTTCTATTTTTTGTGAATCCCTTAAACAACTAATAGATAGATGGACACCAATGCACCCTACCTTCCACCGAAATTGTAGAATGTTTCCATGAAAACCCTAGGGGATACATTTTACAGAAAATTGGTTTTTGGGACAATATTTCTGCCAAATTCCTGAAAAGGTAACAACCACTTAGATAGTAATGTGTGGTACTGCTATTTACAATTACAATGCAAGGAGACTATTTTATTGGAGTTCTCCAAGATTTTACTGAATTGCAAAAACTCGCAGTTTTTTATGCCAACTACTAAAAATTAATAGCTAGTTATGTAATATTGACTACTGTGGTTACTTAAACTTTCAAGACAGTAACGTTACTTTCCTTGAAATAGCCAAGATTTGGCAAAAAAAGGTTTTTAGCCAATATTTTCGCTAATATTTGGCGAATCGCCAAAAAAGTTACAGCCAGGTAGGGGGTAACTGCTACCTTCATTTCAAATTCCAACACAGCAAGACTATTTTTCAGCAGTTAAGATTTTACTAAATTTTACTAAATGTTCTTTTTGTTTTTTTTTTTTTGCTTTTCGCCACAAGCTTAGCCAATGTTTGGTCAATCACCAAAAAAGTAATAGCCAGGCAGGTAGTACCTACGGCTACCTTCACTTTAAATGTCAACACAGTACGACTATTTTCCAGCAGATAGTAAAGTTTTTACTGTGATTTTTTTGCTTTTCGCCAAAATCTGCATCAGTTTTTGACCACTCACCATAGAAAGTAATTGCCAGGTATGCAGTATAGCCTGGTACCTTCACTTAAAATTTCAAAACAGATTGCTTTCCTGGAAATGGTTAAGACGTTACAAAAAAAGGTTTTTCACCAATATTTTCGACAATTTTTGGCGAATCGCCAAAATTCTTACAGCCTTGCTACCTTCACTTTAAATTCCAACACGGCAAGACTATTTTTCAGCAGTTAGTTACGATTTTACTGAAAATTATTGCCAGCTGGCCAATCACCAAGATTAAAATTTTACTGAAAATTCTAGCCCGTTGGCCAATCACCAAAAAAGTAATAGCTAGGTAGTAGCCTGGTAAAGCCTGCTAACTTCACTTAAAATTTCAAAACAGTAAAATTAATTTCCGAAAAGTAGCTAAGACTTTACGGAAAAGATCGGGTTTTTTCGCTAATATTTTCGCCAATTTTGGGCGAATTGCCAAGAAAGCAATAGCCAGGTGGAAACTTATGCGCCTTACCTTCCGCCAAATTTCAAGACATTCAGGCTAAAATCCAGGAAGAATATACGATTTTTTAACTTAAAAGCGTTTATTCGCACATACTTTCAATAACTGTTATATTTCTACTTCTGAAAAAAGAACAGTAAAGAACGCGTGTGGAAAAAAGTACGTTTTGAGGCAAAAAAAAGAACGATGCGAAAAAAAGACTAAATCTTAAAAAAAAGTACGATCCGGCAAGCCTTTCAATGTGGCGTAGTTCTCAGTAGCTGACACATTACTCTCGTGCTACAAGCAAGAGACAGAGCAGAATCAATATGGCGACAAGATAGAACAGTATGACGTGTTCTTCAAACAGGCAAAAAATGAGGCAATTGTCAATGGTGGTTATGTGTGAATTTTGCAATTGATTGAAATTTCTTGGTTTACCTGATGGTTTCTATAGTAAAAGTACTCGACCTTTCAATGTCTGTATTTCTCTGACTCCCTTTTTTCTTTTCAATTTTTGAATGTATACCCTCAAAGCATTAAATTGTGAAAGTATGAAGGAAATGTCGATAGTGGGTGAAATACCCGCATTTCCCTTTACTCACAACGAAGCGCTTTACGAAATAAAACGAGAGTTACAGTTTATAAGCACGACATGCTGATGCAAAATCTTTCGTGGTCATTTTAAGTACACTGTAGTTCATATAAATTATTGGCTTCTTGGTAATGGCCGGAGGGGAAGGGACGCCGTTTCATACAGTAAGTAGCAAAGCTATGTTTTTTAGACAGGTTTCTATTTGCCAAAACAGTTTCTTAGAAAGGTGACAAAAAAAAACAGTCTTGTCGTGTCTGAAAAGGAAAAGGAAACCAAAATTAGGCTGACAAGTGCACATGTACATAAAAACATCAACTGCTATGAACTTGTGACTGCCATAATTCAGTCGACTACGCTTTTGTTTTCTTTTTCTTTTTTTTTCTTTTTTTTTTATTAGAAAAGCATTTCCATGCAACACCGCATTTGGTTTCGTTTCGTTCGGCAAAATCATAAGGAGTCTTTTACTTTTTTTTTGCACTGTGCATAAATTATCTCTCTCCGTTGCTGTGCATTCACTACAGTACATCACCGACAATTATAAGCATTGAGGCATAACTATATAGTTCAAATTATCGAAACACACAATTAACTGACATCATTGAAGATGATATATATATAGCTTTAGAGATTTAACTAAAATTTACAACGAATTAATTAGCATGGGCTCTAAATATAGTACACAGCAAAGTTTCACGTTTACATCAGTGCGTATAAGCAAAAAGCTATAACAAAAACTAGTTGCCCCTTGCATTTGCGGTAAGCTGGAAATGATCTATGCCTGAATCATCACAAGAAGAAACATGACTCTTTTTTTTTTGCATTCATGTGATGTTTCGTTTTATGTGGGTAACTTTCTCGCCACAATGCAGACCAATACAGTACAGCAAATTGTCATATGTTCCAGTCCCCGATCCGCTCATTCTCGAGCAGTTAAAATGCTCTTATTTTCAGTAAGCTGCACAACAACCGGCATAAAAAGACATGGGATGGGGGGGTGGGAGCCAGGGGTGGGGAGGGTAGGAGTAATCAGGTATATTATATGGACATAACAGCAACACCATACTGTTATTGTTGCACATCATTTTTATGCGCCATGCAAAGCTTTACATTAAAAGTACACATACGGTATAAACTGACCCGACCTCCATAATTACAGCATCGCCTAATTCATGCCCCTTTGTGGCAATCAAAGGGTTTTCATTGTTATCGTCATAATGACACCAACAACCCACTCCCCAATACTGTAGCTTTCTTTGATCCAAGAAGGAAAGCATTGTGGCATGTGCGCTCTGTGCGTCATCGCTCTTCACGCCTATACCGTTGGAAATATTCTTTGCGAACTTTTTGACTTCTTCTTTAGCAATTGCTGGCGATGTTTCTGTCGTGCATTTTTCCTTGTGAAACACCACACCACACTTCCCATAACGGTGGAACCTTACGTTTAGATTTCCTGTCAAACAATGCTTGGGAAACGTGTGCATATCATTGTACACCATGCAAAAGTAATATTTAGAATCCATGTTCTTGCTCATGTATGCGTATACACTATTGGCTATCTCCTTATTTGTGCTTCTTTGTTCGGCTTTCATAATTCGGTCGAGTTCTCTCACAACCTTGTGTCCAAAGTCGACAACTTCTTTCTGTATGAAAAGAAAATTTTCTTGTTTTAAACTTGATAAAACCAAACAAGAAAACAGAAAAAAACAGCAAAACTAGACCAGTACGCATCGTTCCCGAGTAGCAAAAATTATTCTTGAGGCCACAGAATACGATTATGAAAACTTAAAAGAAATTATTTAAAATTTGTATTTAAAAGTCACACCGAGTGGCCAGATGTATCAAAACTCTTCGCTACATAGCCTTTGTCATACCCAAGTAAACATTCCGACTTCGAAAAAAACATCGATTTCAGTGACCAGACCAAATCGCAACATCGAATCTGGTTGTCATTTGGTTTTGATTGGTTGCAACCATAGATCAACGTTCATACAAGGTTGAGTAGACGATGACTCTACCCTCAAAGAAACGATTTCCACAACATCAGATCTAGGTGTAATTTGGTTGTGATCACATGTGCGACCATAGATCAACACCTACTCAACGTCTTTAACATCCATTGAACATACATTTGACAAAAACGTTCCTTAAGACTTGACGTTTATTTAACATCTGACACAATGTTAGGTATATTTCGGAAAATCGAAGCTTTATGTACACGTCGAGAAACAGACGTTGGAGGATGTCAGACATATTCGTAGTCGTAACATAGTCGTTTAAGTCCAGTATTTGGTAATGACTGGTCGCTTTAAAAATTGACGAATGTAAGGACTTAAACCACTCCGGATTACGTAATCTTTTGTTTGTGGTGTGTATTAATTTTCACTAATACACTGCATTTTCTAATGTTGTATTAATAGTACTATCCGGTAGAATATTTTGGGTTATAAAAATTTCAACCCCGCTATCCATGGTTGTAAACTGGTCAGATAATTGAACCCAATGAAGCGCTTGCACGAAGCAAAGAGTTTAAATGTTGGATAGACAGTGTATTATGTAATGAGAATATTTGACACTACTCATCCGGCATACGCTGTTTTGTGAAAAACAAAAGACTTTAAATCGATTAATTAAAATCATGATCACTGAAAACTTTTTTTTCTGATGCGAGTGCAGTGTATTATGTTGTGATTATATTTCACGTTCTATTGGAGTGGGGTAGGGTGGTTTAAGTCCGATAAACCATTCGAAGTTGTTTGTTTCGTGAAACATAATACATCTCGGGTGGCTACGCCACCCTCGATGCATTATATGTCACGAATCGACTCCTTTTCATGATTTATCTGTAACATAATATATACCGTAAAGCATACTTTTGAAACACATTCATGGAAATTGACCTCATGCATATCCTATGTTACCCCATTCCCCATTCGCAAGCAAACGGAAAGGCAAGAACGTCATGGGACAAATATTTAAGGATGTTAGGTGTGAGCTCGCCTCGGCCTAATTGGTGTTGGAATATGTATATAATTTAAATTAGATACCAGGCAACTATTTTATAATAATAAAATGTTATAGGGTGGTAGGGGTGGGGCAGGGTTCGTTTGGGATAAACTCGATCGGGATCAGTTTGAATCAAGGGGACAGTTAATTAATGCTTGTAAGTCCCAATTATAAGCTCCAGTTACATGGTTACTGTTTCCCTCCCTTTCGATCAAAGTGTGTGGGCCTGGCTCATTTCCCCAATCCTTCTCCCTTCCCCTGCCGCAACCCCCCCCCCCCCTCATCCCAATTGTGTCATCTACTCAGCTGACACTACGGGCCCTACGGCCACGAAACTTGGGACTTGGGTAGAACTTGATATAAACATGTGCATGGCACTTTTTATTTTCTCCTTCGATTTCGTTTTATTGTTTAAAACGCCATGTGAAAAGAGTGTATTTTTTGAAAGTAAATGCGGTACATTTAATGCATAGCACAGAACACACAGTTGCCTAGCTTTGCGGAAGTTATGGCCAACAAAATAGTCCTGTTTATTATAACAATTTTACGACGACTAGCCGGATAGCTATAATTCTCTTTTTTTCTCTCTCTCATAGTTTTACTGTTCAGGTATTGGCCAAATGTCTGGCGTCCTATTTTCCACAAACTATGATTTCTAAAAAGTTTACGCGATAATGTGTCATCAGTTTTCTACGCTGCCGTTTTGAAGTGACCCTTGCAAAAGAAAAAGAAGCGCCCAAGACACGAGCGCATATTTTAAGATACTTGTCTCTTTCAAGCGGCCTTTGTCAGTACTTTTTCTGCGGGCCCTAGGACCATGAAACTTGGAACTTATGAAGAGCTTGATCTGAACGTGTGCATGTCACTTTTTATTTTCGTCTTCGTTTTCGTGTTCTTTGTTAAAACGCCATGTGAAAAGAGTGTATTTTTTCAAGTAAATTAGTAGCATTTAACGACATCACAGAGCACACACTTGCTGAGCTTTGTGAGAGCTCTCACTGCGTAAATAGATAACGCGGCGTATGCCTGATCAGCAAATGAAACCTTAAGTCAACAAAAACCAAACACTACACGGCTTATAAGGCATATTCAAGCTGTGTTGTTTGCAACATATTATTCAGTAAATAACCCATTGAAGGAAGTATTTTTGCGTTTTAATTTTTGTCAAGTGTTTAACATTTCGCTAGCGAAATGAGGTTCTAGTTCAAGTATGTAGTTGTGATGTCATAAAAGCCCTACAAAGCAGTATTTGCATTCTTGAGTAGTACTCTTTGGCATGCAATTTATTAAGTCTTTCTGTGATATATGATAGCACCATTCAATCATATCATGTTATTAGATGCTCAAAAAGGAGCTTATAAGTTTATAGCGCTCAGCCAATATTGACTGAAGGCTATTGCTATCGGTCTGTCCCTCTGTCCGTCTGTTCGTCTGTCCATCCGTCTGTCCGTGATTTTTTTGTCCGGGCGATATTTCAAAAAGTATTTATCGGATCATCACCAAACCTTACAGGAAGCGGAAGTATATAAAGTGCAGATGTGCAAGGAGGGTTCAATTTGTCTTGTCCGTCCGTCATACTTTAAACTTTTTTCTTGTCCATGCGATATCTCAAAAACTATTCATCGGACCTTCATCAAACGTCACAGAAAGGAAGTATATGTATAGTACAGATGTGCAATGAGGGGTTCAGTTTGTCTTTTGTCCGTCCGTCACACTTTAAACTTTTTCTTGTCCGGGCGATATCTCAAAAAGTATTCACCAGATCATCACCAAACCTTACAGTAATGACGTATATATAGTGTAGATGTACAACGGGGGAAAGGGGTTCAATTTGTCTCATGTCCGTTCATCTGTCCACCGGTCGCACTTTATGACATCATAAACTGCAGTGGGGGGGGGGCATATGGAAAATAAAAGATAACCCTTTTTGTGAATATTGTGGAAGTGATACAGAAGGCACAATAATATACTCACTTATTGACTTTAAAACTACTACTTCTTGGATGAAAGACATATTTATGTTTTTATCTCTGACCGATAAATTATATATAACACGACATACCTTACTTTATTTTTTGGAATATATGACCAAGCAATACAACTTATATGCTTGAATCTTAATCATGTTATTTGTAACGCAAGAAATGCCAAGCAAACTTTCGTGACTCCTGTTCTAGTACGAAAACTATTTCAGAATAGTAGATAAGAATGACATGTCGCGGGAAAACAAACGGCCTGCAAATGGAACAAGTGTTGAATAACGAGAAATTGGTACAGACTTAGCACTATATTTTGCCTGGATAAACTCCTGTGGAGGAGAGTACACTGTTTTGTTTGTTGGTTTGTTTGTGTTTTTTGGTTATATTTTCTTCTTTTTTATTCATTTATTATTTTTTTGTTCGAGATGTTAAAATTGGTTTCATAAATACTCTGTAAAACTACTTAATTTTGTATAGAATGCAGAAGTTTAATAAGCTGTTAAAGAATAGAAACGATTGAACTCCAAGAAGTCATGTTATTATTATTATTATTATAAAAAAACTCAAACGACTGTTGAGGGAAGATAAAAGAGATAAAACGCTATCGATGTGTGAAAGAGAATGTGGCGCTTTTTCATAATTTGTAAAAAAAAAATGAAAAACAGGTTCAAAACGTTTTAGAACATATGCTATTTTACCCAATGACCAAAAAGGAATTTTGAAGGGCATTAAATGCCATTCCTTATGACTGTAACTGTCCAGACGGTGATGTGATTAATATGTTCACAATGTCTATATTTCCCGATATCTGAAGCCTACTCTATTATATAGGCAACTAAAGCAAAAAATATTTGGCTGCAATTTCCACCCTATTATCCAAGGAAAGATTAGAAAAATGGTGGGTTTTCAAATTGTTGGTCATATGGCCTGTGCTCTTTGGTCTGGTGTTTTAACCGATCATAATTTTAATGATTTTTCATTGACCAGACTTAGCAATGAAAACTTCTACAATCCTCGAAAACCCGACGTTTATGAAACGCAAACATATTAGCTGGGATGAACAACTTATACTATCGTCATAAATAGAAATGTGACGTTATATAGTAACAATCTTGTAACAAATGGACGCATCATTCTTCGCGTGTTTTTAGACCAGTCGACTAGATCGAGCTAGTCGTATCACATCAATAGAGGGGCATCCGTCGTCTGTATGTGCTTATGTACGTATGGACGCGTGTAAACTTTTACTCAAAATGCTTCTTCTTCAGTTTTGGTTGAATTCCTTTAAAATTTTGTACAAATGTTTTCTAGATAGGTCTTTCTTGAAAAAATACTTTTTTGGCGATCCGCCAAAAATTGGCCAAATGGGGACATTTTTTATGTCTAATATTCAAACTTCTTCTTCTCCCACAATTCTGATCGGATTCCTTTCCAATTTTGTACAATTGTTCTCTGGTAGGCCTCTCTTAAAAATGTACTTATTTGGCGATCCGCCAAAAAATTGGCTAAATGGGGGCCATTTAAATTTTTTGCTGCCTATTTTCAAAATGCTTCTTCTGGAACAATTTTGATCACATTTACTTTAACTTTTGTACGAATGTTCTTAACATTGGCCTCTCTTGAAAATTTGCTTTTTTGGCGATCAGCCAAAAAGTGGCCAATAGGGATCACTTTTTATTTTTGTTAGTCAAATTTTCAAAATGCTTCTTTTCTGACAGTTTTGATTGAATTCGTTTTCAATTTTGCACGATTGTTTTCTAGGTAGGCCTCTCTTGAGAAGTTACTTTTTTGGTGATCCACCAAAAATTGGCCAAATGGAGGGTATTTAGAATTTTGTGGTTGCCATTTTGAAAATGCTTGTTTTCACATAATTTTGATCAGATATTCAAATTTTATACGAATATTCTTTATGTAGGCATGTCATGAGATTTTACTTTTTTGGAGATCCGCCAATAATTAGCTAAATGGTCGGGGGTAGGTATTTTTAATTTTTTGGTTTCTAATTTTCAAAATGCGTCTTCTCCCACAATTTTAACTGGATTCCTTTCCAATTTTGCACAATTGTTCTCTAGGCAGGCTTCTCTTGAAGAATTACTCTTTTTAGCGATTTGCCAAAAACTGACAAAGTTTGGGGGGATTTTTTTATTTATTGGCTTCCAATTTTCAAAATGCTTCTTTTAACAGAATTTGAATTGGATTCATTTCCAATTTAGTACGACTGTTCTGTAGGACGGACTATCTGGAAAATTACTTTTTTTTTTGCGATCCGCCAAAAACTGGGTAAAAGGGAAGCCATTCTTATACCAGCTTATGTTACACGTAAACTGCGATTTGCAGACGGCGTCCGTTAGTTGTTAGTTAGTTAGTTAGTTAGTTAGTTACTTAGTTAGTTAGTTAGCTATTAAGTAATTTTTCGTTTCAAAATGTGTCTCCTCCTACTACTTTGACCCGATCCCTAGGGTTTCGTACATACGGTTTGTGTTTCTAGTCGATCGGGTGATTTTTTTAATTTTTGGGAAATTTTAGAAGAAAAAAAATTTAAATGTTTCTCCTCATACATTTTGTATCCGATGTCATTCATTTTTGGTATGAGGCACTCTGAGTGGTCATGCATATGATTTGTACTTATTTAGTCAATTGGACAATTTTTGTATTTTGAGGGAATTTTTGAAGAGAAAAATTCAAAAATAATTAAAATTGCATCTCCTTCTACATTTTTGATAAGATGTCATTTATTTTTGGTACGAGGCATCCCTAAGGGGTCGAGATAAATCATGTGCTTTTTTAGTAGATTGGACAATTTTTGTATTTTTGAGGAATTTTTCAAAAAAAAAAACTTCAAAATGCATTTTTTATCCGATATCATTTATTTTTGGTATGAGGCAACTTTAGATGGGTTGGGCATACGATTTGCGCGTTTGACTCGATTTGGGATTTTTTTGGGGGGTGGGGGAATTTTTTAAATAAACATGCGCATGGGTCCAAAATAACCACCCAACATCAACGCAAGTTAAGTTAACATGCGCCATGGTCCGAAATGCGAACGGCGCATTACCACAAATTAAATAAACTTAGGCACTGGTACAAAATAAGCACCCCACATCAATGCAAGTTAAATAAGCATGCGCTCTTGTCCGACAGGCCAACCACGCATCAACGGAAGTTAAATAAACATACGACTGGTCTAAAATACGAAACGCGCATCAACGCAATTTAAATAAACATGCGCAGTGGTCCTAATTGTGAACCGCACACCAATGCAAGCTAGATAAACATGCGCACTGGTCCGAAATACGAACGGCGTTTCAATGCAAGTTAAGTAAACATGCGCACTGGTCCAAAATAAGCACCCAACATCAACGCAAGTTAAGTTAACATGCGCACTGGTCCGAAATGCGAACCGCGCATCAACGCAAGTTAAATAAACATGCGGTCTATGTTCGGGTCCGTTGCTAAATTAATTATTTAGCTAGCTTTTTGCCCTCTCGAAGCCCAATTTTTCAGAAAATCCCTTGGTGAAATTGGTCTTATATCGTACGCTGGGACTTTGGCCTAGGGCACACTTGTTTTATTCCAAAATTTTGATCGGAATGCCCTCAAATGTTGCAAAAAATGTTCATTAGCCTGCCCCTCATTGAAAAGTTATGTTTGTGGTGATCCTCCAAAAATTGGCCAAATGGATGGGGCACATTTTTCTTTGGCCAATTTTGAAAGCCCTTTTTGATCAGAATGTCTTCAAACTTTTCATAAATGTTCATTAGGCAGTCCTCTTTTGAAAAGTTACTTTTATGGCGATCCGCCATAAATTGGTGAAACGGCGGAGGGGACATTTAAAATGTTTAGTAGCCGATTTCAAAATGATTCTTCTCCCACAATTTGACTAAATTCCTTTATAAATTTGTGCGAATTTTCGGTAAACGGGCTTAACAATATGACAACCACTTTTTAGCGATCATGCAAGCCTGGTGATAGATAATTTACCAGATCTGGACTGGTCGCAATATCCCTGGACATTCTTGTAATTTTTAACGAGTTACGATAACCCCAAAATGGCATTTATAATGCGAAAACAACTTAATAGTTCCCGTGTACTTTTTTGTCCTTCATATATTTCATTTCAATTACAAAATGGAAAATGAAAGGCAGTTAACCATAAGCAAGCAGTAAACAAGAAACTCACCGGTGTAATGATATCATGGTGAATCAACTCCAGCGCACGATAGAGCAAATATGTAGGAAGATCAGGGTTTCTTTTTGCCGTTTCATAAATTTTTTTCAAGTATTCATAGACAACTCGAGTTTCCAGTAAAACTCGTTGAAATGATTCTGGCGATGGAAGATATTTCCTAATGTCTGAAGTGATGTCCGTCAGTTTCTCTGCCAGTTTTTGTAGAACCTCTGGCGCAGTGTAGCGTAAAATCGAGTGCTCGGGAATAAAGAAATGAGGCACATTCCTGTCTTTTACCATATTCAAAAGTTCGGTATAAATAAGTCGTACGCTTTTGAGCAAGTTTAAATCGTTCCATATTTCGTGAGAGCCCGGATGTTCTTCGCATAGCCAAAGCATTGCGGTTTTTAACCAATACGAATGTACTTCATTTTCATCTACAGGTTTTACGTGCATATAGTATATAATTTTTGCTAAAAGGTACGCTCTTTTTTGTTGTTTGGTAAGTTTGTTCATAAGATACGTTTCGGCCCTAGAAAATGACCATCGCCACTCTGTTGCCTTGTCGCCGTCAGGTGAGGATTTTGGCACTATGTCGCAGCCTTGAGAAATAATTTGTTCCCGTTCCTCAAGAGAAGGCCAAAGAGGTGGGCGTGTTGGATCTTTACGGGACAATCTTGTGCTCAAGTTGTTAGCGGTTGGCGACCAGAACTCAAGTCTTATAACAGGAACGCTATCCCAACTCATTTGAAACAATGGAGCACCGCTTATCTCATTCAAAGCCATCGTCATCGTAACTGCTGTTCCTTGTATGGACTCGCTAACTGTTTTGGCCACATCTTTACTCCCGCTCAGCGCTTTAACCAGATTTTGCATGGAATCATCAGGTATATCAATCGACACTAATTTTTCCGCCACTATACGTATATGGCGTGGATCGAGATATTGCCCGTTGAAATCAGCCTCGAATTGATCTCTTTTAGCAATTTCTGCTGCTTCCATTAAAGAAAGAAGCGATGGGTCAAGCTTAATTCTTAAATTGTCAGGTTTGCCCTCAACGACTTCCAACAGATGCGCGTAGCTTTCATCTACCGTTGTTAAGTAATTTAGCATATCCAATTCAATTTCATGTTTTGCGATATCCAGGTGAAACCGACGTGCAATTGAACAACCATCAGCGACACTTCCGCTGATTTTAAGCTGAACTGGTGAATATGATTCATCCATTAAAGCAGGCAGCAAGTTCAAAAGCAATGCATTTAAACTGTGATCTCTTTCAAATAAGTCGTTCATGTATTCAACATATTGTTGAATATTTTCGTCCAAACGAGTGCTGCACGAAGCCATGTTATTCGTTTCCCGTCAATGGAACAAATGACTGTGGTGTACTAGTGGTGCTATCTCTGACTAAGAACGAAGCGAAACCAAAACTTAGTTAAAGACATAAAGTATGTTTCATCATTTCGTCACATGATCTAATTATCATATGATGCCACGTTGCCATAATGCAATGTGTTCAAGCACAGTGTTTTTAACTCCAATAGAGCAGGCGATCAGTTTGTGAAACGCTTAACGCTCACTTTCATTTATTTGCTTAAAAAATAACAAAATCCTTAGAATTTTTCCTGAATTGCTTTTCATCAAATCTTATGTATGTATGTGTCCTATGCATTGCCTTTCAGACAATAGTTAAACTGCCGCATCGTATTAGCTAAAGATTGCTCTTTTGAACATAGAAGTAACACAAATCACCCAATCAATTTGTGAAACACAAAAATAAATGTTGTCATTAAGGTTATTAAAACTGAAAAAAATGTGTTTAAAGACAGTACAAATAACTTAATCAGCAACAGTATTCAACAATAAGGCATGTGATCAGTGTGTACCAGTTACAGGACATGTGACCAAGACGTTTGACGCAGACAGCTGTGACCATGAATGCGGAGGATGAAAGAAATAAATGCATGAAAGTGTATTGACAAAAGCATGCGAGCGTTTGGATCTGCCCAGAAAGAAACAACAGCAAAAAAAAAAAAAAAAAAAAAGCCTGTGGGATGTAGCGTTAGTAGTGAGTTCCTGAGTGTATAGGGGTGGGGGTGGGGGGGGGGGGAATTGGATCAGTGAAAACATCTGCGCAGATTCATTTGTCTTTCGTTAATTATAATCTTTCATAAATTCATTATTTTTGCAATTGGTTTGCTTAGTTACATTTATTGTGACCATGCAAAGAACATCGTTGCGATGTAGCACCGCTAAACAGGGTAAGGTCCTGTTCTTATTACTCCTTTATACTCTTCTTCACAACTTTGTGATTGCCAAAAACGTTTTTCCGTCGCTTTGGGAATCTTCAAGTAAAAAGAGGGAAGTTTGATGCCTGCATGTTGTCCCTTTTTCTTCTGCAATTCCTTCATCCAACAAAATCCTTAATTTACTTTACAAAAGACTTACATGTACAAGCAAATAAAATTGCTCATAAATTTATCCCCTCTCCTATTACTATTCAAAGATCAAAACCTGATGGAGTCCCAGTCATCGAGTTCCCAATTGTCTAGGTCATCTGTCTGGGCCATAGATTGTGCAGACGTGTCCAGTAACTAGTTCACCTTGGTTACCTTCTTTATGGTTGAATTCTGATTAAGACCTTGGTTATTTATTTGTAACCCTTTAAGCACATTTTTCACTTTTGTTAGCCTTAATGACAACATCAAGTTTTGTGTTTCACAAACTGATCGCGTGATTTGTGTTACACTTGTGTAAAACAGAGCACTCTTTTGCCAAGCACGCTACGGCAGTTTAACTTATTTCTGAAAGGCAAAACATAGGACTTGGTGAAAAGCACTTCACAACTGATTGTTTATTCAATCTTAAATTACCGCACTCTTATGTAGCATGTGTGATGTTTTTATACACCAGAACCCCAGAAATACGACCACCTGTGGGACTGGGCCAAAGTAGTCGTATTTGCGGAGTGGTCTAATTTGCGGGGTTCCAAGCAAGGGGTCCTATATTGAGACATTTTTGGATCATAATGAACTCTTGAATGTTGGTGAATAAGAAATAACAAACATTTGTCATTTACATAAAATAATTAACTCACCTTTTTCCTGAACTGAAAGATATTTTCGTTTTCATTGGCCGCCATTTTTTAGAAATTCGTTTTATTTTTACATTTTATGGTGGGAGTAAAATTTGGCGGTTTGTATGCAGAATCAGGGGCCAACTGAAAACCGGAAATGAGCTCAAAGTTGAGATATTAAGCCAATTGATATATAAAACGATCCATTGTAATTACTGCAAGGGTTCAATCTAAAGCCAGATTGGAAATCCAAAGTTGAGATCCAAAGCGGGAGTTACAAGCGCAATTCAAATTTAGTATGATCACTTGCACTTATTTCCAACAGATCTCCGTAATCGAAG
Source organism: Protula sp. h YS-2021 (assembly GCA_949752745.1). Lineage (NCBI taxonomy): Eukaryota > Metazoa > Annelida > Polychaeta > Sabellida > Serpulidae > Protula > Protula sp. h YS-2021. Next base: position 7,368,019 of record OX457025.1, read on the forward strand.
GCAATTCATGTACAGAAGGTGCTCTCAAACGTCTTCCTATTTTCTTTTAATATGCACCCCCAAGTCCATTGGATATCACGCGGCATTGTTTGTTTTGAGAATTGCCTAATCCCCCTAATTGGCATGCACGTGTCTTGTTTGCACACAACTCAAATCAACCACAATAGGAAAGTAAACAATGGTCTAGCTTGCGGGGTTAAAAGTACATTTGGGACTGAGAAAAGGCGGTCGTTTCCCGGGGTTCTGGTGTACTTGTGTAGTATGTGTTGCATTGATAACGTGGATGCGCATCTCTTTAGCCGAACCGCACAACGGAAGAGAAATGTGTCGCTTTGTTGTTTGCATTGACATGATTTTTAGATCAGTTTAAATATTTGTCTGTTTTATATCCCTTTCACTCGATAGCCCTTCTATTAAAAAGAATAAATTGATTTTTTTTCTTCTTGTTGTGGAGTGTGGCTGTAATATGATTCAGCGCTTTTACTTGTACATATATAATTAACTAGACCTATTACGCTATGTAGTGGCAAAATTTTACACTTGGGAGCGCAAAATCACTATCATAAAAAGCTTAGTAATACATAACGTACAGGCCAGTTGCATGACCAAATAATCGAAAATAAAATAAACAAAAAAGTGATTTTTTTTTCTCATCTTAACGATTATTATTATTATTATTATTATTATTATTATTTTATTATTATTATTATTATTATTATTATTATTATTATTATTATTATTATTATTATTATTATTATTATTATTATTATTATTATTATTATTATTATTATTATTATTATTGCTGTTATTACAATAGCAAAACTCTCTAAGCACTACAATAAACTAAAATAGCTGAATTAATCACAAGTATAATTTCAGACTTTTTTTTTTGGGTTATTTAGGCGGTAAACGGCCTAAATAGAATCCCGGTCATCTGCTCTCCCCGGTCAACTGCCCCCCAGTCAACTGCCCCCCCCCCTTTTTTTGCAACCCGGTCGACTGCCCCCCCCCCCCTCCTGCAATTTGACGTGGTCGTAATTTGCCCCCCTCCTTTTTTTAGTAGAAAAGATTTTTTTTAAAAATTAGGCAATTGTGATGTCCCCGTCTACTTCGTCTCTGAAAAGATTGATCTTCATTAATCTATTCACCAATATTGATCTTAGGAGAGACTGATCCGTAAACTAATTGCAATTCTAATTGCAATTAGTTTCCTATTGGTGAATTGCAATTTACCGAGGTGCAATACATTCAATAAAATCAATATAATTTTATTTATTGTGTCTTTGTAAGCCAAGAAACCAAGAAAAAATAGTATATGGAGGGGGCAAGCGACCACCCCTCCACTTTTTTGAAGGGGGGGGGGCAGTCGACCGGGTTGCAAAAAAGGGGGGGGCAGATGACAGGGGGGCAGTTGACCGGGGGGGGGGGCAGATGACCGGGATTCTATTTAGGCCGTTATGTGTAATTCGGCCAACTCTGAAAACTGCGTTGTTCGATAAGTAACCAATGGAGAGACATCAGTCTATCATTATATTTTCTTGACCCGACAATCGCATAATATGATCTGAGCGATTCGGTATTCGCTGAAGTCGATCTAGGAGTCGTTTTCGGAGACTGATCAAGCTGTATGGATGGGTCTAGGACGTAACCTCCCCCCCCCCACCCCCTTCCCGAGACAGTACCCCCAGATGATAGCCCCCGACGGTACCCCCGGAGACAATACCCCCTGTAGGACCATAACCCCCCCCCCCCGTCGTGCCAATGCCCCCTCCCCCGTTCCGTTTAGACAATACTCCTCACCCGTCACTGAAACCATATTTGGACTTGCAGGCTTAAGACTAATTGCAGCTACTCCAGTGGGTACCGATAAAGTTTGTGACTTTGGGAAGCATAGCCAATAAAGTTTTTAACTCCGGACAGGGCTTAAGACTAATTGCAACTACTCCAGTGGGTAGCAGAATAAATTGTGGCGCAAATTGATAAATTGCAATTATGGAAGGTATGTGTGAAATTAGCAGAGTAAATTGCAATTACGGCAAGTAAGCATGAAATCAATTGCATACGTTCCTTATTGCAATTATCTGTCCATGTGTATGTTGACTGCACAACACAGGCCGCATAAACCTTTCACAGGTAGATCATAGAGGAGTTTCTGAGTAGGGTGAAAATAAGAGTTCTGCGCCACTTTGTTGGTTCTGCGCCACTTTGTTGGTTCTGCGCCACTTTGTGACGTCATACTGTCTGGAAGTGACGTCATCATGTCTGGAGCGGATTTCTGCGCCACTTTGTGACGTCATACTGTCTGGAAGTGACGTCATAGCGTCTGGACCGGAAGTGTTGTCTGGACCGGAAGTCATGATAAGCGTTAGGATAGGCGCGGCCATCCATGAGGTCATAATGAGGTCATAATGAGGTCATAATGAGGTCATACTGTCTGGAGCGAAAGTCTGGAGCGAAAGTTGCTTGATAGTGTTGGCCGAGTCAATCATCATGAAGTCAACGAACTCCACCTGTCAATCAGTGTAACCATGGCAACAGACCCTAAAAAGTGATGACCCCCCCCCCCCTCGAAATTGTGATTTTTGCATATTTATCCGTTTCAGACGATTCTGAACATTTTTCATTTTTTGGGTCGACCGACCCCCCCCCCCCCCCCCCCGCTCGAAATTGTAATTTTTGCATATTTATCCGTTTCAGACGATTCTGAACATTTTTCATTTTTTGGGTCGACCGACCCCCCCCCCCCCTCGAAATTGTAATTTTTGCATATTTATCCGTTTCAGACGATTCTGAACATTTTTCATTTTTTGGGTCGACCGACCCCCCCCCCCCCCTCGAAATTGTAATTTTTGCATATTTATCCGTTTCAGACGATTCTGAACATTTTTCATTTTTTGGGTCGACCACCCCCCCCCCTCGAAATTGTAATTTTTGCATATTTATCCGTTTCAGACGATTCTGAACATTTTTCATTTTTTGGGTCGACCACCCCCCCCCCCCCTCGAAATTGTAATTTTTGCATATTTATCCGTTTCAGACGATTCTGAACTCAGCAGTACAACTGTAAGTGAGACATTCATATACATAAGTAAAATTCTGCTGAGTCAGCAATTTTTGAACAAAGTTACACACCATATTTTGATTACATGGAAGTAGTATAAAAGCATGAGTGAAACATGTCAACTAGTCAACTAGTAATACATTGTGTGACGAGAAAAGACTTCACAATGTCAGCATTACTTCTTGACAGATGTATGACTATGGACGACGTCTTCAAAGTGAATTATACTAACTATGTGTTTTCAAAGCTTCCTACTTTTGAATGGGATTGGATGCAGCAAGTGAAGAATTTACATCTGCATTGGGAAGCTGTCGGAAAGACTATTCCAAGTGATTTCATCGACTCGTTTCTACGTGACTGTGAAGATCTACATATACTATCAACTTATAACATTGATTTAACATTTATCATATCAACTTATGACATTGATTCAGCATTTATCAACGCAAATACAATTTGGGCAGTTGAGCTCATGTTAGTTGTAGCTGCAAGAATCATTTTACTTTATGATGATGATGTTCCATTGACGACGAATGTATCAGACCTTGTTCGATTCAACCATGGACGAGTTGAAGTGAATTCAAACGTTTGCAAGAAGTTTGAAAAGCTTGACTAAGCAACCAGTTGGGTATAAAAGGGAGTGAACTCAGCAGAGTGGAGTCATTTCTCAGCAGACAGTTGGAGGGAGTGGATCATCAATACATTGTTGCAGCCATGGAGAACAAGACAAGCAACGCAGCGCAGCGCAGCAGCAGCTTTAAAATTAGTGCTAACTTAACCATTACTGTGGAGCATGGAGAATATGGGCCATTTCTACGCATCACACGTGGAGAGAGATGGTGTGCTTATTCACCATCTTTGTGGAAGATTGTGTGCCAGAGCTTGAAAAATTTACGCGACATTGGCTTCAAACTGTACTTAACGCAAACGAAGTGGCTTGAAGTCATTTCATACTTGGATATGCGTTATGTGAGTTTTGTGCGCACGTCACGGTTTGAAGGGAAAGAATACACACATCACATCAACATGAATGATGGTGAATGGGAGACACTGCTTCAGGAGATGGACAACATCAACTCAGCCCTATCACCATGTGAGGAATGTCATGACAAGAAAACAATCATCAAGCTGCAAAAGGATGGTCGGATGAAGGTGTCAAAGCTATCCAAGAAAAGGCTGACTGAAGTTCAGTTGGAGAACATGAACGTGCAAAATCAACTTGGACTTACCTGTGACTATTGCGGTGCTTGTGGATATGTGGAAGATTATCATTGCCACTGCCACAAGTATAATTGCAAGTTGTGTGAACCAAACAATTTCTGCGGCAAGTGTGGAGTACTTAAAGTCAGTGAAGCAAAGTAAAAGCACACAAGACACTGAAACAAGATGGACGCATGTTTTAAAAATGCTTATATTGACTTGATGATTGCTAAACTTGCTTGCTATGGCACTCCAGACTATCAACTTTATCATTTGGATGCTTTTTGGGATGTTGTACATCATAGTCTTGATGTGATTGAACTGCATTCAAGATTTCTTGGAGAATGTCATAAAATTGGAATAGAAGAAGATCCTGACTTTGACTTTGATTCTGCACTTTATTCTGCTCGTACTGATGTTGAAGTATATTTCACCGTAGTGGATCATTTGAGAGATTGTTGTAAAGAAGAAGAGGAAACCGAGCAGCTTTATCAGGTAAGAGAACCTTTTAATCATCTTTGTAACAACATAGTGAATTGATAACAATGTTTTTCTTACTAGCAAATTTAGTTTTATGTGAGTGGTTTCAACGTAAACAAAGAAAGAACATGATAGAAGAGGCAGCAAATATATTAAAAGATATATTATTACAGGAAGAAACCGACATGTCAGAATAAAACAACAGAAACAAAGTCAACATGGAGAATCTTGTGCTATTCAGCGGTCATAAGGACGTTCTTTCAAACATGTTTCCAACACGACTTGAAAAGTATGGACATGTGTTCAACTCAAGTGAAGCGTTGTATCAATATTAGAAAGCAGTGTTTCATCACCGTCAAGATATTGCTTCAGCCATTGCTTCATGTAGAAATGGATATGAAGCAAAACGTATTGCTAAAGTGATAAAGCCATGTCCGTTATGGCATACAGTGAAGAGAAGCAAAATGCAAGATGTTTTACAAGTCAAATGGAATCAGTGTGTATTGTTTCGCAACAAGTTGAAAGAATGTAAAGACAAAACTTTAGTTGAAGCAACGTATGATCATTGGTGGGGAGCTGGTGTGAAACAAGTGTCATCTGGATATCCTGGTCAGAATATTATGGGAAAGTTGTTAGAACTGTTGTGTGAGACTTGATGTGCAGACGTGTGAACATGGAGAAGTGTGTTAAGTGAACAGCAACTGGAAAAAACTTGCTGAACTTGACAGACTTGCATTGCCGGAGCAGCATAACCTGACAGACTTGTGCTACATTGCCGGAGCAGCATAACTTGCTAAACCTGACAGACTTGTGCTGCATTGATTCAAGACTCACAAGACTGCATAATGGCGGACATGACACTGAGACAATATATTGTGCAAAAAGCTTATTGTGAAGAAATGTTATCCGCTGTAAAAAAGTTTGCCTATTTAGTCTGTCCTGCTTGTCAACATGAAGAGTGTTCAGAACATACTTGTCATACTGCATGTGTTTATACATATTGGAATGAAGCTAAATATTACATTCATTTAGATAAAGTGTTAGATAATGCAAATCAACGTTGTGAGAAATATGGTGTAGATGCTATTACATTGGATGAACTCAGTCATTGGTTAATGTTCATTGAAGACCAATGGTCTCCAGTGATTCATACCATTGTATCCATACTTGATCTGTAAATATATGTTAGTTATAAATACATGTTAGTTATAAATACATGTTAGTTAAGTTACTATGTTAGTTAAGTGATGTTGGTTGAGTTATAAAATAAAAGCTGTTCTGTTGAGAAGGTGGTTTTCATTCATCATGTCGACGTGGAAAGACTACTTGACCAATATTTACTTCAAACCTGGACAGCCTGGAGCATTTGCTGGTCCTTACAAACTGTATCACATCTTACGAAAACATAATCAACCAGTCACACATTCACAAGTGAAGAAATGGCTACAGGATCAAGATGCTTTCAGTTTACTCCAACCTGTCAAATACAGGTTCAAAAGACAACGTGTCATTACACGTGGTATTGATGACATGTGGGATATTGATTTGGCTGATATGGGAAACATAGCTCCCTATAATGATGACATACGCTTTTTACTCATTGTCATTGATGTGTTTTCCAAATATGTCTGGGTACAGCCAATACCTAATAAATCACATACCAGCGTCATACAAGCTTTCCAAAAGATTTTTCATGACACACGACGAAGACCGCGAACTCTAAGGTCTGATAAAGGAACAGAATTTAAAAACAGATGGGTAAAAGCATTTTTGAAGAAAGAAGGCATTCATGCTTATACCACAAAGAATGAAACCAAAGCCAACTTTGCTGAAAGAGTCATTCGTACTCTGAAGGGAATGATGTATCGGTATTTTCTACATAATCAAACTTACCGTTACTTAGACATTCTTCCAGACTTGGTGTACAATTACAAGCATAGACCTCATGGTTCTCTTCCTAATAAATATGCTCCAGCCGAGATTCGTAAAGACAACGAATCAAAAGTGTGGAAGTATATGTATGTCGACAAACTGAAATTGAAACCGAAGAAGAAGAAGAAGTACCAATTTAACATTGGCGATCATGTTCGCATTTCCCACATTAAATATGTGTTTCAACGCGATTATCACATCAAATGGACGCAAGAAGTCTTCATTGTCACACATCGTTGTAAGAAGCAAGGAATACATTTGTATCGTGTGAAAGACTTTTTAGACGAAGATATTGATGGTCATTTCTATGAAGAAGAACTGCAGAAAGTAACCAAAGATATTGAATCTATTTATAGAATTGAAAAAGTCTTGAAAACACGTAAAAGACGAGGAGGTGTGAAAGAATTATTTGTCAAGTGGTTAGGTTGGCCAAACAAGTTTAACAGTTGGGTGAAAGAAACAGACATTCAACAATGAAGCATCCATTTACATGTTTGGTCTCTGGACCTACAGGCAGTGGTAAAACGTCTCTGGTGAAGGAAATTCTAGAACAAAAGTTGATTCAACCCTCTCCAAAAAGCATTTTATGGCTTTATGCAGCAGATCAGCCTTTGTACAAGGGAATGAAAGGCGTGGAATTTTACCAAGGCATTCCAGATGACATTGAAGAGCGTTTTAACCCGAAGAAACCAAACTTACTTATCATTGATGACTTAATGACGAAATGTCATAGTGATGAGCGCATGACACGTCTCTTTAGTGTTAGCAGCAGTCATCAAAATCTAAGCATTATCTTTATTGTGCATAATTTATTCCATCATGGGAAAGAGATGCGAAATATTAGTTTGAATACACATTATATCATTCTGTTTAAAAATCCGAGAGATAGTCAACAAATTAGTACATTGGCGCGGCAAATGTATCCTGGAAGATCTCAATTTCTCATAGAAGCCTATCAAGATGCTACTAGCAAACCTCATGGTTATTTATTCATTGATTTAAAACCAAAGACAAATGATCAACTACGTATTCGTACAGGCATTTTACCAAAAGATACACATTATGTCTATATTGATAAAGCAGTGTATGAACAAGAACCAACTCATTTGACCATTCGCAGTCAAGATGTCTAAACGTATTCGAGCGAACCAGCCGTTTCTTCATTTGCTTGCACGCAGTGGGCCTAAACGACGTAAATCCTTGCTACAGCAAGCTACAAAAGAGGAATTAACAAGCTTGTTTGAAATTTGTTTGAATATATTGCAAGGACATTTACCCTTAAGCTCAAAACGGTTTAAGGAATTTAAACGTGAACGTCATACGCTTCGTACTCTAGCAGATAAGAAGATATCCCTTCGACGAAAAAAGAAGTTGATTAATCAGAAAGGAGGATTCATTGGAGTTATTGCTAGATTGGCATTGCCCTTGTTAGCCAAACTGCTGCTAAAATGAAACATACGATGAAAATGGTCCTCATTCCTGAATATGAATATAAAATGTTGCTAGAAAAGAAAAATGATATCAAAACGAAAGTGAATAAACTTTTACGTGGGAAACGAACACGTGAAAAGGCTATAGAAATGTCTCAACTTCTTGGTCGTCATTTACGAACAAGTCAGTCTAGGCAGCAAAAGCCCTCATCATCATCATCACCACCTGAAAAGCCAGAAAAGTTATTTTTAAGTCATTTTCAACCTATCTATCATGGAAAAATAACACAACTTTTAGCAGAACTGAAGAAATATGGTACAACATGGTCAGAGAAGAATGAACTTGTGTTGAAAACGGGCGATATTATAGCAAATTCCAACATGGTTGATTTGATGAAAGAAGCATTGGTGGCGACAAGAAGAAAAGAACGAGCCATACCACATGGCTGGCATCCGTTTATCCAGGAAATTGTAGATGCTAATATTCCAAAAACAATGTTTAGTAAAAAGACCACTCGTGACGACATTACAACAGAAATGAAACAACGTCAACAAAGACAGTTTCCTGAAGGATGGGAAAATTTTTAACATGGCTGAAAGAGCTATGTTGTTGTTGTTGTCAGGAAGATAAACCAACTATTCCTGTAAAAATAAGATGTACAAGCGCGTGTTGTGAAGGAGAAATAAAAGACCATGTGAATGAGGATGAGATTTGGCATACTTGGTCGAATGGCGCGTGCTATCGTGAAGTATATAGACAACGTCAACGCACCTATACCATTTAGTTCCCATCATGGAGTCGACAAGCTTTTACATCACTTTGCCTAGCAATGCGAGTATGACCTATTATCCCAACAACAAGGCTTCGAATTATCAAATTCGTATGCCTCGAACCATTTATCTGAATGGAAAATATGAAGTGGCTTTAGCTGAAATTCAATATCCACATATATGGACAACGATGAGACAGGGCATGGACTATTCTATTCAGTATCGACAAGAACTATTCGATGATCCTATTCTTAGCACTCTCGATATTCCTTATGGGTACTATAGAACCATACAAGAACTACGTGAGGCAGTCAATGAAGAAGCAACTAATGCTCTGAAACTTACAGAAGCTATTCGAATAAAGTATAAGATTAGACGACGTGTGTTTCTATTTCTCGATTATGGCTATGAAGTGTCTTTTTCCGCTGGATTGGCTGAGATTTTAGGATTTATCCCAGATCACTGGTATACTGAAACATGTACAGCTGACCATAAAGCGGATGTGAAACAGGGGTTTTATACACTGTATGTGTATTGTAGCATTTGTGAACCACAAGTTGTTGGTGATTATTATGTTCCGTTACTACGTTCTGTTGGCATACAAGGCCATGATGGAGATATTATCATGAAAACGTATGGCGAACCGCATTATGTTCCTGTAAACACATCCAAATTTGACATGATAGAAATGAATATTAAGGACGACACAGGCCATAATGTTCCATTTCAAACTGGAAAGGTGATCTGTAAACTTCATTTTCGACCAAAAGCAATATGAAAGCTTATACACACGATCCGTCTGCATATCGCAACCATTTTCTTCGTCAAGTGGGCGGGGAATTACCAGGATTCAAAGGAGCGCGAATCCAATATGGCGATGGTATTGGTTCAATACTGGGATCATTGGCTCGCAAAGCTATTCCACTACTTAAGGCTGGGGCTAAGATCGTTGCGCCACATCTTAAGAAGGCTGCAAAGAATGTCGCGAAAGATGTGACGGGCCGAGTAGCAGAACGTGTGTTTGGTGAACGTGTGTTTGGAGAACAAAAGCGTGTGCAACCGACGAAACGTGCCAGAAGACGAAAAACAGCCAGACGGATAACATCAAAATATCGCAAAGATATCTTTTGAAATCATGTCTCTCATTCATAATCATTCGTGTGAATGTAGTCTTTCTCCATTGGAATGGTTTCACGTACCACCAACGCAAACTGCTGTAGAGAAAAGTTATAATGTTGACTATCAACCACTTACAAGCATTAGAGAAGGCGCTCCAATAGAATTCTACATTCCTGCGAGTACAGAAGAATATCTGGATTTAAAGAACAGCAAACTCCATATTGTATGTCGCATTCTAAAGGCTGATGGAACAGCGTGTGGCGCAGATGATAATGTCTCTTGCATCAATGATGTGTTTAATGGGTTATGGTCTAATATTGAATTGTTTCTGAATGATCGTTTGGTTTCGCATAGCAACAATACTCATGGTTATACCAGCATTATCTCTCATCTCATCCATGATTCGGAAGAAAGTCTGCATTCTGAGCGCTCTATGCGTCTCATGTACAAGGATACTGCTGGGTCAATGAATAGTCATGAGGTGAAAAGACCTAATCATGAACAATATGTATCCGGGTTTCATGTCAATGCCGACGGTGGTGACTTGGCTGAGCAAGGAAATAATGGCTTACATCATCGTTATTTACATACTCGTCTTAGCCGTGATGTTATGCTCGCAGGTGGTTTAAGGATAGATTTGTTTGAGCAGGATCGTTATCTTCCGAATGGCATCAGTTTGAAATTGCGTTTCCATAGACAAAAAGATGACTATGTATTGATGGCTGCAAATAATACCTATAAGGTAGAAGTGAAAGAGGCATTTTTAACCATTCGCAAAGTGAGGGTGAGTCCAGGTATTCAGTTAGGACATACAGATGCATTGATGAAAAGTCCTGACAAGATCATCATCACTAGAAAAGAATGTAAAGTCTTAGCTATTCCAGCAGGATTTCAGTCTTTTGTGAAAGATAACATCTTTTTGGGTCAATTACCAAATCGTATTGTTATTGGTCTGGTTCATAATGAAGCTTTTGGTGGATCAGTATTGAGGAATCCATATGATTTCAAACATTTTGATCTGGACTATATGCAACTGTACACGGATGGTGAACCAGTTCTATCCAAACCTCTCAAGCTTGACATTACACAGAACAAATACCTGAACGCTTTTGAAACGCTTTACAAATCGTTTGATCGATTGAATGGTGAGAAAAGTTCCATTATAAAACGGGAAGATTGGCCTAGAGGTTATGCTTTATTTTCGTTTGACTTAACACCGGATTATGATGGTGATGATCATTTCCCCCTGATCAAGCATGGGAATTTGCGGCTAGAAATGAACTTTGCTACGGCTTTGCAACCTACAATCAATGTCATTGTCTATGCTGAATTTGACAACATTATTGAGATCAGTGCAAATCGCAGCATCCAATTCGACTACCAGTCATGAACACGAAGCAGATTGATGCCATATTGAGTCATGATGTCATGACCAAAGACTTGTTTCAAGGCGTGTTTGCCATGGACCAGTTACCATCTTTACAACGCGGCGCCTATGTCATCAACACAGACGATCAAGATGAACCAGGAGAACATTGGGTGGCAGTGTATTATGATAAAGACCCTGTGGAATATTTTGACTCTTATGGACTGTTCCCTCTCGATGATCGTTTAGACGTGTTTTTAAGAAATGACTATATGTATAATTCTATCTCATTACAAACGCCAATATCATCGTCATGTGGTTTTTATTGTGTATATTATATATTACATAGAGCTCGAGGTCAGAGTATGTTTGATATTGTGAATATATTAAAAAGAAAGGATGGCGATTTTATTGTAAAGGACTTTGTATATAGACATTATAAACCATTGTTTTATTAATGTTGTTGTTGTTATATTAGTTAAGTTGTAGTTAAGTTGTTGTTATATTAGTTAAGTTGTTGTTGTTAAATAAAACAACCCAAGTTTCAAACAACTGTCTTGTTTATTGTGTTCTATTTACAAAGTTTACAAACACTATTTACAAAGTTTACCAACACTATTTACAAATTCTTAACTACAAAGTCTATTTACACTATTTACAAATTCTTAACTACAAATTCTATTTACACTATTTACAAACTTTTATTTACAAAGTCTATTTACACTATTTACAAAATTTTATTTACACTATTTACAAACTTTTATTTACAAAGTCTATTTACACTATTTACAAATTATTAACTACAAAGTCTATTTACACTATTTACAAACTTTTTTATTTACAATCACATTCATTTTTCAATACATTCATCAATGCATGCCATTCATTAGAATCTAAATTGATATAGGTATCATAGACATTACATCCGTGTTTGTAAATGCTATGAAAGCTTACATAACGCACATCACCAAACTTTATCACTTTCACAGTTACATGTTCAGACAGTTTCAGTTCATATTCATCTTCCAAGTCTATCACACGCATAGGTTGTGTCAGCTCAATGGATTTGGTACCCCGCATAAGTTGTATTCCTTCCTCTTTGAATTCAAGCGTCAGGTTCTTTCCAATCCAATGCTTGCAACAGCGCGTTCCATTCCACGGTGCTGAGGGTGATGATGTCGCAGTCTTCTGTAAGCTCGTCATATTGGCGAAATTGTACAAACACGTCTAGACCGTTCTCAGTCACACGCACTTCTAATTCATTTGAGACTGCTAGGAGAAAGCCGGGTATTCTCAACTTGTCTAGATGATCCTTCAACACGGATTGGTCATCAAGCGATAGGACGAGATACTGTCCAAAATGTCGTAGCACAATATCATCACATAAGTTTCTCATGTATGAGAATCCATATGTCATGGGTTCATAATCCAACACATAGTCGTCTTCCATCTCGTCCATGTATTTTACACTCGGATGATGTCGAACAGCGGATGTTGTATCGCTTCTAGGAATCGTAAGATTGCGCGCCAGTTCTTGATATCAAAGAAGATCAACTGTGCATAGGGTGTGTCTGGCACAACTCCCTTATAATCCTTTGGATAATCCTGTAAAAGATTTCTACAGAATGTCACACGTATGTTAGAATCATATTCAGCCACCGTCACTTCCAGTTTATTTTCAAGTCTGCGTTTAAACCCAGCTTCAAGCGGTATGTTTTTAAAGTCTTTCCACACTTCAGGTTTAAACCGATAAGCAGAACATCTGCGAGAACCCATCATCACTTCATTCCTCTCATTAACTTTAAGGTAAACACCATCGTCCAACATGAGTGCATTCATGATTGTTACCTTGTTATGACTTGTCGTCTTGTCTGCGAAGCCTTTTATCCACTTCTTTCACCTGCTTCTTCAGCATTTTCCATTCAGGTATTGTCAGCAAAATTCCCTTTTTCGTTGGACGGTTTTTTCCAGTCCCCTCATCTCTGAGGTATTTGCGAATGTTCACCACACCTTCATTACTTTGTTTCATAATCTTGATATACTTTTCATTGCCTAGAGAAAGCATTCCATCCCACGACTGTGGTGTTGGTGCTATCTCCACTTTTAATTTCTTGATGGTAGTGTCAGAATGTTTCACATTCATGTCTTTCACTGTATCAGCAAGAGTATCCATATCCGTTGTTGCAGATCTTTTCATGTTGACGCTTCAGTGTTCACACCTCAACTGACTCTCAAGTTGAAGTGTCTCCCCCTTATATACTGTAATGCCCATGCGCCAAAGTGGAATAGCCATCACTCATCACATATCGCTTGTCATCAAAAGGAGAGAGAGCCACTTTCCTCAACTTCTCCGAGAAGATCTGGTGGTCATGACTTCGAATGATGTGTCCTGTGGTCATCGTTTGCGTTTGGTTGAACAAACTGTCTCTATACTGCTGATGTTTCATCCGTCTTTGACACGCGCGAGTGATGCCTTTAGCCGTACGTTTTTCTTTCCCACCATACATCATACTATACATTTTCGGCCGAAGTCCAACAAACTCTTCAATGGGAATGCCCGCCGTCTCATCTTTCATTTTCCCAAGCACTTTCTTGTTCACGTTGGAATGCAGGAAATGATCTGGGGGATAGTCACTTGTGTCGAACAAGTCGGCATCTTCCTGCATGTCTTTGTATATATCGTCCGTTTCTATGTCATAACATAGAGTGTCGGTGTCGCTGAACAAGAGTTTGGCGTCGGGATACTTGGTCATGATGTAGTTGTAATGAAAGTGGAACATGAGCACCTTGCTGAGGTCGAGAATGGTGAAACCAACTTGAATGGGTTTATCCAGAAGCAGATCCACTTTGCGCAAATGTACCGCGGTCAAATCTTCGTTGAAAATTCTAAATTTGTGGAAGGAAGGTTTGGCCACAAGTTTCTTGAACCGCTTTTCCTGGTGAACAAGTTCCACATTGATGCGTTTTCTTACATTTTCCATGGTTTTGCCAAACACAGAGTTGTTCATCAATTTGAAAAAGTCTTTCTCAAACGGATTCTTGGCCAACTTTCTCTTTTCCGTGTTCAAGGAGATGTATTTTGCCAACCATTTGCTCTGTGCAAACATGATGGCACGGTGCACCTTTGTGACTTTCAATCCCAGTGAGACATATTGCTGTAAATTTCTATAATGAAGTACATATTTCTTCTTGTCACACAAGTTGGGAATGAGCTTTTCACTAGGCTTGCCTTTCATGTTTAGATCTTTCCGTAGCTTCTGACTATGCTCTGATAATTCTCCCACTTTCACACATTTCCGTTCTGGAGCCACTGGATAGTGATTATGACGATCATGGATTGAATATGGGTATTCCAAATCCACTTCTAAAATGTACCCAATCTCGTCATCTTCATCCACATCCATAAAGTCAATGGATTCTGGCTCGCTCACCCACATAAATCAACTTTCCGGCATGCTTTGCGACATGGCCCAACCATACAAGTTGTTTGCATCCAGGTACGTCAAGTAGTTGGTCGGTTTCCTGGGATCGTAATCTGCTACGTAGGGGTTATTTGCTTTCGCATACTTGTGTGTGATGACAGATATTCCTCCACGTAGACCTTGTTCAACCATTTGGTACATGTCAATGTCGTTGATCAATTCCAATTTCACCTTTGTCGCTTTCAACATGGCATCCCACGACAGTCCTGGCGCTGTATAGTAGTGAGCAGGATCTAATTCATATGTGTTGAGACATACGTGACGAAAGTTTTCAAACACGTCAGCCAGCAGCAACACATCTGATTTCAGGTACAGGTCATGGTATTCGCCAAATGTAGTACACTGGAATGTCTCCCACACCTTCTGCGCATGCGCATAATCCTCATCGCTAATGTCTTCTTCACTGAGTAGACTGTAAAACTTGTCCTTGGACGGCAGTTGTGTTTCAGCAAACTTGGATGGCTCATCCACGTAATCATAAGGGTACACTCCCTTTCTCAACAGTAACTCTTGTTGGTCACTATCGTGAATGTGTGACGCCATGTGATAAAAGTTGTCTTTCCCTTCTGCCGCCAGGTTGGAGACCAACTTCTGTAGAGAAGTACTCATGAACTGAAAGCTGTCTGTAAATTTCAGATTGCTCATGGTGAATGCAATATATTTCTCAACGGTGTTGGGAATGACTGCAATCCTTTCGTTTTTGAACTTTCCAATTTCTTCCATGATCAAATGACTGTCATAGCCTCGTAAATTGTGGAAAAACACAGGAATGATGAAAGAATCTTCAACATCCTGCTGATCTTTTCGAAATCGAAATTGCAAATTGCATTGACTATGTGCAGCTCCGCGGTATTTGCCATTGATATGGTCATGATCTCTCACATGATCTGCTCCTAGAGGCTCATGACAAATGTAGCAATCCGTGGCGTTCTTATAATGCTCTTCATCTTCATGAGTCATGACCATTTTCTTTTTCTGTTGTAAACCATGCACAATACGATCACGCTCATTCACCATATGGTCTAAAAAGACTTTCACAGCATTATCTCCTCGATATACGACTGGAGCGCGTGTGTCATACTGGCTCACAACCACATAGGCGAAGCTGTTTGGACGATGATGCTGATACTTGTCTCCTTCATGTTTTTTCGTGAAACATTCAAAGTCTGCATAAATCACAAAGGGCGCTCGCTGTTGTTTGGCTACATTCTTGAACTTGATGAAGGGTTCCTTGGGGAATGATAAACGTTGTGCTCCATGCTTGCCACACACTTCACGATGTTTGTCTAAAAGCTCTTGTCGCTTAAACCCGTGAAGGCAGTTGAAACAATAAAATATTGCTCCATTATACTTGGTACGATAAGCCATCAGTCTGCTGAAATTCTTGATGAGGCAGTAATGTCTTGTCTTGTCATTGCTAATCAAAAGCAAGTTGATTTCTCTCGCGCTGGTGTTTCGACTGAGTTGTATGGGAACAACGACATCATGTTCATATCCAAACACGTTAATGGACACATCATTCTCCTTTTCAAATTTTGGAATGTCTGTAATCGGTGTTGGAAATGTCATGCCTTCCACCTTCAATTCGTTCTCAAATAGCTTGTATTGATTCACACGATACGGGTGTTGATGACGATCTTGAGGGTGAAGGTGAGCCAATACAGACCATAAGAAACACTTGTTGTCTTTATTCTGAATGTTTAACACAGCCTTTGTAGTCTTCACTTTCTTCGGTAGTGGGATAAAACTGCTTGCTTCCAGTGGCGCTGACGTAGCTGTATGCACTTCAATGAATAATATGTTATCCAACACCCAGCCAGAGCCTTGTCGCTCATGTTCATCAAACCTGGTAAACAATTCTTTATAGGCTTCTGGCAAGTCCTTCTCAATATCTGTTGGATTGTATGCTGCATATGTCGGACTACTGATGAAGGCATTATCCACCTGTTCTACCATCACGCCTTCAACATTTGGTGTCATTTTCTTGAAGCGTGCATGTACCACAATGTACCATTTCATGCCACGGTTTAACGTCTCTAGCAAATGTCTCTTGATTCTATTCTCTTGTTGTCGCATTTCGAGTAGCAAATCCGATCCATCTTCAGGCTCAAACCGTCTTTCCTGTGCGTTTTCACCAAGACTCACCCTTCTGCCTCTGCCTACTTGTCCTGTCTCTTTCTTTCTTTGTTCTTCATGAGACACATTTTCCATCTCAACACATGCATGCGTCTCAAACGCATCCAAAGATGGAAATATTTTAATACATTCACCGCAGAGGACTGGATCAGGTCTGTCAACATCATCTTGTAAGGTCTTTCGTCTCTTGGCTTCAATCTGCTCAACAAGCTCTTCACGAGCACGTTTCAACCTAGCTGGTTTACATCTATGTGTCACGAACACTTCCAGAGATGGAAATGTCACATCACAATCATGACAGTAGACTGTTGCCATCGTTGTTGTTTCTTCAACTGCTAGAACTGAAATGAAGTAAAATATACGTTTCACTCTTCCTTTTATACCACTTCAATGGTGTGTTAACTCAGCAGAATGTATCACTAGTTGACTAGTTGACATGATTCACTCATGCTTTTATGCTACTTCCATGTAATCAAAATATGGTGTGTAACTTTGTTCAAAAATTGTTCAAAAATGCTGACTCAGCAGAATTTTACTTGTGTATATGAATATCTCACTTACAGTTGTACAGCTGTACTGCTGCACAGCAGAGACATCTAGCGGTGAAGTTAAATGGTCTGCCAAATGGTATTCATCCGCGAAGAAGCACTGTAATGGTGAAATTTTCAGTCAACTATAACGAAAGTTATAACGAAAGTTATCACAATTTTAAGTTAAAATGGCGGTAAAAATGCATACAGCCAGCTGCGCAAATAGCCTATGACTACATTATAACAAAACTTTACATAAAACTGAATCAAATGGTGAAATGTTCATATAAATCGACCAAGTATAACGAAAGGTATTGTTTTACAAAGTTTCAATTAAGCAAATAACCAAAGTTTATTTACAAAGTTTGTTTACAAAGTTTGTTTACAAAGTTTGTTTACAAAGTTTGTTTACAAAGTTTGTTTACAAAGTTTGTTTACAAAGTTTCAATTAAGCAAATAACCAAAGTTTGTTTATAAAGTTTGTTTACAAATTTTGTTTATAAAGTTTGTTTACAAAGTTTGTTTACAAATTTTGTTTATAAAGTTTGTTTATAAAGTTTGTTTACAAAGTTTGTTTACAAATTTTGTTTACAAAGTTTGTTTACAAAGTTTGTTTATAAAGTTTGTTTACAAAGTTCACTTTTTATTTATAAAGTTTCAATAAACACTTACCGAAATAGTTGTCACTGGATGCCATCCCTTGATCTGATGTGATCCAATTGCTGTCTGTAACTTTTGCTTCCTTGCTCCACTCACCGAAATGACTGTCACTGCTGGATGCTCATCCCTTATATACCCCTCTGATGGAACTGAAGCTGACTTGACAGAATGTTGCTCGCCTAGGGGGGGGGGGGGGTCAGTCCCGACTGCCACCTAGGGGGGGTCAGTCCCGACTGCCGCCTAGGGGGGGGTCAGTCCCGACTGCCGCCTAGGGGGGGGGGGGTCAGTCCCGACTGCCGCCTAGGGGGGGGGGTGGTCGACCCAAAAAATGAAAAATGTTCAGAATCGTCTGAAACGGATAAATATGCAAAAATTACAATTTCGAGGGGGGGGGGTGGTCGACCCAAAAAATGAAAAATGTTCAGAATCGTCTGAAACGGATAAATATGCAAAAATTACAATTTCGAGGGGTGGGGGGGGGGGGGGGGTCGGTCGACCCAAAAAATGAAAAATGTTCAGAATCGTCTGAAACGGATAAATATGCAAAAATTACAATTTCGAGGGGGGGGGGGGTGGTCGACCCAAAAAATAAAAAATGTTCAGAATCGTCTGAAACGGATAAATATGCAAAAATTACAATTTCGAGGGGGGGGGGGGGTGGTAGACCCAAAAAATGAAAAATGTTCAGAATCGTCTGAAACGGATAAATATGCAAAAATTACAATTTCGAGGGGGGGGGGGGTGGTCGACCCAAAAAATGAAAAATGTTCAGAATCGTCTGAAACGGATTAATATGCAAAAATTACAATTTCGAGGGGGGGGGGGGGGGTGGTAGACCCAAAAAATGAAAAATGTTCAAAATCGTCTGAAACGGATAAATATGCAAAAATTACAATTTCGAGGGGGGGGGGGTCGGTCGACCCAAAAAATGAAAAATGTTCAGAATCGTCTGAAACGGATAAATATGCAAAAATTACAATTTCGAGGGGGGGGGGGGGGGGTCGGTCGACCCAAAAAATGAAAAATGTTCAGAATCGTCTGAAACGGATAAATATGCAAAAATCACAATTTCGAGGGGGGGGGGGAGGTCATCACTTTTTAGGGTCTGTTGCCATGGTTACACTGATTGACAGGTGGAGTTCGTTGACTTCATGATGATTGACTCGGCCAACACTATCAAGCAACTTTCGCTCCAGACTTTCGCTCCAGACAGTATGACCTCATTATGACCTCATTATGACCTCATTATGACCTCATGGATGGCCGCGCCTATCCTAACGCTTATCATGACTTCCGGTCCAGACAACACTTCCGGTCCAGACGCTATGACGTCACTTCCAGACAGTATGACGTCACAAAGTGGCGCAGAAATCCGCTCCAGACATGATGACGTCACTTCCAGACAGTATGACGTCACAAAGTGGCGCAGAACCAACAAAGTGGCGCAGAACCAACAAAGTGGCGCAGAACTCTTATTTTCACCCTACTTTTCTGTATCTTGAATAGCCTTTAACTATAGATCACAGGAATACGGCCTAATGTTAAACGGCATTATTCAATCATTTCTACTTATTTCTATAATCATTATTCGACTATGATCTGGGCAGTCAAAGAATTTTTGAGAGCTTGTTTACTGAGGAGTACAGTTTTCTTACAATACATCAATAAACCATGGATTTATTTTAGGGATGGGGGAGGGGGGGGGGGGGGTTGACAGGATTCCAGTTGTCTTTAGGACAGATTTTTCCAAAAATAGGATAAAAACGCCGAGTAGGGTGGTCATCGTCAACATAATGGTCTCATCAGAGACACAGTTCTTGGAATAATGGACAGTCTACTCTCTTACACTTCCATGTTGAAGAACACACGCTCTTATAGCAATCAGCCTGGGAATCCTGGTCATCGGTGAAGTTTATCCATTTTCAAAGGAACTTTTTCAAAAGACTTGCAGTAGTTGCGGTTAAAAAAATCAGTAAGCGATTGTTGAAAACTTTTTTTTTTAGGTGGAAGATGGAAACGTTAAGGCGAGTTATATTTGCCTTAAAGCTGTTTATTTTTGTATTTTTATAACATGTTATGGAAGAAGCGGGGAGG